>JAZEWT010000007.1:2109253-2138536 GCA_036362905.1 Mordacia mordax | reverse complement strand
CCCCGCCTCCCCTCCTCCTCCCCCCCACCCGAGTGCTGTCCCCTGGTTCACATGAATTTTTCTCCCTGGGTCGTTAGTTTTTCTTGGTGCACAGCAAAAACTCGTTGATTCATGAATATATTAATTCGTTACCAATACCCAATTAATCCTGTACAAGGTCGCGGGGGGTGGGGGCTGGAATTTATCCTGGCTGACAGCGCTAGGCAGGGGAATACCCAGGATGTGACGCCAGTACATCGTAGGGCACACTTTTTGAGACATTTACTCATGAGGCCAATTAACCTAGGCAGCAGTTTGTTTTTGGACGGTGGGAGGAAACCGGAGTGCCTGGCGAAAACCCACGCGGGCACGGGAAAAACACGTTGACGGAATCTGTCGAATTTGCCACAATGGCGGGACCGTTCTGAAAAAGTCGTGAGCCTCGGTGGGACATTCTTTTATAAAAGTGAATGAAATTGCTGATAAAATAATTATCATCGGGAGGTGGAGGGGCGGCCAGCTTGGAAATGTTCAGGAGGTAGGGTTACGGATTGATTGGTTCAAGCTGTGTCAAGCTTGGTTAGCCAGTTGGTTAGCGGTGGAGGTATGTCTAGTACTATTGCCTGGTTAGCTAGTTGGTTAGGGGTATGTCTACTACTGTTGGCTAGTTGGTTCAGGCTCGGGATACAGCTTCCCTGCGTCTCCGTGATCCCTGCTGCGTTGTCCGCGTGCCGCCTGCTGCAGGCTGCTTCACCAACACCTGCTGCAGCCACCCACTGCACATCGACTCGGAGATGCAAGAGGAGGCGGCGCTGGGGGTGCGCAACGCGGCTCAGCGCCGGCTGCACCAGGAGCTCGGCATACCCACGGAACAGGTGTGGACACGGGCTGAGCCTCTTCAGTTACCGAGGGGAGACAGCTGTGGGCATCTTAGCTCAGAATGTTGAATGTTGTCCACGGCTGTGTGTATCATTTTGTAAAACGCAACGATCTTATTTTTGGTTTAAGGGTGGGAGGATATAGAGTGGTCCGGGAGTGACGGTAGGCCAGACAGAAGTGATATATCTGGGCTGGATCTGGCACGTGGACAATATTTTTCACATCTCTCTGTTAGCCACTGTTAGTCTGGATATGGATTGCGCATTGTTGATGTAACCAGTCCTGGAGTAGGACCATTACACACTTAGTCGAACCCTAAATCTTGGCTTTGTTCGTGGGAGCTGGCCTGAGCGTGTGCTGTTCACAGCAGAAATAGACAGCAGCAGCTTTGCTGTTAGGAGGTTCTTGCCCAGGAGCCAGCTGCATGTGTTTTTCAGCCATTCTTCACAGGCACCAGACTTCACTTCACAGCAGTAGCTGACCCACCGCCACTGTGAACTACCACAGCCAGATGCCCCATTTTCCAGCAGTCGTGATCTTCTCCGTATTGTGCCACTCAACGTATCTCAATGCGCCGCAGAATTGGATACGCGCGTAGATACCGCGGGTCACCGCAGGGCAAGCCGGTAGGCAGTCGGAGCCAAAACGACCAGCTGCCCAAGCTCTGTGATTCTATATTGGGATATTTGGCCAACGTCATTGAATGGTGCCGCGGTAACTCTCATGTGTCACAGAAAGATGATGCTACCCAAGGCAGTTTGATTCCCACCACAGGAAACCTTTCCGCGCGGAGTTCTGCCAGTGTTCTGCAAGTCTTTCCTCTAGGTTCTTGGGTTTCCACCTACGCCTAAAAGACCATCATTATTTGGACGATAACATCATAATATATAGGATGCAGAGTCTTGAAAAAGTTGGCACTGGCTAACCGCGCAGCTGCCTTACCCTGCCCTGCTTACGTGTGGTTTCCTTATGCCTCCGAGCTGTTCTCTTCGTTCGACATTTGACAACTATGTACGGCGCATTAAAAATTATAATTATAGGCAGGTCCCGGTTACGAACGGTGTCCGTTCCTGAGCTCTGTTACTGCTTAGATTTGTTTGGAAGCCAGAACACAATACAGCATTTTACGTTATACTGTACAGAACATGAATCAGTAATGCACTCCACGCTTTCAGGAATTAGGCATTATTTGAACTGTGTTATGTGTGTTGTTTATAAAACTTGGTGAGAACACGATCTTTAATGTTATACTATACATTGCAGGCAGAACTCTGTAATTAATAGTATTTTATGGGAGCTCGTTCGTAAATAAGAGCATTCGTAAGTCAGATGTCCATAAGTTGGGGACTTCCCGTATTTTTTCGTCAGAAATATTGTTTTTGTATATTGTTGGGGTTAGCCGGTGTTAGAGACAGCAGCCAGTGTTGGAGACAGGAACCGGTGTTGGAGACAGGAGCCGATGTTAGAGACAGGAGTCGGTGTTGGAGACAGGAGTTGGTGTTGGAGACAGGAGTCGGTGTTGGAGACAGGAGTCGGTGTTGGAGACAGGAGTCGGTGTTGGAGACAGGAGCCGGTGTTGGAGAGAGGAGCCGGTGTTGGAGAGAGGAGCCTGTGTTGGAGACAGGAGCCGGTGTTGGAGACAGGAGCGGGTGTTAGAGACAGGAGTCGGTGTTGGAGAGAGGAGCCGGTGTTGGAGACAAGAGCCGGTGTTGGAGACAGGAGCCGGTGCTGGAGACAGGAGCCGGTGTTAGAGACAGGAGTCGGTGTTGGAGACAGGAGCCGATGTTAGAGACAGGAGTCGGTGTTGTTTCACAGGAATCCTGCATCTAAACCTTGGAGGTTCACTGCCCTAATAATGGACATCTGTCAGGTGACCCCAGAGGAGCTGACCTATCTGACTCGAATCCACTACGAGGCCGCGTCCGACGGCATGTGGGGCGAGCACGAGGTGGACTACATCCTCTTCATGCGCAAGGACGTGGAGGTGAACCCGGATCCCAACGAGGTGCAGAGCGTTCGCTACGTGACGCCCGACGGGCTCCGCGAGCTGCTGGCGCGCGCGCGGGACGGCTCCGTCCTCGTCACGCCGTGGTTCCGTCTGATCGCCGAGTCCTTCCTCTTCCGCTGGTGGGACAATCTGCACGACCTGGAGTCGTTCAAGGACCACGCCACCATTCACCGAATGTGACGGGTAGTGGCGTAGGTGAGGAAACCCCCCCCCCTCCTTAACCCGAACCCCACCCCCCCCAACCCGAAGCCCACCCAGGATGAACAGGATGAGACCCAGCCTTACACGACGCATCGGTCTTGTGTGATCTAAGGAGTGGTAACGATTGTGTGGTTTTGTCTGAGCGGACCCATGCCCCCATCCTTCCTCATTGTCTCCATTTGAAAATGCCTCTTTATTTCGAGGAAAAGTGGCCCGCAGAGCACGTGGGCTGCAGAGGCAATTGCTGTTAATGCTGCCGATACCGAGGTGAAAGTAAGCCGGTCCGGTACAGTATACCAGTAATGAAATGGCCGGAGCGTTGGGTTTCACACAGGTAGGAAGATCTGTTACCATACGACCGTACCAGTAAGAATGTTAACTTTTCACTACTATGCTGATGTCCCCACACACCTTCTCATTGTTTAATTCACTATATAATTAGTGTAATTGTCATTTACTTACGATGATTTCTTCCAAAAGCTACTCTTTGGGGATAGCCGTGGCGATCGTTTCTCTCTTCGCGATGTTTCGCCTCCCACGTTGGAGGCCTATTCAGGCGTGCTGTGACTCAGTGCTTTGTGTGGCTGTACGGTTTTGTCGTCAATCGCGTCTCTCATTCCCTACCCCTCCCAGCGACATTTGAAACGCACAATTAAATCCAAATTAACTTAATCAGACCCCCAGCCCTGAGAGTGAGAGATTACCTTGAATGAGCATTTCATGGATGCCAGCCAAGTTGTTTACATGTTTCTGGTGAATGCTCCCTCCCAAGATAAGGTGTATCTGTGTGTTTATATGATACAGTCTCTCACCAATGTCGTTAGGTTTATGTCTGCACAAGTTTTCCAGTTTTAAAAAGTCTTGTTATTCGTAGTTACTGTTTCGGGCTGTTTGCTGGTGATTTTAAAACTGGCTTACACGTTGGGCTGAGTTTTATTCCCATGTTTTGTTCGTGGCTCATGTTTTTTCCCCATCATGTGAGTCTCTATTGCTTCACGGATTAACATCGCTCCTTTGTGACGGATAGCAGCCAGTAAACGCACCTTGTCAAAATCAGTTGTGTGTTGTCTGCAGTCTGAGCTGCCGTTGCCGATTTTTCCGCATGCAGCAAACGCACTGCTGAATCTTGTTCTCGCTTCCTAGTGGCTATTGTCCTGTCCGTTTGACCGCTCTACACTTCTTTACAATTGCTGCAAGGAATGCAATGCACATCTGTCTGCAACGAAAGTCGATGTTCGGGTGATTTGAGCACATCCTGCTGAACCTATATCCGTACGTTACTTATTCAGAGTTGTACATTCGACAGGACGCTGTCCACGTGTCTCGTGAGCCCCATTTCGAACGTAATTTTTTTTTTCGATTTGTGATATTATATCAGCCAATACGCTCCCGCCAAGCTATTCTTTAATTATGTATTGGAACTGGTATCACCCCTCTGAAATAAATCAGGGTTTTATTTTGAACAGAAATTAATGTTAGGGGTCAATTAAATGTGAGTCATGAAACATCTGGATCTTACAATAGCATTACCACTCTGGGTTTAGGTGTTCCATTTGTTATGTAGTTGACATCATCAGTCTCCACATTATCTTCTTGTTACAAGTCAGTGTGTCCTTTAAAGAATGCGCTTAGTATAGTGACCAACAGCATCTGGGTTTAGGTGTTGTCCCCCGCCTTGGTCGCTGACCTATAGGAGAGCTTCAAATGCTCATCTCAACCACCTGCCCTCCTCCATCCTACACGTGTAGCTTCACCATCAAAGCCTCCTTTTCATCACAACCTCCTCCTCAGTACTCTTACATTGTGATGTTATTTGGCAATTAAGTAATAATTCGTTTTGTTTATACTTGTGGGAGGAAACCGGAGAATCCGGAGGAAACCCACACAGAACGGGAAGCGAACACATAAACTACACACTGAAAGGCACCCGAAGTGGGAGTCGAACTTTCTTTAGCAGAACTTTCTTTGAGGCGCTGATGTTACTACTACATAGACACCCTGTGTATCCTCACAGTCCACAAGCTCCACATGTTTCTGTGTATGTTGACACTATCTTTATCATCACCATCACTGATTTTTTAACCACTGCTACGTGAAGGCCTCATATCAGCCATTGTAGCAGCATATGCGTAACCCCACAATTCTTAACAGTCAATATGATGGCCTTCTGGTGGGCAAGTACTCCACTACAACTGTTGATCTCTATTGGCTCGGTATAATTTAAAGCAGTGCAGCTTTTCCCATGCTTCTTTGCATGCCTTGAAAGGTTTTTGTTGCGTTTGCACAATGCTTCCTATTGGCCACAAAAACAGGTGTTTTCGTTCCGTGACAAGGGTTGGGTTGATGAATGCGGGTCACTGCTGTGCCCTTGTTCGCCAAATCAACACAACTTGTGATGGAGTCAGCAGTTTTACCCTAAGCTCTGAAGCTGGTAAACGGACAGGTTTAGGGTGGATTATGTTTGCGCTGTAATCTGATAGAGGTGCGGACTTGCAATAACAGGGACACAGCCGGTGACGTCCTGGCACAATCCGGTGGAGCGTCACACGGCGTGTTGGATAACGGTTGGCGATTGATTGGACGGGATGCGGTGGGTGATATATGACGCGTTGTGCAGTCATAGGATGTGTTGTGCTGGATGATAGGATGCAATGTGCTGGGTGACGGGATGTATTGTGCCTTGTTATCGTTTTCATTTTACAAAACATTGCACGCAACGTGATGTTACGGTTAATAGCATTATTTGCAACACACGACCGAATTATAAACAAATACAGCTTTTGTTTCAAAAACAAAGCTTTATACACAAGCAAAATATATATATACACACTTACATCAACATTCCTGGAATGTTATGTATGGTCTTGAACACATTTCAATTTAAGTACAGCAAGATTAACAGCTTGGGACAGTCTTCCATTACATTAATTGTTGAACTGATGCGGCTTGATGGATTGGGTTTGTAGAGCACTGTGCACCTTGAGCGACACGGTGACACAGTGATGAGTAGCGCGGTCGCCTCACAGCCAGGAGATCCCGGGTTCGATTCCTGGATCGGGTGCCTTTCTGTGTGGCGTTTGCGAGTTCTCTCTCTCCCCATGTCGGCGTGGGTTTTCGTCGGGTACTCTGGTTTGCTCCCACCGTCCAAAGACACACAGCTGATGCCGAGGTTAATCGGCCTGCTGAGTAAATAGCCTTTAAAAAAATGTGCCCTTCGATGTACTGGCGTCAGTCATGGTTTTTACCTCTGCCTTGTGCCCTCTGTCGGCCTGGATAGGCTCCGGCACCCCTGCAACTCTGTACAGGATTTAGGGTAGTGATAACGAATAAATGTCTACTACACATCTATAATTTTCGGTTTAATTATTAGTTGAATTTGAAAGTTACGTTCGAATTCTTTTCAAATAATTTGAGGCTACGATGCTGCGGGCACAAAGTTATGGTTAATAACAAACAAGGGATTGTGCTAGAGACTTAGTTACAGAATAGCAAAACACCTTGACCTTGTAAACAAATCTTTTAAAATATAAACATTGTTAAGATGAACGACTATGGAGCTAAATAAGAAATTTAACATTTCAGTTACTGTACCCTACTGTAATTCTCCTTGATGAGCATCTTGCTTTCAACGATTCTGATATCACACCTCGAATCCAAAATCCAGACTTTAATTTGGGAATTGTTCCAAGAGGCATTTTCCAGGCTTTGCTATTCTCCTTCGGGTTATCAACTGGCTCGAAAAATGTGTATACAGACAGCGCTAAAGAGCTGACCTGGAGGATTTCCATCAAATGTATACCTGGAGGGTCCTTTGCCACGGACCAGTTCTCTGGGAAAGACGGCAGCTATAGACGCTGCAGTCACTGCTATTTTCCTGGCGCTGAACATTGGCCCTGCCCTGCAAATGAACAAACATTGCGTCGTGAATCTTTTCATCCGACAGACATTCTGAATAACACTGTGGTCCTTTGGCGGGGGTGGTCATCGGGCTCAGCGCCATAAACGATAAAGTGACGCCCGTCGTGGCGCAGTAGCTTCATGTTGTGGTACGAGAGAGGAGGAGTGCTCGACACGGCTAGCCTGCAAGCGCGGCGTTGATGTCAGTTGTAGCGGCACAGGCAAATCGGCAGTGGGTTGTGCCGACAGTATGAGCAGAATCGATAGGAATCATTTGCCAAGTTGAGCGATTCACAACGCACGCTCTTCACATGGACAGGCCGTGCGTCCCTTCAGTTCTATCTCATGTCCCACTACTATTATCTTATTTTAAAATCACGAATAAAAATAATATTTAGCCTCTGCTATTTAATGAAACGACTTAAACTCACTAATTGAATAATTCAAAGGAAGTTAACCGAAATAATATACAGGGTGCATCAGAAGTCTGGAGTCATACGTAAAATTAAATATACACTTATCACTTGTTGTTAAAATTGGTTGCGTTACCATCTGTACCCATATTGATGTGCTGTTATTAATATGTAAATAGAAATGTGTCTTAGTACCCAATAAAATGTCGCAAACATTTCCTATGTGCTTACACTTGTGATGCAGCCTGCACGTAGCATTGATTGCCCTCCACGGTGAAAACTTGTTGGGGCCCTCCTGACAGTCATGGGACGTGGAGAGGCCTTCCTGAGTAAGCCAGCCTAACATTAGTAAGATTCAACTCAACGTTTAGTCCTCTGACACTGGGCTGTGGCTCCGTAGCTGCGTGCATTTCGCCGTTGATGCCACGTGTAAGTTATAGCGGGGAAGCTATGGCGCGATGTGCGGCGACGTTCAGTCAAAAGTCTCAAAGCTCACGTGAGCCTGGGACAATGCTCTTTACCCATCATGGTGACGGAAATTCCATATTCTCTCGGCAGGGGCCAGTCCATCTCCCTAGAGCAAAGGTGGGCAACGTATGGCACGCAGATAATTTTAAGTGGCCGGTGTAGTAAAAGTCAACTTTATGGAGAAACTGGGGTTGTATTTTTAATCCCGATAAAACCTCTGCTTGAATGCTTTGGCGTCGAAAGAAAAATTATTAAATTGCCTCATGATGCCTCCAACGTGGGAAGCGAAACGTCGCGAAGGAGGAACACTTGACACGGCTATCCTGAAAGAACAGCTATGCAAAGCAATTATCATGTTTCAAGCCATGCAAAATACATTCGTCGATTCACCGCATTACGTTTAGTGAGCAGCATTTCAATGATCTAGAGGATGACCATCGTTGGCTACTAAATGCTTAAAGGTGGAATACTTGTACACGCGTGTGGCTTCTCTCAAACTGCCGGTCCATTTCATTTTGTATCAGATTCCAAGCGTGGGCCCAAACACACCAAACGGTAAGCAACAAGCAGCACGACTTAAATAAAGTGTAATAGATGGACATGCATCTGAAATTGCGGATTGGCATGAAGTCTTTGGGAACTCGGGGAGACCACGGGAGAAAAAAAAAGATGCCAGCCGTGCGGAGAACGACGCTGACGGAAGCGTCGTCGCCCGCGCAGCGCGCGTGGTTGATCGCGGTGTGGACGAGACGGAGCGGCCCGGTTGGCCGCGGTCCCGTTGGTTGCTGGTGGAGCAATCGGGGAGTGTTCGTCGGAGGTCACCATGGTACTAGACGAGGTGCGTATTCGGAGATAGTAATTGTGAAATGCGTGTTTCGAACTTTGCAGCATCGTCGAGTTGGTGTCAATGGCTTGGCTGCCACCTTAAAGTAAGAAATCCCCCGGATTGATTCCAGGCTCAGGCGCCTGTGTGGTGTTTGCATGTTCTCCCCATGTCCGTGTGAGCTGTCACCAGGTGTAATGTTTTCCTTGAATCATTCAACCGACCTACAAAGGATTGTATTATTTTACTATTAAAGTTGAATGCTTAAACGCTGCGTGGTATCTTGGCTCAGGATGCTGTATGTTGATGGAAAATTAAACGTGTTTTCATCACGAAAAAAAACTGACAGGTCACTGCAGTCAGATCTTTATTTTGCCTTCATTCACGTTTATCTTTAGGCTCACGGTAAATATTGTGCAGTACTGTGTTAATGGTCATGTGTGGTCTTGGTCTGTGGCAAACATTTTTGGTCACTTTTTATAATACAATAATACAATTGCAATGGGATCCATTTAACGCACAGATGATGAAAAGGTTTATGAATCGTAAAAATACACTGAAGAGGACAAGTGCACGATGGAGAGGAGTTTACAAAAAAACTGTTATTGTTGAGTTGCTGTTCATATCGTCGTTACTGAAATGCTGTTCTCTCCACTGCTCTGTGCAGCACTTTGTGACCTTCGGGTGATAAGTGCTCTGGAATAAAAATTATATAGTCTATAAGTTGTTGTTGACATGCCCGTTCTTGCCACAGTTTATGTGCAGCGCTGTGCGACCCTCGGGTGAAAAGCGCTATAGAAATGCTATTATTATTCAATGCCTGCTTACCTACTGTAACTGACCTCCCAAGTTGCCCCGCGATGGACCAGGCGTCCACTGCCGAGCATAGCTATGCCTTGCCAGGATAGGCTCAGACCCCCTGCAACTCGAGGATTCAGCCGCGAGTGTTGAAGGTGGTGGGGCTTTGTTTTGGCGACTCCACAACAGCAGCGCCGTGTCGGCGCTACCGACAGTTGATTGACAGGCAGATGAAAATGAGGCAGCAGACTCCAGCCGCAGTGTGGGCACCGATGAGGGCTGGTGCGTCGTCACGAGAGCCCCCTTTCCGTGGCTGTTGGCATGGGAACTGTGGAATAGGGCCTGCCTCTGTGAAATGGTGAATATGGACTCTAAATAATGTCTTTCAACTCGTTCTGCCTGCGAGCCTCAGTTATTGAACTTGATTTGCGCATAGGGGGGGAGGAGGGGGGGAAGTCAGCCAGGTGGCCAGGTGGTCAGTCGGCACCAACCCACCAGGCTTTCTATTTTGATATCATGATTGCTTCGAAAAGCTGCTCTCTCGGGACAGCCGCGTCGATGGCTCTCTCCTCTCGCGACGTTTCGCCTCACGTTGGGAGGCATCCTCAGGCGTAGTCTACGTGCGTGCGTAGTTCCTATTGTCCCTTTATATGTGTGGGCGTGATGCATGAGAAAGCTAGAGGAATTCCTTGGTCACTTAAACTCAATACACCCGAACATCAAGTTCACCATGGAAATAGAAGAAAACGGCCAAATCCCGTTCCTGGACGTACTGGTGAAGAGAAACGCAGAGGGGACGCTCAGCCACACTGTATACAGGAAGACAACAAATACGGACAGGTATCTACACGCGGAGTCTCACCATCACCCGAAACAGAAACGGGGGATATTTCACACCTTTGCCCACCGGTCAAAAACGATTTCAAACAAACAACATCTAAGGGATGAGCTACAACATCTACAACAAGCACTAGCGAGTAATGGATACACGAAAACATCCAACGTGCCATAAGAGAACGGAGACAGAAACAGTAAGAAAATGAGGAAGATACCAAGATTTGTGCTTTCCTGCCGTATGTGAAAGGCACCACAGACAAAATTAGCAAATACCTAGAAAAATATAAAATAAAAACAGTCTTCACAACCCACCAGAAGATACAAGACGTGCTCAAATCACCTAAAGACCGATTGCCGTTAGACAGAAGGCGTATATCGCATCCCATGCAGGAACTGTGAGGAAATTTACATCGGACAAACGGGACGAACGGTAGCCACCAGAAAAAGAGAACACGAGAGAGCAGCTTTTCGAAGCAATCATGCATCGAGCCGTGAAAACCTACATCATTCTTTTGATATAGGCAGATTATTTAAACAAAGTATTTTAGTTGTGGCAGGAAACCGCCTCCGGCAGAACTTTGAGGCGCAGACGGTACCACCTTGCCACCCGTACCACTCTGCCTTATCTCACGTTGGGTGCGAAACCAGGCAAGCAAACTGCGTAAGAAGGACACGTTATGTACACGTTGTTTAATTTGTCAGCGCGATACACTCACCCGCCACTCCGAGGCACCGGAACAACACACTTCGTCTTAATCATCCCCCCCTGCGCTTATAGCATCTGCTCACCCTGCTCCACTTTGGTAATTATCCCCACATCGAGTCCGGCAACACTCAGGACCGTCGCTGTGATATTACAGGTCAAAGGAGGCAGAAAATGAATCGATTTTAGCAATGGTTTATAACTTTGATGTTACGGTTAAATTTTTTTTGCGCGTTTATTTTCCTCCCGTCGTTACTCTCTGTCCTACAGAAGACTCGAGGGACAGGCGGTTCTAAATACAGCCTTTGAATCATTTACAGAAAGGACAAAGATTGCCCATATAGCCTTAACAGACTCTAGCGTCAAGTGCCGTTTGCGAGCACTTATAAAGGCCAGTACCGGCACACCACGGGGTGAGTGGCCATCACCACGCCCGGCCGCCTGTCTTCCTAGTGGCGATCTTTTTTAACACCCCTTTCGGGACTCATCTGAGGTGCGGTCGACCCAGGAGAGGCTCAGAACAGGGCCAGAAACTCTCCACTGTTTGTACGTAAGCAGGAATCGAACTCTGATTGCTGTGTTCGTAGCGCGGGGTGCTGATCCGCTACGGTACGGCACACAAAACGGTGGAGGGGAATAAAATAGAAACTCAAGTATGACATTACACGAGTCCTGCAGGACACCAAGAATTAGCCCTCGACCTTTAATCTCATCCAAACGAGCTCGGCCTGCTGCCCACTCCGAGACGACGGGTCGTAGCAGAAGCTGGCACCATCTCAAGCCAAAGTTTTAAAGCTCTTTTCACATAACTTGCTGTTGATTGCCACACTCGATGATTAAAACCAGCTAAGTTACGCCACCTCAGATAGTACCGGGCAAGTGGGGAGAAAAAAATGGAGATGAGTGTGGGGGAAAGGTGCCCACAGGTGCAAGGAGGCCCACGGTCTGCACAGCTCTAGTGACGTCATTATGACGTCGCTACTCCACGTCAACAAGGCCACGCACAACGGAGATGAAGTCTCACGAACCTGGGCACAAACGCACCCTGCCAAGCCCTGGGTGCGTCGTCCCATGCGCCAGAGCAGTGGTGCCAAGCCATAAAGACCCGCAGGAGCACTGTCACATCTCAACGGTTTACCACCGCTCCATATCCACCAAGAACATTTCAACGCTCAAACCGTGCTACACGATTTTGAGGGCTGTGAATCGAAAACAGCAAAGGCAGAGAAGCGTTTGACTTGCTATTTATTGGCTGGCGTAAAACCTAAATAGTTGTGCATTATTAGTGCCCACTTAAATGCTCTAGAATTATGACTGAGTGTTCCTCCTCTCTCCCTCGCGCTGTTTCACGTCTCACGTTGGACCCGTAAGAGGCAAAACGTCGTGAGGGGCGGGAGCAGGAACGCTGGACACGGCTATCCCGAAAGAACAGCTCGAGAGCAATTCTCGTCAACAATCCAGCAGTGAAAATCTACATCATTAGCCCAGAGATCGAACACAACTCTGCCGATTTGATGTGGGAGGTTTGAAACCATTTGTCTGCTCACGCAAATGCCGTCGCAAAACAAGGGACCGCAAAGCCGAGAGGCTGACCACGTAAACGTGCATCATTTTATTTTATCTTTGCATGGCGGAAACAGACCGTTGACCGTGTTCATGTAGATTTCCACGGATCGAAGTATGAGCATTGCTCTCAAGGGCCGAGCTTTCGGGAGATCATTGGCGAGCGTTCCTCCCGTCTTTCACGACGTTTCGCCTCCCACGTTGCGGAGCATCTTCCTCAAACGTCAAGCGTTTTCAGGCCTTGAAGTGCGAAGATGCCTCCAACGCGGAGACGCAACGTCGCGAAGCTCCGAGGAGGAACGCTCGCCACGGCGAACCCAAAAGAACACCTTTTAAGAGCAACAATCAGAACGTTGACTACCCCTTGCTGTTACTTGCTAAATGTGGGTTTGTCATGGCTCGACGTACGGGAATTTGCTCTCCGTAGCTGTCCTGTCTAGATAGCCGCGTCGCAGAGTGGACCTTCGTTTCCGAAACACGGAAGAACCACTCGACACAACTACCCTAAAATCACAGCTACGGAGAGCAATTCTCGAATCACTTGCCCACAATCCAATCACAACAAGCGCATAATACATTCTGGGGTTCACGTGAATGGGATTGTATGGACTGGAGCAGTTCTTTGACGAGTCGGCACTTCCTTTGACAGCCAAAAGCAAACATCCCAACGAGACAATGTTACTCACAGGTACCACAGTGTCAACGATTAAGTGGTTATAATTTCTCAAGAGTTTGTGTAAGTCATTTACAGCCAGTTGTCGTCAGTCGACTGTTGGTTAAAGCCTCCCCACGCTCTTGGTCATGAGGGTTGTTTGACCATACTTCACCACACTGGTCAGTGCGGCTTGGTGGAGGAGGGGGGAGATGTCTCAAACAGATATCACTCACCACTGATATCAGTCGTGGATGGGAGCTGAACGCGGGTGACTGCGTCTGTAGAGCTAACCGCTGTGCCACAATTCATAATTCGTTCAGTTTGTGTCATTTGTAATTAGCCGAGCAGAGATGGGAAGCAGGAAAGTTTAGCCAACTCGAGGCGGCCAGGCAGGCAAGACGTCCGATCTGAACCCGCCGTCTCCCAACATATTGGTCACTTTCGCAAAATCACCAATCCAGAGTCAACCAGCTTAGCGCGACCAACTTGATCAAATTGTTTCGTATTAAAGCACGTTTACGAAAATCGGTTCCCAAAGCCATTGAATTATAACACTGCACAATGGTGTTTCTATATCAAAACGATTTGGTCGACAGCATGGCGCTAAACCGGTTCCGTACGCCACTTGTGACTAAACCGATTCATTCTGCCAATGGCGCATTGTTCGTTTCCAGCGTGCAGCTTCAGTGATCGCAACATTCCTGTCACACAAACCGATCGGCCACAAGCACATCGTTGTCTCAACAACATCACCATCACGACCGTACTGACAACGGTTTTCACGGCTCGATGTGTAGGAACTGCTCTCCGTGGCAATGATTCCGGGACAGCAGCGTCGAGTGTTCCTCCTCTCTCGGCGACATTTCATCTCCCATGTTAGAATCGCAAGACGTTTCTTCACGGTGACCATGACGATGCCCCCCAAATGTGGGAGACAAAACGTCGCGAAGGTAATAGACGGAGCACTCGAAACGGCGATCCCGAAAGAACAGCTATGGAGAACAATTCTCAAACTTTGCGCAACAGTGCTCGCAGTTCGTCCCCCTCCAAGCTTTGACAGTTAACATCACTCAGATGACCCCCCCCCTCCCCGATTACAATTGCACCACCACCACAACAGCCGAGCTGGTGGCATTAACATGCGATACGGCTGCCTGGCCTTCAGCTCCGCGGAGCTGGTGCTTTAGACAAGGCTGAAGCACGCTGCGCATGCAATGTTGCGATGGCATGAGAACAGGCATGCGAGGCATGACGGGAGTCGAGTGCGCCTGCCGCTTGCGCACAGACCACCGCTCGCGTCGTTATTAAATCTAACGGCGAGGACAGACGCGCGTCGC
This sequence comes from Mordacia mordax, assembly GCA_036362905.1. Lineage (NCBI taxonomy): Eukaryota > Metazoa > Chordata > Hyperoartia > Petromyzontiformes > Petromyzontidae > Mordacia > Mordacia mordax. The sequence continues at coordinate 2,123,975 of JAZEWT010000007.1, read as the reverse complement.
CGCGTTCACCGACGACGTCTCTTAGGAACAATGCTGCCGTTTCGATGTGAGTTTTTTTGCGGCTCGCTGGACGGGATAATTTATAACCCATTGCTCTTTCGGGATAGTCGCGGCGAGCGTTCCTCTTTCACCTGAAAATGCCTCCAATGCAGGAGGCGAAACGTCATTAAGGAGAGGAGCAACGATCGTCCCCCGGTAATCCTGAAAGCTGGGCATGTAGGGGTCGCCGGATGGTCACTTAAAAGAGAGGCTGGGAAGGGAGCGGCCAACTTTCACTCCGGGATTTCAGAAGCCCCATCCATCTAAGGGCCCTGTACACTCGGCCACTCGGGGCAAAACACGGGCCCACATTCGTGTTGCTTCACCAAAAAGAATGATTGCAAGCAGTTAAACGATAGCATACAAGAAGGTGCGAGGTACATAGCGCACACACGTGCTGTACAGCCACACTACATATACACGCATATGCATGACATGTTGACACGTATGTATAAATATATAATTGTGCGTACGAGAGGTGGCGGAGGCATTTTGGGTACAATGATTTGCCACCCGAGTTCGATTCCAGGTTAGAAAAACCGCCAGTTGCCAGTGATGTCTGAACCGGTCCTAGGCTTCCCGACCTTTAACAAACCCCACTCATCAGACTTGGGGAAGTATGGTCAACAATCCATACACGACTGACGTGCCACGGAGACACCTCAACATCGCAATTGATTCATGCAGGCTCGTGTGGATCAGCAAGCAATAGCACCGATCATCAATGTTAGGTCGCGGGGCATCCCCGATTCAAGCGAGCGTTGGGCGGTACCGATTTATTCCATATTCCCACGGCAGGGGCATGTCCATCCACAGGACGACCACATTATTGGCATCTCTCAAAAAGCATACACTTGCGCTGCGCGTGATATTACAGCCAGGTGTGGAATTGGACAAAAGCATAAATCACTAGAAATGCACCTGGGTCTGTGTTCCCTCTGCAGACGGGGGTCACACGGTCCTCCCCCAGAACATTTAGTTTTACAATGCATTTCCTGCGAATTCTGAGAGGTAAGGTAACCATCCTGATTCAATTCCACGAAAGCCTGGTATGTTCGGTTACCTTTGGGATTTTCAGTCTGAGAACAGCATTCGACCCCGAACAACAGCACATAGAGAAGCTTTGCACAAGGCGTAGCTTGCGAGCCGGTCAGACACACTGGGCCGGAACTGCTGATGATCCTGGGTTTGGTTTCGGGTTTTCGTCACCCGTGACTAATGCAGAGTTTTCAAGGCGAGCGGCAGGTTGATGGCTGCACCCGCGGTCACCAGTGACTGCACGAGGAAGACCCACGTTCATTTGAAACTTTTTTCTCACCGGTTGGCAACCGAGACCTTGCGTCGTTTTATTTTCTTGGCCTGCCGTTGCGCGCATAGAGGCCACGACGGCAGGGCGAATGGGAGACTGCCACAGCGTCCGCCCAGCCCAGGAGTGAATCGAAGAGATCGCGGCAGTTCCGTGATATCACATCGATCATCCCGAGGTGCTTGTCTAGCCACGGGGTGGTGCAATGTTCACTGCGAGAGTACCGTGATGTCACTTGATGTGCCGCCGATGGGTCGGGTTCGATTGCGTGTGGGTACAGCCCAGGGTTCGAGCGAACTCATTTGAACCGACACAAACGCATTCACCTCTTCTCGTACGCAGACGTTACAACGCTCGCACGCAATCTAGGCGCACGTAAAACGACTCGCGCGCACACACATCACACGCAAATGACACGTACGGGAACAACGCATCAAAAGGGTAGACGGGCATTGGGGTGCGCAAAATTAACACGAAATAAATTTTTTTTCAAGAAAATGAAATTAACAAAAAACATTCCAAGCATTTTCACCATGTCAAAACGATTTCCGCAAACTGGGCACGACGATCTTATGTACAGTGTATATATTACAAAGGCAAAGCACGCGTCTGCTCTCTCTCCCCATGGCCAACTCCCATTGTGCCCTGGAACACCAGGACGCACGGCCGCACATCTCAATTTGCATACCTTTGCGTGTTCGCCGACTGCTGCGCACTAGCTGCAGTGAACGGACAAGGCAGGACGTGCTTGCGCCAGGACGTGCAACACAGGTCCCCCACCCCTCCCGACGTGACGGGCGCCGGCTTGCCAAATGGATTTGCCGAGGGGCCCTCTCCACCTCGGGGGATGAACACCGATAACGACGCGGTCAAACACCGGAGGACACGCTTCGACAGCGGCGTGTCAGACCAAGTGTGGCACACGCTGGACAACAGGCGCACGCTCCCCGACCCTGACCGTGCCACCTGTGCATTTACCGACGCCGGCCAACTAGCAGCGCAGGCTAACCGGCGGTTACCGGCAGTAGGCGCACGCTCAATTATAACCAACGCACCAACTAGACACCCGTGGCAGATCTACTCGGAACCATGACCCAGCTGCCAACCAGTTGGTTCTCTAGCACGACCAGTGGCTGGCAGGGGCCCTATGGCGACGCTTCAGCGATTCGATGACCGGCAACTAAGAGCGAGCCCTCTGATCGCGCTCAACCAGCAGGCCCCTAGCACCAGCCCTCAACCCACGACCACATCCACACCCTGCACCTCAATCCAGCAAGGTCACCCCGTGCCGCACCTTTTGTCCGCTCGCTTATTCCGGTGTTCACTGAGGGCTCGTGCCGTGCGGTCTTTCCGTTCGGCACAGCGGCACCGGTGACGAGCGCGAAGGCTGGTGGGAGCACGCAGTGCCGCGCAATGTTCGTCAGACCTCGCCGACGGCAGCCTTGTTCCGGGCGGCGCCGGCGAGCGAGCCCCACCTGTACGTCGTCCTCGCGCCAAGGAGTTCAACGGGGGCCCGGGGCTTGCTCAGGACAGGCGCAGTTCAGAGGCGGCTTCGCCGTTGAGCCGGGTAGTGCAGGTGGCCGTCCCGCGGGGCTCTCGTCGGCCGGGACGACAGGATGAGGCCGTGCGCCTCCAGCGGCTCGGCACGGGGAGGGAGGGCAGCAACATGACAGCATGTCCAGGAGATCGGCGCGGGGGTCGGAGGTGAAGGAGCGTGAAGGTGCGCAAGGCTGTGCTGGCTGCCGGCAGAGTTTCACTCGCTCGCGATTGGTCGGTGGTAAGATTGCGTGATCGTGATTGGTTGGTTTGAGGACTCGCTCGCGATCGGATTGGCGATAAGATTCCTGCGGCCAGGTCCACAGCGTTGGAGGCGGACGACGTTCTTGCTCGGATGCGGCTGTCGCGAGAACGTTTGCTCACACTTGGTTGATCGCAGAAAGCTGCATTCGCACACGATTGGCTTACCATGCAGATCACCCATGCCCAATTGGTTGGCGGTGCGGGCCCGTCTCACTGAATACTAGTACTGCACAATCACGCCCCGACGACCCGATACGAAAAATGTCCGCGCTCCGCCAACACCACCACTGCCGGCGGTTGGCGCTCGCAACCTGTCGATGCCGGAGCGATGGGGGCCCCCCCCGCCCATCTCGAAAATCCGACGGCGCTCTTCGATACATCCTCTCCTTGTGACAACGCTCGCCAGACGTCACATTCAAACCTCGGCTCGAAACGAAATATTACACACGAAGTATACATATAAATTACAGTTGGCCTTCCTGCCCTTATGCGACAACGCACAGCTCCCACGCGGTTTGGCCGGTCCTTCAAGTGCAGCAATAAGATCACGATCAACACTCCAAATGAAATGATCCATGCGGGTTGCTTTTTTCTGGTAGCCCGGACAGACGAGCCGAGATGACATTTGACCCGCGGCGTTTGCTTTCGGGTCGTACTGCACGTAATTGGACAGTTGTTCAATATCACAGCGGAAAGTATTCGGTGAGCTTGCTAGCTCTAGATGCGAGATTCGTGCGGCGGAGGGCGCGCGTCGCCTGAAATGTTGGACACCACGTGCCGAGCAACGCGTGGGTATGACTCTTAAAGCACGGCCGGGGGGTGGGTGTGGGATGGGGGGGGTAGGGACCTGCGCCCAACGTAACCACACTACCTACCCTGCGGCGAGCACCGTAAACCGTACCATCTGCCCGGTGCTGTCCCAGCAGGCTTTCGCACTGCACCGGAGTGCCATCTCTCTTGCGGAAGCACCATCGATCCACACGGACACGCGGGTACAACGCCCAACGGCGCGCCGGTTCTGCGCGGGCGTCCGCGGCACGTTAGGCCTCGTGAGCGGCGCCCGCAAGAGACAGCCTCCGCTCGTTGCCCGTGTACGCCGCCACTTTCGCGGAGCGAACCTGGGCGACTACGGGGTTGCAAAGCCATGAGCGCAAAACGATTACAGTTGGTACATTCCCCCCCACCCTCATCTCCTCCATTACCTCCTCCACCACTCTTCACCCGAGACGATGTTACAAAACGCAAGCCCAAGTCAACTCCTCCGAATAACATTTGTTCGAATGGTTTCCGTTAAACGCACGCACAATTTCCACGCAATGGCGTGAGCCATGCTCTTGGCCCCAGTGACCTCCCGAGTGTTTAGCGAGGAGCAATTCACAGCGCACTGGCTGCTCGCTCAAGCATGCCGCCACTGCCGCCACCAAATCTCTGCGCGTACCCGCAAACGACCGTTTTCCACCGGCACATCTGAACTGAGCTGGCCGGGTGCCGGACCTTCACGTCAAGGGTTGTTTTCCGACCGACTGGTTTGCCGCGCTGAGCCGGAATACCGGTGATCGGGCCATGCGCTTGCAAGGATGCCACGTCGCCGACTTCCGTCACCGTGCGCCAAGATCCAAAACGCCGCCAGCGCAGCCATGGCTCGGTTCGCTTGTGGCAGTGGAAAAACGGTACCAAGGGTGGCGAGTGCCATGTGCCCCACGTTGCCCGGTAGCTGGGCACGGTGGGTGCCTGGCGGCCCGAGGCTCGGCGTTAACAAAATCTCTCGCCGTGCACACGCAAAGTGCATGCAAAACCGCTCACACACGTACACGCGCATGCCCTCACACACACACACGAGCATCTCCGCCCATCGCCGCTACTCTGAAACGGACGGCAGCAACAGCAGACTTTAAGTGCTTTATGTCGAACTTTTTATGTTATTTTTTTCAACAACTGTCGAGACCTCGAGCGGAAGAGAAAATAAAAGTAAATGCATGTGAAAACACACCGCAAGCATTCGCAAGGCCCATTTCATGCTCACTCAGCAGTAGCGTCTGTTAATTTTAGATTCATGAGCGACTGTTTAAGCCCTGCGAGCCCCCCATGGACCGTAGATGTGTCGTGGTGAAGGGGTTTGTGCATACCTACGAATTCCGGGGCTGAATGTCATGGAGTCCGGCACTCCTGCTGGGGTCTCTTGATTAGGTTCTCAACAAATTCCGATCCAAAGACCCTCCAATGAAATGAGGTTGGCATCAGATAGGGTATCCGGCTGTAACACTCTGCACCTATAGCCCTCACTGCTGGGGGGCAACGCGAGTCAACCCAGCTGCCGGCCGTCACAGCGGCAACAGCGACGTGCGATAGCCCGTGACACGACCCTCGGACGCAGCCTACCTACGCGATAACTCCGGCGGAAGCCTCTCGTTCCCACGACCTCTGGGGATGAAGGCATCTCGGACCATCCCCTGCGGGTGACTTGACGGTAAAGGCTCAAACCCGTAAAGCGGGTGCAGCACAGCCGCATCGCGATCCGACAGCATCGGTCCCGTCAGGACCATCCGACCGGGCCGGACTCTACAGGTTCTGGATTGCAGTGTCGCTCGCGTTGCTATCCCGGAATGTAACGTCGGCGAGCGTCTCTTAAAAAAAAACTGTAAAAACAAAACTCTATAACCCATGATCAGACAGAACCAGTGAAGGAAAGAAGAACGAACTCAAGGAGCAGCACATGATGATGACGATGACGACAGTGGTATGAACACTGCAGAATCAACAAGCTATAAAAAGCAGGTTGATGATCTCCATAAACCGATGGCTTGGTAGTAGGTGGTGTTCGTTTAAAAACTAACACACGGACTATCGAGTTTTTGCAGCCCATCATCAATCCTCAACGTTCATCCTCCACAGCGACCCGATACGTGTACAGTCAGCATGAGAATCAACAGCGGTAAGTGATCATTTATTAACAATCAAATTATCGTTAGTCCGCTACAATCCAACAATCCTCGTCGTGGGGAAAGGGACCCCCCCTTCCCCAGAAAAGTTGCGTGCGAGCCCCCTGCACAGGGGAATCAGTTCTACACCCAGTCGTAAATCTCAACGGGGTTCTCAGTTGCACTCACATTACCCTCTCATGCATGAATTTTAAACCGCAAAACGAGGTTTTTGTAAGCAGGGTGCGGAAGGTATAATGTGATTTTAGGGAAATAATTAAACAAGGTTTAAACCTTTTATCGAATTTCAAGGCGATCGTATATGTCAGGCCCCGATGGTACAGTGAGCGGTACAGTTAGCGGTTTACGTGGCCCATCATCCTTTCCCCTTCGTGGGTCGATAAACTAAGTACCACTGTAGCACTTCCTTTCCCACGGATCGTAACCTTGGACTCTCTAACAGTGAAGTACGCGGACCAGGCAAAGCTTTCCGTGATAAATAACCGGCAGCAAATCGCCAAGCTCTGGCTCTCCTCTTTCTCCTTCCTCCTCAATTGCTCAGAGGACGATGGAGGCGCGCGCAGGGGCATCCTGGGTAGCCGAGTGATGTCACCGGACCGAGACCCGCGCGCCGACTGGAGACGGACGAGTTATCGAACCACAAAATCAACCGCCCACGGATGACCTAACATTTCACAATAATAACGGTTGCAGACTTTAATTAAAATCACAGCAGACACGAGTTGCACCGCCCCCTCCCCCACCTTGTAAACATACCCTGCCCACTGCTCGATTGAAGAGATCGCTCAAAACTTAGGGGGGGGGGCCGGAACGACGCTGAATGCAAGTCTGTCGACGTGCACATTTACTCGCGCGCGCACAATCATCCACCCACGTGCGGCGTTAACATATTTTTGGGGGCCATTGTTAGCGGGCACCTATGAAGGTCACTATGGCGCACGAGGTGGTGGGTGTGGCCGTGATCACGCTCGGCCTGCCGTTGCCTCTCCATTTGAGGTCAGGACCGGTTCAAAGCGAGCAGGAATCGAACGCGGGATGCCGGGTTCGCAACGCGGCCCGCTAACCGCAGCACTACCGCTCCCCACACACACACACACAAAGCTGCCCCTATACAGCCTGAAGCGACTTTCTAGGCACGTTGACACTAACTCACACCCCCCCCCCCATAGCCTGAACAATCTTTTTTGGTGCAATCGCACACTCAACACAACACAGGCAAAACAGCCACACTCGTACAAATGCACACACATACATACACACACAAAGCTAGACAGCCTCTCCCTCCGCACGTGGTGGTGGTGGTGGTGGTGGCGACATCATCTGCTCCCTTCTCGAGTGGAGCGCGCAGCAAGCTTGCGAGTGAGCCCCACCACACCAGGCGCGGTTCACCTCGACGGTTTGCAGCCAGGCCGTGCCTGCGCCGGGCTTATGCGCGCGTCACCAGCAGGGCTCTCGTCCAGCTTTGGGCACCAGCAGCAGCAGTGTGGAATGCGGGAGAGATAGGGGCTCTCCGCATTCCTCTCCCATGCCAGACGCCCGGCGGGTAGTGCCAGTATGATATTTAAAACTCTAGGCCCGAGCATTTTTTAACTAATTTAACTTTTTTTAACTATGTTTTTTTTATGTGATTGGTTTTTTCTTTTTTTTTACAAATGCGTGTTCTTAGTACTGTACTGTGGTTTAACTTATTAAGTTTTAAGTTAAAAATTATTGTCAATGACAGCATGATCAACACAGTGTCTATGTAACACCTTAAGATAAGAGTTTATATATATACTACACTCTATATATATTTTTCCTCCCCTCGACCCTCACAACGAAAACATTTCGGCGCAAGGAGCTATTCACACAATCCTGCCGGGAGACGTAACATTCCTGCCACGTGCCGGCCCAGGCGTTCCCAACCACGGACCTACAGTGGCGTTCCTCGAGCGGAATTCCTACAATCGGGAAGGAGACGCCGTCGCGGTCGGAGGCGCTGACACTTCGCCACACCGGGCACAGCACGCAGGCCTCGTCAAGCCACGGTATTTCCGCCAGGAGATTGGCAGCATTCCTTACTGGAGTAACGCTACTCCTCCTGAAATTTCTACATCATTCCAACCTGACAATAACATTCCTGCCCCGGGGTTTTGACATTCTGTTTATGAGCCCATAACCTTCCCAACGGCACCTCCAATATGCCTACCAGGACACAGGATGTACCTGGATCCTGTGATATCACAGCTTAGATCCACACCATTCCCATCGAACTTAATAATATTCCTAGAGAAACCGTTACTATTCCTACCCTTGGCCACGACACACGGTGACTGGGATCCAACATTTTCATCCTCGAGAATCTCCCTTGGTGAACAGATCTGGAGTCTAGCATTCCTGCTAGGGTCTCTCTTGGTGAACAAGTCCCAAACAAACATCAATCCAAAGACATGAGACGAACACCAGGTCAACCTGGAAAGCAGCCGTTTACACCGGCAATACCATCACTTAACAATTCCGCTGCAAAGTTTAACAACGACAGGAACAAGCAGGACAGGGCACCTACTGCTGACGAGTGTGAGTACGCACCCCTGCATCACCACCAACTCCCCTACCTACTGGTTGGGGGTCCGACGACCCTGACTTAGAAAGGGTAGGAACAACGGCATTCATCCTCCACATGTCCTCTCACTCTCCGTCATCTCTCATTCGCTCTCTCGTGCTCTCTCCGTTCCTCTCTCTCTCTCTCGCTTTCGATCTCTCGTCAACTCTGTCTCTCTCCGCATCGCTCTCTTTGGTAATTAAATGCAGTTTTTTGTTGGTTTGTTACGCGTCGACTCACGGGCCGTTACTTTAAAATGAAATCGAAAGCGACAAAATAAAAAAATGTTAACTGAACACCGAGGACTTCCACACGACCCTTACACTAACGACGAGAGCAGTCACAATAACACCTGCAATACCTGCGTTAAGTTACGTGGCGAGTTGCCTGAGTTTGGCTCCGTGAGCTTTTCTGCGTTTACGCAAAGCTCAAATGCGGCACACGCAACACGCGTGACGCACGGAGGACCTTGCATAATATATGACACCGGCGACCCGACCCCCTCCTGACACCGCACGATATGGTCACAGAGCGAGCGCTCCTGACAGCGGGAGGAGGACAGCCTGGGCACTCGCGAGCAGGCGATGGGCGGCGCAGGCGCCGTGGCGCAATGGGAGCGAAGCCGCTCTGAACCAGATCCCGAGGATTTAGAACCTCGGGCGAAAAACGTACGATGGCTTGCGGCATCAAACGAGCAGTCCCTGCGGCCCGTACTAAAAAATAACAATACATAAATCCCAATTTAAAGAAAGCCCTAAGCAGCAAAGCTAAAGTCAGAAAGCGGCTCGAAATCAGGGAAAAAGTCGGACCCGCAAACGCAGACCACTTGCTCTCAGGTGTTGCAAGCTGTCCAAGAACGTCGTGAGCGCACAGACGCCGCGGCACGTGGCCCACGACGCAGTCCCAGCCCCCCCCCCCAACGGGCGACTGCGACGCTCGCTACTCAACTTACAAGCGAGGGACGGGGGGTAGGAACAAATCCTGTCTGGCGAGGGACGGCGGACCCTGCGTCTGAGCGACGGACACCGTCGTTGGGTGCCCGACTACGCGTCCATCCCTGGGAGAAATTTGCGCGGCAACAAACCGCAAAACACGACGGCGTTTGACTGGCTGCTCGGGGCAACGCCATCCAGAACAGAAGGCACCTAAAAAGCTGGCATGACCACCGATAGTTTTGCCGAACATTGAGAAAAAAACGGAAACAAAAATCTAAAACAAATTCAGACTTTTTTTTAAACGCGTGTGTTCGTTTGCGGGGATGGTGTCAATGAAGAACGACATCATTCGAGAGATCCTCACCAACCGCTCGTCCCGAGGCCCAGCGCCCCTCCAAGTGGCCCTCGTCGCACGCTACGTCGACAGCGGGACCCAACGCAACCGAACTCGCCGTATGTCGTCACTGACGCGCGCGGTGGGACGATGGCGCCGGTGGTGGCGAGGGTTTGGGTGGCACTTCACGCCAATTCATCTGCGGTAACGAAGCTGCTGCCACCGTGTCCGCTACCGTGGGCTACCACTGTCAGGTCCTGTCGCTTTCACGAGAGCGTTTTTTCATATTTTTATAAATTTTAACCATTTTATTTTTAATCGGCAAGCACCTGCAGCGAGAAGCAAGCGACGCGTAATATTTTTATGTTCGATTTTGATAAATTCCCCACTCCCGTTCTATCGCACCACTAAATCATTCATCTGTTAATCGCGGGAGATAAAACAGCCCCCCCCCGCCCCCCCATAAATAACCCACCCGCTCCTCCAAACATGACACGTGGGGCCCCCTCTCTACACGCCTGCGTTATCGCCATGTTACAGCTGCCCTCGCCAGTCATTGGCCGAGGTTCTCGAGCGAGAACCGGCGGAACCACACGGGATCGGGCGGGCGACCTCTCGCGCCCGCATCGCCCATGCTCCGCCAGCTCATCGAATGGAACGGGATGCCATTCCAACTCTGCCGGGAAACGGTCGCGGCGTCGGAACGCCACCGATTCGCCCGCTCCCCCCGGCGCTCATCTCATCCGGCAGCTGCTAGGAGGAGCAGAGGTTGAGAGCTCAAAGTTCAATATTAAATTACCGTCGATAGGGCGGTAGCCGACACAGCTGACTTAGCCGCGTTAGTGACCTTTGACCACTCAAGTCCAGTTTCGACCACACCGACCCTCATCAGCAGGGCTGAGTACCTAGGGCAAGACGTACGTCGTTTGGGCTCCGAGTAAACGCGCTGGTGCTGCTGAGGAGCGGCCGCCAGCCTGGCAGCTGCTCCTGTGGCACAGCCGGTGGGGCCATGAGTCCCTGAGGTAGCGGCAGCTGGCACGGAGGGGAGGCTCCCAACTTGTTCCTCCTCTCCCCCGCTCCATTCTCTCTGCCTCTGCTACCCAAGGCTGCGCCACCGCCTGCGCCGCCGCGGCAAATTTTCTGCCGCAAACTATCGAGAGGGGGCGGCGACGACCTGGACAGTCACGACGGTGCCCACAGCGCCACGACAAAACCCGCGGACAAGAAGGGCAAGAAGGGCGAGGGGGGCGGCAGAAGCGTGCACGTTAACGGCGCCAACGTAGCAGATCTCGGGGGTCCGTCGTGACCGTCTATGGCACGCATGGCCCCCGCCGCTACAGGTGCCGGCCCCTGCCGAGGCCTGCTACGCAGCAGCAGCGATCCATGTGCAAGACGGGGCTACGCTGGTCACTAGTGCTGTACACGGTCGACTCAAAACGTGCGAGTCGCTAGAAGAAAAAATAATCATCACGCGGACGATCGTCCCGACCGTGAAAGCTCTGCGAGAGACGCTCCAGACACACTTTACTGGGATATTCATTAAAACTAATCCTCACACCCGATTGGCTCGCTCGCTCCCTCCAGCGTGCGGAACAGCAGCGGCGACAATGCGTGCACGAGGTGAGAGTGGCTGAACGCCCGCCCGCGCACGGCACGGTTAGTGTTTGCGGTTTATGATTAAAGCTATGGCAAGGGTCACGATTACGGCCGGGCCATACACTGGTGGAGGTTCGGAGTACCATTAGCATCCGGTACAGGGTTGTCGGTAGAGCTCTGGGAAGGAGGGGGGCGGCACGTCATCGGGTAGCTACATCCTGCACCCCCCCGCCGCTCGTTGCAAAGTCAAAGCAGATCTAAGGCAAGTTGCAGCGGTTTGCTCGCTGCACGCACGACTCCACGCCACCGCGCACGCAACAACTATATACAGCGCCGACACGGCTCGCGCGTGAGCGCCAGGACCAACGCGCACACGCGCAGCCATGCGCGCACTTGCCTATTTACACCGAGGATCCGTTCCAGAGTCCGATAGGTTCAACAGCTCTGCTTCGGTATTCAAGTAGTAAAGAACGTCCAGTTATGGCTTAGTAACCCGAGCAACCAGGTCTTCTGGACCATGCTGTCAGTGCCTCGCTCTGCCCCCCTGCCCCCCACGCGCCCGTTCCTCCCGTCCTCCGCGTTTCCGTTTCTCTCGTTGCGTCGCCCGCCTCCCCGGGGGCGTGATTGTCCACCACGTTATTGCACATTAAACTCGAGCGCTAGGATTACGGTCGTGGGGGGCAGGGAGGCGGGGGAGGCCGGCGGAGAGGGCGGCGCCGGCGGAGGCGGCTCGCACGGCCGCGCAGGGGCGGCGCGGGGAGCGCGGCGAGCGCGGCTGTGGCTGTGCTGTAGCAATGACGCCCGGAAATTTAAATTCTGTGAAGATTAAAACAAGCTAAGTAATTAAAGCGCCGCTCTCTCACCGCGGTGCTGATGCAGCAAAGCGGTCAAGGAAGCGAGATTAATCAGCGTGTTGCGTAGCGCTTCTTTAAATAAAAAACCCGAGATATATATTTTTTGTTTTCGTTTTTGCCGACGAGCCGAGAAGCGAAATTATTTAAATTTAACTAACAGGAAACGTAAATGATGCTGACCATGACGGTGGCGATAACAATAATAATATATAGCTTTGTTGTATTCTTAGAACTTCCGCGGGGCATTTTGCACATGGCGACGATAGTCGCCCCCCCCCACTCTCCCCTGCTTGCGGATCGCACAAAAAGTCAAGGCACTTAAGGAAAATGCAAAATAAAACGAAAGAAGTTAAGTAACGAACACAACGATCCAACTAAAAGAAACTTTGAAGTGTTATCCTAAATCAAAGTGATAAAAAATCATCTCTCTTTCATTAAATCGACAATCTCGAATATGTAAAAAAATAACATTATCTTCTTTAAGTTGTAACAAAGTGTTTACGTTAGCGCCTAAGCAACTAAGAGAACATTACGAGAATTAAAACGCTGCGATCCGTCTTGCTAGTGAGATCCACCTCGGTGGGGATTCCTCCGACTGAACAAACGTTTCTCCACAGCTCTTAGTGTTCGACGCTGTTTTATGAACAACAGTTTTTTTTACTTTTTCATTTTTTTGTTGTTGTAAGCGTTTTGTCGGGTTTTCCATTTGTCGTTGTTGTCGCCGCGTTTGTTCCGAGTTGTGGCCGCTACATCGGTCGTCCTTACGAACTCAATCTGAATGTTAGAACATAAGGCGGGTGGGGATGATGCATACAAATGATGGAGCAAGAGTATTCTTTACGAGAAAAACGAAAAAGCAAAACGTGACTTCCCATCGTTGATGCGTGCCAGAAAAAAACGGTAACGTTATCGAGGCAGGCGGTGCGAAGATAATCGTCTCTCGTCGCCCGAATTATCGTGCTACAGCCCAACGGGGGAATAAAAAAAACTAAAAATAAAACCTCACACATAACTTGATTACCAACGTTAGCTTTTAGTTGAATCCACTCAGCAGCATCAGCGGTGGTGGGGCGGCCACTGCCGCCAAATTCTTGCTTCGGCAGCAGAAGACGACAGCGATGGCGGCGCAGAAGCAGGAAAGCACAAGGCTGTGCTGACTCCGTGTAGGCCTCGGCGCTACAGCCCGCCCTCGGCCGATCGGCAACGGTCACGCCACGGCGGGAATCGGCCGCCGAGTTTCGGGGGGAGGTGGCGGGCGAGTCGGGATTTGAGAGGGTGCCCAACCCCCCGCAGCCGACGAGCCGAGCGGAGACGGATGGAGCGACGTCGTCCGCTGCTCAAGCTTCGCGACGCCGGTCAGTCTGTGAAGCCGGCGGCGGAACCCGAGGTGGCGGTGCCGCCCCCGCCGCCGGCTGCTGGCAGCTGCGGTGTGGCGAAGCGCTCGTTGTAGCGGGGGTAGTTGCGGCGCGCAGCGGGGTAACGGGCGGGCGGGTGGAACGGGTAGCGGCGGCCCCAGCCGGGGGTGCGGCCGCGCGGCTCACGGTGGTAGCGCACTTGAGTGGGGCTGCCTCCGCCGCCGCGTTGGTCGCCGCCACCACCGCCGCCGCGTTGGTCGCGATCGCCCCGTGAGTCGCGGTCGGCGTCCACCCCGGCACCGGCGCTCTGCCTCGCTCGGCCCTCGCCGCCGCCTCCGGAGGAGGAGGAGTCGACGGGAAGCTGAGAGAGACCGGCACGCGGGGCATTACGGGTGAGCCACCGGCAGGCACAGCGTGCGCACGCGCGCACGCGGTGGCCCCAGGTTATTGCAGCGATCGGCGCTCATGGTGGGAATGCTGCGAGTAACTTGTAGCGGCCTGGTTGTTGGCAAAGTTTTACGGTTGTCATTTAGAATAATAAATTATTAGCTTTGTACAGCGCTGCCTTACATCAGAACTTCAAGGTACTGCAAGAAAAAGAGGTGGGGGCAGGCAGCAATGCGGCCAGCCTGCGTCAACCCGCCAGGTACCCCGTCCCAGATATTGTTGCTGGCCGATTAATTAACAAGTGTTCTTCAGTTGTGGGAGGAAAAAGAACAACTCGTAGGAAACTAGCACACGCAACACACGTTTCCGCTGCACAGCCATCTATCTACCTCCTCCGGGTAGGCAAGGAGATCAGAGGATTGTTCATCTGGATCAATAATTGATCAAATACATTGTGATTTTAAAGGATTTAATAAACTAATCAATTTCATTGAAGCTGTAAGGAACTGTTGAGCTCTTTTAAACAGGGGTCCAGCGGGGAGGGGAAAGCAGATTACAACATCTCATGGCACCAGGAGCAATTTTAGACTGGTGGG
>JAZEWT010000007.1:2099222-2109224 GCA_036362905.1 Mordacia mordax | reverse complement strand
GGGGAAACTGGAGTATCCGGCAAAACCCCACATGGACACGTGGAGAGAGAGAGAGAGATGTAAACTCCACACAGCCAGGCAGTACCCGAGCCGGGAATCTAACCGGGGCTCTTCATGCTATGAGGTGGCACCTGAGCCTCATCCCCTATTAACATCACCCTGTCGAAAGCACCCCCACCCCCCCACCACCGCCCCGCACACGCCATGACTCACGCTGTCGGCGTCGTGCGCCGTCGCGGGGCCATTCTCGGCGGCGCCGTCGTCCCGGGCGCCGTGGGGGCCCCTGTCAGACGTCGCCGCCGCTTGAGTTGAGGGCGCCGCCGGGGTGGACGGCGCCTGGGACGACGGAGCGCCGTCGGCCGGCGCCAGCGGTGCGCCCGACGGAGCTTCCTTGGGCGGCCGCTTACAAACGTCGGCGTAGCTCAGCTTTTTCCCCTCCTGCCGGGCGAAACGAGGCGCGCGCCGCGACGTTAGTGACGCTGCCGCTGGAAACGCGCCGATGGTGCCGCGTTCGTTTGCTCTCCGAGAGAATTATTCGAAGGGGGAGAGGAAGGCAAACGTCCCGTAAACGATGCCCATTTGGTATTTGAACTTAGAATAGAATACGTTCATTTGTCATTGCACAACCGTACAACGAAATTTAGTGCAACTCCACAGTGGTATAAAAGAAAGACAAAATATAAATAGACAAACATTTGCAGCAAATCAACATATAGTTGTATGTACATTAGTATAAAAATAAACAAGTACAATATCCATTACACTTCTTTGTCTCCCATGGAATATTGTTTTTCGTTGTTGTGGGAGGAAACTGGAGAACCCAGAGGAAACCCACACTGAACAGGGGAAGAGAGAGAGAGAGAACACAAACTCTACACTGAAAGGCGCCCGAGACAGGAATGCAACCGCCTCTGGCAGGAACTTCCTTCTGTGAGACGCGGACGTTACCGCCGCTCAACTACGCTGCTGATTCTCACCGCACATCGAGCCGTGACAAACCTACGTCAGTACAACAACGAGCATCGTCTCTGTTCTCATCGGCTTAACGCATGTGCATGATAGACTTACAGAGGCTGTGGGCGCCACCTGCTGCTGCTTGCTCAGAGCGATGAGCGCGGGCACCGGCAGAGAAGCGGCCGTAGCAGTGCCAATTGGTACCAGCGGGGCGACTGCACCACCCCGTGACTCCTCCCTGAGCGCGGTCGGTGCTGGACCCTCGCGTCCCCACAAGGGGGCCGCCGCCGGCGGCGGGTGGGCTGGCGCAGGTGGGGCTGGCGATGGCGCCAGCAGCAGCAGCGGCGGCGGCGCCGGCGAGGGCAGCGCCGCCGTCGCGTCGGCAGGGCGGACGACGGGGGTCTCGTCCGCTTTGGCCGGCGCCACCGGTGGCGGCGGCGGCGGGGGTGGGGCCGCGATCTTGCCGTCCCTTGGGAGGAGGGCGGCAGACGTGATCGCGTCAAACGCGGCGGCGGGGACGTCGGGAGTTACGGCGAACGGCACCGCGAACACGCGGCACGGCATGGCAACGCAAAGAGGGTCACGGTAACGCACAGCAGGGCCATGGTAACGCACAGCAGGGCCATGGTAACGCACAGCAGGGTCACGGTAATGCACAGAGGGTCACGGTAACGCACAGTGGGGTCACAGTAACGCACAGCAGGAGCACGGTAACGCATTGCAGGGTCACGGTAACGCACAGCCACGGTAATGCACAGCAGGGCCACAGCAACACACAGCAGGGCCACAGTAACGCACAGCAGGGTCATGGTAACACAGAGCAGGGTCACGGTAACGCACAGCAGGGTCACAGTAATGCACAGCCATGGTAACGCACAGCAAGACCACAGTAACGTACAGCAGGGTCACGGTAATGCACAGCAGGGTCAGAGTAATGCACAGCCACGGTAACGCACAGCAGGACCACGGTAATATACAGCAGGGTCACGGTAATGCACAGCAGTGTCACAGTAATGCACAGCCACGGTAACGCACAGCAGGACCACGGTAATATACAGCAGGGTCCTGGTAATGCACAGCAGGGTCACAGTAATGCACAGCCACGGTAACGCACAGCAGGACCACGGTAACGTACAGCAGGGTCACGGTAACGCACATCAGGGTCACGGTAATGCACTGCAGGGTCACGGTAACGCACAGCCACGGTAATGCACAGCAGGACCACGGTTACGCACAGCAGGACCACGGTAACGCACAGCAGAGTGCAAAAGCACCTTGCTGTGCGTTACCGCAGCATCAGAATCTGCTGCTGCGCCCTTCTGCACCCTGCTGCTTGCGGACTCCGCGGGGGCGAGGGGGGTAGGGGGGTGCGGCGGGTACCCGACGGTGTGTGGGGAGGTGCGGGCTGGCTGATCCAGGCGACCCGAGGGCAGCGAGAAGGGCAGGCGCGGCGGGGTCGTCACGGCGGGCACTGCCAGCGGGGAGGCGGTCGCCGCCTTCTCCTCCACAGGCAGAGCCTGCGCGCCGCCGCAAAACCACAGAGACGCCGGGTAAACGATACACTGAACACCGCACAAGCGCGAGTTACTTTTCTTATTTATAGTTACGTTTGATAACCGGGATTGCTCAGCAAAAACCTACACGGACACGGAGATGGGGGAATTGAAGGCGGCGACACAATAAGCTGGCGCCAACATTTGCTGGACACTGCGTCTTCTCTTTGTTCATATGTAATTGGCTAATCAGCGTTTTTTGGGTTATGGGAGGAAATCGGAGTACCCAGTGAAAACCCACGGGGAAAAGGAGGTGGGGGACCTGGAATGATACCAAGCAGTAAACCGGAGCCAACATTTGGCAGACATCACACCCTCCCTTTAATAAGATGTTATTGGCAAGTGACTGTTTTTCAGCTATGGGAGATGATTTGAGTGGGTGGGTGCACGAGTGGGTGAGTTGGTGAATAAGTGGGTGGGTGAGTGAGCAGGTGGGTGCATGGGTGAGTGGGTGGATGCGTGAGTGGGTGAGTGATGGGTGGGTGAGTGGGGAAGTGGGTGAGTGAGTAGGTGGGTGGGTGCGTGGGTGCATGGGTGAGTGGGTGGGTGAGTGGGTGGGTGAGTGGGTGCGTGAGTCTGTGACTTAGTGGGTGGGTGGATGGACGAGTGACAGCAGCATGTCACTGATCAGTGAGCGGAAACCTGAGTACCCGACGAAAACCAGGGCCAAGTCAACACAGCACCCGAGCCAGGAATTGAACCCGGGGACCTTGTAGCGGCAAGTTACGGGCATCGCGAGCACACCGCCGTACGCACCCTGGCCGGCGGGAGGGCAGGAGTTGGGGTCGCGGTGACGGTGGCGGTAACGGTGGAGGAAGCCGGAGGCCCCAGGGCGTCCGATCGTTCTTTCCGCTCTGGCGTCTCCTCCGCCAGGGCGCGGGATTGAGGAGGAGCATCCGCGGGGGCGGCCGCCATCGGGTGAGGACGAGAAGCCTAGGCCGAGAGAGTTCCACCGTGGTGCCATTAGCAGCGAGCGGCAGATGGCGCTCGGCAATAGCAAGAGGCTTCAAGTGCTCTTGCCTGCTAAGAGTTTCTCAATACATCTGAGAGGGTTCTTATCTGATGACAGTTTATCAATTAATCCTAATACGGTCTCACCTGGTCAGAATTCATGAATGAACCTCAATAGACTCTCGTTTGGTTACAGTTTATGAATGAAACTCCAAGCAGTCCCACCTGGTTATAAATAAAACAAGATCAGCCCTGCACCGGTGCTGGAGGAAAACTGCTCCACTAGGTGGAGCTCTAAAGCCCATATCGAGGAACAAATCACTCCAAGCGCGATGCGATGGAACTGGTTCCAATCCTTCCTTGCTCCTTGAGTCTGCTGGGATAGGCTCCAGTCCCCCCGTGACCATGTATGGGATGAAGCGGGCACCGATTACGAACAAACGAGTAATCTCAAAGAGCTTCCAATCATGATATAAATAATAACTACGCACGAGCTCGTACGAATTTGGGCCTTAACTCGGAGCTGTGAGCCACATCCCTGGAGTTGTTGTTATTAACGCGAGGCAATGCGGTTTAGCAAAACGCCAGGGAGGTGAGACGCTTTACAAGTGTGAATTATCACTGTTGTGAAATACGTACCATCATCGTCTCATCCTTTCTCCTCTCCTGGTAGCTTCCTCTCCTGGGATTTGGTAAACAAAACATTAATAATCATTGTCGTTCAGAATTCCACGCATCAAAGGACGGAGGGGAAATGCAAACTGCGCGCAGTGCACCTGCTAGGGTCTCCCGTGGTTATTAACAGGTGTCGGGGGAGCCTGCAGGCAAATAACATTCCGTCAGGAAGGGCAATTGGCCGACCCGGGTAAACCTGGACAGCGGCCGCTCAAACCGGCAACAGCAGCGTGGAAAAGAGGCGTGAGTCATGGACTGAACCGTGGCCTTCGCTCTGCGAGGCACAAGCGTCACCGCCGCGCTCCACATGTTGCCGACATCTGGCGATCGTCGAAAATTCTCCCCCGACGATGGGAACGAGCGCGGCGCTGGTTTCCCGTCTCTCCCACTCTCACCCAGGCCTGGTGTAGGCGGTGGCGCTGTCCCACGGTTCCGCGCGACGGCCCAGGGGCGGCCGTTCAAACGGCGCCTCCACCGGCGGCCTCCTCTCGCCGTCCGGGCCGTCCCGGGCCATTGTGGGTGGGCGGTGTGGCGGCGGCGGTGGCGGCGGCGGCGGCACCGCCGCCGACACGGACTGCGTCGGTGGCTGCGGCAGTGGGGTGATGCGTGGGGCGCCCAGCGGCGTCGAGACGGTGCCGGAAGACGGAGGAGGCGGTGGGGGGGGGCCGGCGATGGCGGCACTAACGTAGGGCGGGCGGCGGTCCGGCGGCGCCGTCTGCACGAGCGACAGCGGTACCACCGTTCCGCTGTCGGTCTTCCCGTACGGGCGGCCCGGCGGCTTGTTGTGGTTGTTGTGGTTCCTGTGGGATCGCGACAGAGCCGACGGCAGTTAGCACATGATGGTCCACATGTCTCGTGACTCCCCATTTAAGCGGCCCGCAACAATGTCTTTCCTTTGCACAATCATTTCTGTTTTAAATCTGCCTTATTTATACGAGTTTGTACGCTACTGGCAGCAGCTTGGAGTGGGCAGCGTACGGGACCACGACTATAACCCACGGGGAAAAAAAACAAACAATACAGAGACATTCAGCGTTAAGAGAATTAAATGAGGGTCATTTGGTATAATAGGAGACCGGGTTTGCTCACGGTAGAGGAACGGTCAGCACGCCGTGACCCGCGATCCGGAGGACAACTGTTCAATTCAACCTCCCGGAGCGGCAATCAGACCGACGGTTAAGATTTCGGGATTTCCACCACCTCTGCCGATGCACCGATGGTGCACACGTGGTCACACTGGGGACGGGTGATTGGCGGGCTGCATGCACCGGGGTTGCAAGTGGGGGAGCGTCCCATTATTGTAGTGATAATAACGCGATGCATAAAGCGCAGGGCAAAGTCTACGCCCCGTCACGAACGAGGCACGGATGCGCAGGTGCAGCAAGGAAATCGCGGAGGCAGAGAAGGCAGCCACGCGGTCAGCTGGTGCCAACATTTCCAGACACTGCGTCCGATACACGAAGTTACCAGCCATTAAATTAACAAATTTATTGGCGGATTTCACTGCGTGCAGAAGGAAACAGAACCCAGAGGAAACAGGAGAACCCGGAGGAAACCCATGTGGAGCAAGGGGAGAGAACATACAAACTTCACACGAAAGGATGCCTGAGGCAGTAATTGAACCCCCACGGGAATGGCTATCTTTCTGTGCGGTGCAGATGTCACCCTGCCGCCGAACACAACTCAACCTGTCCCCGTTCTGCCCTTTAAGCTTCCCAAGGGCCTGGGATCCTTTGCAAAATCTCACAGAAGGACCCACCGCCATATGACCAATTTTTTAAATAATAATAATATATTCCATTTCCGTGCCAGTGCTTTTCACCAGCGCAGAAATGCACTTGCGTGCATGTGCATGCGTGCTTGTGTACGTGCGTGTGTACGTGCGTGTGTACGTGCGTGCGTACGTGCGTGCGTACATGTGTGCGACCGCACCTCTGTCTCGGCGCGTAGCCGCGCACGCCGGGCTGGCTCATGCCGCCACGCGGTTTGATGAGAATGGGTCCGGTGAAACCGTTGAGGAAACCTGAGCTTGTGAAGGAGGCCTGCAAAGACAAAGGTCCCCCACGTAGCCTTATCAGACTATCGGGTCAAGTGCTGCTCGCGAGCGGCACCTACGTAGGCCGACACGATACAAGAGGAGGTGGGCGGCCAGCACCACGCCCGGCCGCCTTTGTCTCCCTAGTGGCGATGTTTACTGCACAGCGCACTAGGTACTCATTTGAGGCTGAGTCCACCAAAGGGAGGCCCGGGACCGGTGTTGGTGAACGGGGGTGAAAATCGAACTCGGTTCGATCTATTGATAATGCAACGTACTAAGAGCTACGCTCACACGCACACATACTGACCCACGCAGACACAGCCAGCATTTAGCCTTAATCTCGTTGTTCATGTGCCATTCTCTCAGCGGCTCTGAGCAGTGCTCTGTGGCCCTTGGGTGATGAGCACGGTCTTCGTTTAAACGTTCAAGGCATTCGGAGGCACGAAGAAACCACACATCCATAATAATCATCTTTGCATTTCTAAAGTGCTTTTCACTCGATGGTCACAAAGTGCTCCATGGGGGAGAAGGAAGGCAGACGTGTTTAGCCGGTGCCAACATTTGCCAGATTGTGCGTCTAATATATTACGATGCTATTGGCCAATTAATGAGTGTTTTCGAGCCATAGGAGGAAAGTGGAGAACCTGGAGGAAGCACACGCAGAACAGGTGGAGCACATACAAACTTCACACTGAAAAGCACCTGAGGCTGGAATCAAATAGCATTGGGCAGGACCTGCTTTCTGTGAAGGCTGGATGTCTCCACTATGACAAGCTGTTGAAGGAAACGGCCACCCGTGTGTGGGCTAAGAAAGACACTGGTGAGCTGTGAGTGAGAAATGCACTCGGCAGAGTATAACGCAGCTTTTCAGCTGAAACCCTTATGATCTGGAGCAGTCTCTGCTGACTGAAGTCCGCTCAGCTGTAATAACTGGTGCTGCTGACTGGACGAGAAACAAGTATTCTCTCTTCTGTTTGGCGTTATTTAGTTTAGGTTTCTGTGTCGTCCAGGCTTCCATCTCTGAATGTTGTGCATTACAAATGTCACATTGACTGCTGATAGGGGTAGGTTCGATTCCCGGCTCAACTGCCATTCTTTTGTGTGGAGTTTGCGAGTCTCTCTCTCTCTCCCCCTGTCCGCGTGGGTTTTTGCCAGGTACTCCAATTTCCCCCCACAGTCTAAGAACAAGCTGCTGCCTGGGATGAATTGGCCGCTGACTAAACTATCCTCGGTACCCTGCGATGGACTGGCGTCCCATTCTCGCCATACCCCTGCCTTTGCGCAAATGTGTCTGCCGGGATAGGCACCGGCCCACCACGACCCGCTACGGTGCAAAGCGGGTTACCGGCGACGAACCCCCGGACCGGCGCCGCCGCTCACCACGGGCGGCTGGAAGTGGGGCGACGGTGGCCAGATGTGCGCGTGCGGCGGCGGCGGCGGCGGCCCCACGGCGGCGCCGTACACGGGGTACTGGTGGTGCGGCGCCGAGGCGTACATCTGCTGCGCGAAGAGCGGCGTCACGCTGGCCGGGGCGGGCGGCGGTGGGGGCGGCGGGGCCTGGGCCGGCACCAGCCCGCCGTCGGGCAGCGCCGGCAGAGGCTTCGCCATGAAGGGGTTAACGGCCAGTGGCTTGGTCTTGATGCGAGCCTTTTTCGGGAGAAAAACAAAGAAACGATGACGATTAGACGTCGGTGCATGTATGTCGTCAGCGCCTTTAACCCGCAGGTCCCAAGGCACTGCAGGGACTAGGAGAGGTGGAGAGGTGGAGGAGAGGCTGTCGAGTGGTCAGCCGACGTCAACCTGCCAGACACTGCGTCCTGTATATTACGGTGTTATCGGGAACATTGATTAATGATGCCTCCAATGCGTGAGGTGAAATGTCACGAAAGAGAGACAGAGAGCATGAATACTCAACATGACTATCCTGCAAGAACCGCTACGGAAATAAATTCTCAGAAATCGAGACATGAAAAGTGACACGATTATAGCATACAACCATGTATTATTACATTTCTAAGTGTGGAACACCGATGGGAGTTTGTTGTTTTCAAGTGGTTAGAGGTAATGCAAAAAAAAAATCAACGTTTCTAAGAACCCTAATTCATCGATGTAGATTATTACAACTTGAAAAAATGAGATTTGCTCTTCAGAGCTGCTCTGTTGGGGATAATAATAATAATTGCATTCACAGAGCGCTTTTAACCCAAGGGTCACAAAGCGTTGCACACAGGGATTGCTGTGGAAAGCGTTCCTCCTCCTCGTTCTTTATGTTTTGCCTCCCACAATTAAGCCCCGTGCCACGTGCAGTGTTGGCCAATCGGCGTCACTCTAATGCGGAAAATAACAAAAGATTCCATTGGCACTCTGGACTCTCCGACAATACAGATCATAAGTACGCCAGCACTCTGCCATAGACAACAGCAGACGATGTGGGCTATACTTGCTGCTATATAATACAAGGATAAAGATCCCTCGCATAGCCTTAACAGACTCAGGTCACATGTCACTTGCGAGCACTTTAAGGAAGGTCCACACGGCACACGAGGAGGTGGGTGACCAGCACCACGCCTGGCCGCCTTTAGGTCTACCTTGTGGCAATGTTTACTACACGCTGCATTAGCTATTCATTTGAGGCTGAGTCAACGTAGAGGAGGCCCAGGACCGGTTGAGAATACATATATGTTATCAGCCAATATATATTATGTAATCGGCCAATTAATTAGCCAGCGTTTGTTTTAAGCTGTGCGTAGAAACCGGAGAAGCAGGATGAAACCGACGCAGGACAAGGGGAGAGAACGCACAAACTCTGCACAAATAGACGTCCGAATCAGGCACTGAACCGCTTCCGGAAGGGTTGGGAGGCGCTGATATTACCGCTGCGTATACACCCTGCCTCCCAGTTAATAATCTCATCTCATTGTCAGCAACCGCTTAGTCCTCTACAGGGTCGCGGTGAGCCGGAGCCTATCCCAACAGACACAGGACGCAAGGCAGGGATATAACCACGATGGGATGCCAGTCCATCACCGAGCACTGCGGGCAATTTAGTCTGCAAGGCAATTAACCTATGCAGCAGCATGTTTTTTGGACTGTGGGAGGAAACCGGAGTGCCCGGCGAAAACCCACGCGGACACGGGGAGAACATGCAATACCCACACAGAAATGCACCCGAGCTGAGATTCGAACCCGGGACCTTCTTGCTGTGAGGCGACAGCGCTACCCACTGGGCCACTGTGCCGCCCCCCAGTTAATAATAATTGCATTTATAGAGCACTTTTACCCTCGGGTCACAAATGCACTGCGCAAAGTTGTGGAGTGAGAGGCATGTAACAATAACATTAAAGTAGATCAATTATAGTATAATAAAAATCGAAAATCAATTAAGAACACAGAACAACAAAAATAGTTGCTAAACAAAGGAAGGAATAAGTGTTCCTGAGCAAGCGCATGTTATACAGGCACAGTGAATTATGGGTAACTCACCATTATCGGTTTTCCGAGAAATACCTTCACCTCCTCCCGCAGGTACTTGTATGCCTGGCGGACATAGACACAAAGATAATAATATTTAGTAAAGTTCACTTCTAAAGCGCTTTTCACCCGAGGGTCACAAAGCGCTGCACAGAGCCGTGGTGAGACTGTCAACAGCAGAGAAGATCAACTCTCCCACTCTCCCTCTCCCCCCTCTCCCTCTCCCACTCGCTCCCTCTACCTCTCCCACTTCCTCTCTCCCCCTCTCCCCCTCCTCTCCCTCTCCTACTCTCACTCTCCCTCTACCCACTCGCCCTCTACCCACTCGCCCTCTACCTCGACCCCTCTCCCTCGACCCCT
>JAZEWT010000007.1:2080361-2097389 GCA_036362905.1 Mordacia mordax | reverse complement strand
TGGACGAGGGTTTGGTGGTGAGGTAGAGCTGGGTGTCATCAGCGTAGCAGTGGAAGTGAATGTTAAATTTGCGGAAGATATTGCCGAGGGGAAGCAGGTAGACGATGAAAAGGAGGGGCCCCAGGACAGAGCCCTGGGGCACACCGGAAGTGACGGAGGAGGGGATGGATTTAAAGGACTTGAGTAGTGTGGCGGTACGACGTGCGGCGGTGGCGCGGTGCAAAGGGCGGGGCGGTGCTTCGTGGTTATACGGCGGTGGTGCGATTTGCGGCAGCGGTGCGGCAGCGGTGGTGTGATCTGCGGTGTGCGGACGTGACGCAGTGCGCGGTGGCGGTGGCGCAGCGGCGGCACGGCGCGCGGCACCCACCTCGGGCGGCGTGCTCTGCGGGACCTCGCGCAGGATCACGATGCAGCGCTTGGGCAGCACGGGCCGCACCCTCCTGCCGGCCTCATCCACCTGCACGAGGGTCGATGCTGCGTCGGCCGCACAGGAGGGGCACGCGGGTCAGTGCGCGGACCGGCGCGCGAGTTGGCGCGCGGCATCGCGGCTTAAACGCCTCCCGTCACCGCACGACGAGTGGGAGACGTGGCACACAAGGAAAATCGGCGCCGAGTTCGACGCAGCCGTCAGCAACTTTTAGGAAACGGCACGCCAAGAGTTAACTTCATCATCGTTATCAATACCCGTGTAATCCTGTACAGAGACGCGGGGGGCCGGAGCCTATCCTGGCAGACAGAGGGTGCAAGGGTAGGCTATACCCAGTATGTGACGCCAGTACATCGTAAGGAACTTGGTGCAATTTACCCAGCAGGTCAAATAACTCAGGCAGCAGCGCGTCCTTTGTATGGTGGGAGGAAATTGGAGTAGCCGGTGAAAAACCATGCGGACACGGGGAGAGAGAGACTTACAAACTCCACAGAAAGGCACCCGAGCTGGGAACTGAACCCAGAACATTGTTGCTGTGAGGTGACAGCGCCACTCACTACTCTACCGCGCCATCCATAAGAATGATCTTGCTCACCCTTTTTTACAGATCTACCGCGCTGACCTTAACAGTACGTTTAATCGCCAGTTTAAACGGCTACAGATATTCGTGGGGGGGGGGGGCAAGATAGCTACGCGGTTAGCCGGTGCCAAGAATTGCCAGACACTTCGTCCTATACATTACGATGCTAGGGCCAATACATAAGTTGATTTATTTTTTAGTTTTCAAGGAAACCTAAAAAACTCAGAGAAACCCACGCGGAACAGAGGGAGGGAATGCAAACTCTGCATAGAAAGGTGCCCAGAGTGGGAATAGAATTGCCTTGGGCAGGACTTTGTGAGGTGCAGATGTTACCACTACACAGACATCCTGTCATCCTCAATAGTCCCTTTATATTATGATAATTAATTAATTAGCGGGCTATGAAGATACACACTCCGCTTAGGAAGGCGCCCGAGGCAGCAATGGAACCGGCTCAGGCAGGAGCTTGTTTCTGCGAGACGGATGTCACCGCTGCGCCGCCGCCCCGTTGCCAGTGCCTAAGGTGCGTGCGCGAGCACCGGAGCCCGTCTCGAAACTCACATCGCAGCACATCCGTGACGAGGCCGATGTCGGACGTGAGTCTCTTGACGAGGTTGAAGTTGGCGATGGTCTCCACGGCAACGAACTGCTCGCTGTCCATCTGGGAGAGGAGGTACGCGTCTCCCGCAAGGTTCTCCCTGGGTGCAGACACAACGACGGCGGTTGCCGGATTACCATCGCGGTGCTCGCACGAGGCGTTAACGTCGCCGGCTTCTCCGCGCTCATCGCCGCACCCGTTAACTTCCTCGTCCATTTCACCGTCACCTCCCGTTACATCACCGTGCCGGTGTGGGTTTTCACGGCTCGGTGTACGAGAACTGCTCTCCGCAAGCTCATCTTTCGGGATAGCCGAGGATGCCTCCAACGTGGGGGCCAAGGAGAGAGAGCACTCGACACGGCTATCCCAAAGGAGCAACTTCGCAGAGTGATCAACATGCGCCACGCCGTGAAGACCTGAATCACAATCACTCTGACCACCATCCTCAATTACATCATCATTTTCACCATCATCCTGATAAGCGTCGTTACCACCACCGCCGCTGCCGCGCATTGTACCTGGAGAAGTAATACTCGAGCTGCTTTTTCAACGCCTCTCGGAGTGCTGAGCTGCCCTCGGGGAGCCCCTCCGAGTCCACGCCCTCCGCTGCAACAAAGACAGGTTCCCTACGTCGTCACAGGGATTCTCCAGTTGGGCGAGCACATGGTAAGGCCGGCGCGGCCACGCAAGGTGTGCTGGCGGTGTGGCAAGTGCCGCACCCGGATGCCTTTGTCTCTCTCCCAGCTGCTCGATGATCAAGCAGCCTCACGGGTGGACAGCAAATCGCTTGCTTTTCGCAGATTTAATGTCTGTGAGTTCGGGAAGTCACGATGGTTGTGGTGCTGGGTTCCTAGAGAGGCTGCCGCGTCCCATATCTACCACCACCCACGTCCCGTATCTACCACCACCCACGTCCCGTATCTACCACCCTCTACATCCTGTATCTACCACCACCCACATCCCAAATCTACCACCACCCACATCCCGTATCTACCACCACCCACATCCCAAATCTACCACCACCCACGTCCCGTATCTACAACTACCCACGTCCCGTATCTACCACGACCCACGTCCCGTATCTTCCGCCACCCACGTCCCGTATCTACCGCCACTCACGTCCCGTATCTACCATCATCCACATCCCGTATCTACCACCATCCACGTCCCGTATCTATCACCACCCACGTCCCGTATCTACCGCCACCCACGTTCCGAATCTACCACCACCCACGTCCCATATCGACCACCACCCACGTCCCGTATCTACCACCACCCACGTCCCGTATCTACCACCACCCACGTCCCGTATCTACCACCACCCACGTCCCTTATCTACCGCCACCCACGTCCCGTATCTACCGCCACCCACGTCCCGTATCTACCACCACCCACGTCCCGAAGCCTCACATGACGTTGTTGGTTTCCAATGGTTAAGCGTATATCGTTTTGTGCACGTGCAGACTTCTGTTAAACCGGCTGTTACATAACAAGACTGCAGGTAGGATTGTCTGGGGTTGGTGTGTGGGTTCTCACACTGATGTCTCATCGGCTAGAGTGGCCCCGACCGTGTAAGTGAAGATCTCCGCTCTAGAGAGTGCCAAGAATTTCCAGGCCACTCCACTGCCCACCGTGTCCCCAGCCACTAATCTCTCAATTGGAGGGAGCGATCCCACAAAAACACGGGACTCCACGAGGCAAAAACAACGAGAGCATCATGGGATTATTGGCGCACGGTGGTGTAAACCACACCACGCACACTTATTGTTGTTCGATTGATTTTGCTTTGAGTTCTTTATCAACCACGTGCCGCCTCCTCCCTCCCTCTCTCCCCTACTACCCCACCCCACCCCTCGGTTCTCGGATTTTGCGAAACAAAAAAAACAGGACGTTGTTTGCGGTTCGGTAGAAGAATTGCTGACTGGGCAACAGGGCCCTTAGCATTCCATTAGGCCAGTATACACTGTAAACTGAGATCAATCCCAGACCGTCAGCAGAACACCCGCTCAATTTTTAGCCCCAGCAGCCCCCCTCCCCCAATCGCCACCACTCCCGCAGCCCCTCGTCATAGAAGTCACAGACCGCGGAACTCTACCCGCGCGGTGCGACGCTCGCCAACTCTGCCTCGACGCGGTGGCGCGGTTGGGCCGCGGTGGCGCAGCTGAGCCGCGGCGCACTGGATAAACCATGGCTTAAGTCGCAAACCATAGCGTTGTCTCGCCTGCGCGGAGCCAGGCGTTGTCGCTAACGAGCAAGCGTGCTGAGTCAATTCAACGACGGGTGGCCGATTGGCTGAACATCAAGGTGAGCGGGTGGCACGGTGGCTCAGTGAGTAGCGCTGCTGCCTCACAGCAACAAGAGCCGGGTTTGATTCCCAGCTGAGGGGAACTTTCTGTGTGGAGTTTGCGTGTGCTCTCTCCCCGTGTCCATGAAAGTTTTCGCCAGGTACTTCGGTTTCCTCCCACAATCCAAAGACTTGTTACTCTTGTCTAGGTTAATTGGCCTGCCCGGTTACCCCTCCACTATGGGCACCTGTTAAAAAGCTACGTAGCTCAAAGGTTCCTTTTAGCTTCATTACAAACTAACGGAATGGAAGCAGCTTTAATGGGCTGCCCTTACTGCTGCGGTGCCCAATGACTCGGTGAGCATTCTCACCCCATTCAGAGGGACAGAGAGGTTATCGCAGAGAAGCGGGGAGGGGGAAGGTAGCCACGAGGTCAGTCGGCGCAAACTTTAACCAGACACTGCACCCTATATGTCATCAGTCAATTGATTGTTGAGTGTTTTGTTAACTTGTTAGAGGAAATCAGAGAAGCTGGAAGAAAGCGGCACAGAACAAGGAGGAGAAGACGATAAATGGAGCTGGTCTCTCCAGTTGGCACCTCGCTGCCACAGGCGGCTGTTGGCGCCACCGCCTCGGTTCCCGTTCGTCCACGGTTCCCGCTCACGTCTCCGAGTCGTTCTCCGCTCCTCCCGCTCGCTCCGTGCCTCCACCGAGAGCGAATCAACGCTCTCCACCGACAGTTCCAACTTCAAACTAGTTCTTCGTAAATCATTTTAAAGTCTGGGCGCTTCTTGCACAAACAATGAGGTTTCGCTTGGCAACCAATAGATGCTGCTGCGAGGAAAGCCAGTGGCTCTTCTACAATGGGGCCGTCAGTGGCAGGAGGAACGTCGTTCCGTTAGGAGTGTCTCTTAACAACGTAGTTGGCTGAACGAATCTGCTTATTTTACCAAGGGGGGTTTCTAGGAAATGACGGTGTCGACGACGTGAACGTGATAATAATAATTTGTTATCCAATTTACACAGCCGCACCTTTCAACCATGTTTTTATGTGCCTCCGCGTGGGTTGAGTTTATGCGATGGTCAGTTGCGTTGCAAGAATCCCGCATCCAGAGATTGCAAGCTCAGTGGATATTTCTACGTTAAATAATAATCTATCTATCTCATGCTAGAGACAGGAGCCAGAGTTAGAAATAGGAGCCAATGTTAGAGATAGGAGCCAGTATTAGAGATAAGTCAGTGTAAGCGACAGGAGCCAATATTGTGTCGTAGGAATCCCACATCCAGAGCTTGCAGTCTCACTGGGAACTTTCTGCTCTAATAATAAACATGTATCACGCTGTCTACGCACAGGTCCGAAGGCGTTGCCGGAATCCGCAGGGAGAGGAGGGATACAAACGACGCTGCGCATCATGGAGAATTTGCCCCTTCCGCTCTTTCGGGATAGCCGTGACAATAACCTCACAAAAATTTTTATACATCAAGAATTGACAACGTACGCGCTGCAGGCCCGATCCGGCCCAGCTATTCATTTTATCCGGCCCATAAAGAACGGTAATTACAACAAATTGATTTTTGGCCTAAGTTAAAGTACGGACATTAATCATGTGTGCCTGCAAGGTTTTGGGGGGGGCCTTGCGGGGATGGAGAGGGGATCATGACCAGTTTGCGGCCCATTGCCTTGTTACTTTATCCGGAAGCGAGACGCAACGTGCGTGCCCATTACGCACTGAGCGGCGGAAGCCGACATAGTCACAGCGGTGGTTTAACAGCCGTAGATTCAGCCAACGAGGAGGTTATGAACTTATAAACCACGTGTGTCGTCGTTTTGTCTGCTCGATCGGTCTCGTTGCGGTCGGTCTTGCCCCGCGGTGTGCGGCGTGGCCGCCGTGATCGTCGCCGCGCCCGATGCTTCCCGTCGTTGGCCAATTCGGAATCGGAAACGCTCCGCGATCAAGCCACCAGCGGATCCGCGGCGTGTGAAGCCGAGCCAACGGGAGGGGGGAGGATCGCTGCCGGCAGCCGCCCCTTCTGAACACCTCCTCGCTCGTGCCAGGTCGCCACAACCGGCGAGAGAGCCCCTGACCAGCGAGGGCCAATTAACGACGGATCTAAACGGGGCAGCGGCCGATCAGCACAGGCGAGCGCTGGACGTGCCACGGTGAACCGGCCACGGCAGCGAGACAGGCGCGGCTTGCGGGCAACGGTCAGAGGCTATATCGCACCGCGTGCGGTTTACGTTCACCGCGTGTGGTTTACGTGCACCTCGTGTGGTTTACGTGCACCTCGTGCGGTTTACGTGCACCGCGCGCGGTTGTGTTGTGGGGAGCGGTCGTACAAACCCAGAGACCTGAGTTAGATTCCCACTCACGGCCAACACCAGTCACGATTTAACTAACCGGTGCTGGGCATCCCCCAGGTCGACTCGGAGTCAAATGTGTACCTGGAGTAATGCGTTCTCATCACTGAGGAAAAAAAGGTGTCCGGGCGTGGTACTGGTCACCCAGTCCCTTGTTTGCCATACTGGCCTTCATAGGTGCTCGCTCAGTGTGTGTGATGGCTGTAGGTCTACGTGGAATGTGTATCCAGCGAGTAGCACATGCAGTGTGTGGTGTAAGTGCGGTGTGTGGTGTAAGTGCAATGTGTGCTGTAAGTGTGTTGTAATTGCGGTGTAAGCGCGTTTTAAGTGCGGTGTAAGCGCAGCGTGCGGTGTAAGTGTGGCGGACACGCGCAGTGCCAGCGGGACGGTTACCGGCGTGGGCTGTGTGAGCGCCGTGGGTGGCATCGGTAGGCACCGGCGGCGAGGGCTGCCTCATCTCCGCCTCTCCATTGATGTGTCGGCACGCGGCTGTGGGGACGGGGGGGCAGGAGCGCACAGCAAGCTCAACGCGGCCGTTGCAGCGCCGCTCACCGGCGGGGAGCCGCGCTCCCTCATCCACTCTGCCGACGGCGGCCATCGCTCGCACGCAGAGGACTCGGCATGCGCCCGGGCGACGATTCGGGGCCACCGTCGCCGCTAGCCGTGCCGGGAGGCCGCCCCGAGGGGCTCACCTTCGGAGGTGGACGTTGGGGCCATGGCGGGGTCCGCGCAGGAGGCAGAGTCGTCCGCGGAGGTGCCGGTCGAGGAGGCGCCGTCGTTGTGCGAGAGGTTCTGCCACGGCTCGGAACCAGGGTTCATGCCCGCTCCGTTTAAGGGCACCTAGGAACGAGAAAGACGCGTTGCGCCGCGCACGGCACTTACCGAGTGGCTAGGTAGCGCGGCAGGAACGTCCACACCTCACAGAAGATCCCACTTCTGTGAGCAGCTTTGTGAAGCGCTTTGTGACCCTCGGATGAAAAGCGCTCTATAAATGCAATTATTATTTTTATTGTGCAGGGGAAACAATGGAGCCAGGAGCACTCTGGGATGAACGACTAACACCATGACGTCACACAAACACAGGTGCACTGCAGATATGTAACACAAGAGTTTTCAGCTGAAAAACTCATACAGTCCGAGGATGCCTCCAAAGCGCATGGCGAAACGTCGGGACGAAGACAGACTCGACACGGCTATCCTGTAAGAGCAGCTCTTACGAGCGACTCCGACGCTGGGCGATACGAGACGTCCGCGCCCGCCGTCACCCCCAACCTCGCCCCATCCTCGTACGACTGTTCCCGTGCGGTCACATGCCAGGGGACCCGAGCCAGATGCGGTGAGGGGTACGAGCCACGCTGGCAGGAGCTCCGCGGAGACTCGCCGCGCCCACGGGAAAGAAAGCGTCGGCCGTGCCCGGCGACACGTGCGCGGGCGAGAGAGGGGAGGGCACCAACGAGCCGACGACGTGGCACCTAGCCGCAAGGATGGCACCGGGATGGGGCGACCAAAAGGGGGGGTAGTGACTGGGAGACCAGAGGGAGTGACTGGGAAACCAGAAGGAGTGACTGGGAGACCAGACGGGGGAAGTGACTGGGAGACCAGAGGGAGTGACTGGGAGACCAAAGGGAGTGACTGGGAGACCAAATGGGGTTGGTGACTGGGAGACCAGAGGGAGTGACTGGGAGACCAGAGGGAGTGACTGGGAGACCAGAGGGAGTGACTGGGAGACCAGACGGGGGAAGTGACTGGGAGACCAGAGCGAGTGACTGGGAGACCAGGGCGAGTGACTGGGAGATCAGAGGGAGTGACTGGGAGTCCAAAGGGGGGTAGTGACTGGGAGACCAGAGGGAGTGACTGGAAGACTAAATGGGGTAGTGACTGGGAGACCAAAGCGAGTGACTGGGAGACCAGGGCCAGTGACTGGGAGACCAAAGGTAGTGACTGGGAGACCAGATGGGGGTTGTGACTGGGAGACTAAAGGTAGTGACTGAGAGTCCAAAGAGGGGTAGTGACTGTGAGACCAGAGGGAGTGACTGGGAGACCAGAGGGAGTGACTGGGAGTCCAAAGGGGGGTAGTGACTGGGAGACCAGAGGGAGCGACTGGGACACCATACGGGGTAGTGATTCTGGGACCAGAGGGAGTGATTGGGAGACCAGGGGTCATGACTGGGAGACCAGAGGGAGTGACTGGGAGACCAGAGGGAGTGACTGGGAGACCAAAGGTAGTGACTGGGAGACCATATGGGGGTGGTGACTGGGAGACCAGAGGGAGTAACTGGGAGACCAGACGGGGGTAGTGACTGGGAGACCAGACGGGAGCAGTGACTGGGAGACCAGACGGGGGTAGTGACTGGTAGACGAGGGGGAAGTGACTGGGAGACCAGCGGTAGTGCCTGGGAGACCAGACGGGGGGGGAGGGGGTAGTGATGGGAAGATCAGAGGGAGGTAGTGAGAGTTAATAGGTCATTGATGGACAATGCTGAGAACTGCTCTCAGCACCGTGCACCTCCACCCCCCGTTAACGCTGTTTCATGCCAAGCAGTTGTGAAGGGGCTCACGTTGGCTGCGTTGGTGCAGCCGTCGCCGCGTTCAACTGCAGCACCATCCTCTCCCCCGGGATGTCCCTGCAGTGTTTTCACTACACAGCTACGCGTGACGATGTGGTATCGCGCGACTCGACGCGCAAGCACTGGTCTCCACGGCTGCTCTTTCAGGATAGCCGTGCCGGGCGTTCCTGTTCTTGCCTTGGCGACGTTTCGCCTCCCACATCGGAGGCGTCGCCAGGCTTCCGAACGGCTCGGTTGAAACGCGTTGCGTTGCATATATTCCGTAGGCGAGCGCGTTCTTGTGACGTTGAAAACGGCCGTGTATTTCCAAGTGCAGGTGACTCCACCGTTTCTCTGAATCTCCCGCGATGCCGTCGCACGACCACATACAGAAAATGCTGCTGATACCTACTGTCCGAAATCAATTCCGCCTGCTAGGGCTGTTGGAAGGATCGACACCCGACCTTCTAAAATATGTATTATATTCATATAGTAGCGGATTTCGACCGAGAGGTCTCAAAGCGCTGCAGGAAATCGCAGAGAGCTGGAGGGGGAAGACAGCCGCATGGTCAGCCGGCGGCAAACTGCCAGCCACCACGTCTCTGTGTCATGATGCTATCGGCCAAATAAGTAAAAACAAACTGTAGGGCACCATCTGGCGTTTAGGTATTTCCTTTGGGGTCACTGACCTCTGGGCCTGACCCCCAATGCCTCTGTTGGTGACGTGTCCCTCCTATATGCTGCGACACACTCGTGTCACACCCATCACAGCCTCCTCCTTCTTTTGGCTGCGTGCACAACACCGCACCCCTGCAGTACCAACACCAAGACATTTTACCATCTCCTAGTCACCCCCCCCCCGTGCCCATCACAAGTACGGTCACACCCATCGAGGCCTACTGTCACGGCACCAGCAGAGTGCTGGCTCCATGGGCAATCTTGCTCCGAGCGGTCGACATGTTGTTCTGAGAGGTCTCTTGCCAGCGATGTTTTCTGCTGACGTAGAAACATTTTGTGAAGATTGCCGTATGCTCTCTGGAGTTGCAGAAGAGTTATCATTACGTGGCAAATAATGCCAGAACACTGTTAACATTTCAGAAGAGTGATCGTCAATAAGCGGGAAGTGAAGCTCAAATGAGATTGAAACGCCTTGGTGGTGCAGATGAATTGTGCACTTATGAAGCATTTGAACCCGGTACTCTCGGTGCAGACACAAACACTTGCTCCATTATATACAGATTTACAACACTCACGCCACATCCTGTTCCCAACTGCCCAAGCTTCTCGCCAGATGCGTCTGCATCCAGCCACGCATCCCATCCGCATCCAGCCACGCATCCCATCCGCATCCAGCCACGCATCCCATCCGCATCCAGCCACGCATCCCATCCGTCGCGGCCCCTTCCCTTCGCGCTCTCAAGCCTCGTCGGCGTTTCCCGCGGACGATCCGCGTCCGCCGCCGCCGCCGCCGCCGCGCGCGACAAACGCGGTTCGAGTTTCAAATTCAACTTCGCAGAGCGAACGTCTACTTGCTCGAGATTACAGCGGATCAGGTCGTGCGTACGCTCCCGCGTGTACACTTCCGCACGACCCTTCTACCACTGCCTCCCCCCGCACGTCACAAAAGATCACGACTGCCCGCACAATCTGTTGAGGTCATCGTTAACGGGTAGCTGTTAAGGCTGCGAGGCATATAAATGGGTGTTGTGGCCGGCGCCGTGCCTCACTGCCTTAGTCTCCACCGTTGCCAGTTTTACAACGTGGCACCAGTTAATAATATTTGCATTTCCAAAGCGCCTTTCACCTGAGGGTCACAAAGCGATGCACACAGCTATAAGGATAACTGCACATCAACAGCATTATAATGGAAATGGATGACTTGAGTTAAATAATGACTATAAATCAATTTAGGACATCCAATAAACAAACATTATTGTTAAAACAAATAAAGGAAGGAAAAAGTGTTCTTATGATGTGGTCAATACGCTAAAATATATATTCATTTCATTAAAAACGATCAATGGGTCAAATCGTTCTGCAACAAACTCATCCATTGAATAAAATAAGAGGTTTAGATAAACATTCCAAGACTACAAAATAAAATAAAATAAAAAATACACAATTACATATATCAAGAGAGTACGCAATTCCCCTTTATATGAAAAAAAAAACGTTGGAGGTGCGATTGGGTGGCTGAGTGGGTGAAAGTGAGCGAGTGGGTGAAAGTGAGCGAGTGGGTGAGAGTGAGTGGGTGGGTGAGTGGGTGATAGTGAGTGGGTGGGTGAGTGGGTGAAAGTGAGTGTGTGAGTGAGTGAGTGGTTGAGTGAGTGGGTGAAACAGTGCTCGACAGAATAAAATGGCTGGTGGGTGAAGTGTAAAATCGTTGTATACGCAGCGGTTGGCACACTGCGCTACGTACCCAGTGAACCGAGTTCGATTCCCGCTTATGGCTAACACCTGTGGTGATTACCTACTGGGCCTGGGCCTCACCTAAGTCGACTCGGCCTCAAATAAGTACACAGTGCAGTGTGTAAACATGGCCACTAGAGAGACAAAGGTGATTGTGCTCGGTGTTGGCCACCCACCCCGTCATGTGCTGTGCCTAACTGTATATATTCTACTCGCTAACAGCGCTTAACCATAATATCTGTAAAAGGCTCTCCACGGCATGTTTGTCTTTTTGTGTCATCAGATTTGTACGCCTTCATTGCAGTGTGCATCATACCAAAGTTACGACACGGGCTATATTTAAGGCTGAGCTGATGTGGAGGGGGGCCTGCGCATACCAGGCGAGCGAATCAAATACAGGTCACCTGGTTCATAGTACAGCACGCAACCTACTGTTACCACCATTCTTCACAACTAAGATCAAAGACAAAGTTCCCCCACGCAGCCTTAACGGACTGTAGGGTCAAGTGCTGTTAGCGAACAGCGCCTGTGAATGCCGGCGCATGGCACCCGAGGGGGTGGGTGGCCAGCCACACGCCCGGATCTCCATAGTAGCAATGTTAACTCACCGCACGAGCTACTCATTTTGGTCCATCTAAGGGAGGCCCAGGTCCGGATCAGATAATCATCGCTGGCGCTGGCCATGCGTGGGAATCGAACTTGGGTCGTCGGACTCGCGTTTGCGCAGAGAACGGCAACGTCCGCGGGAACGAAAAAAAGCTTTCCTCCTGCAGAGAAAACGTGCACAGACCCGCGCCGCCGTACAGTGCCGTACAGTGCAACACCAGGCCATCACGCCCCACCTTGCAATCTATCTCCCGGGGGCTTCTGGGAGTTTCGCTCCGAGTCTCATGGCTGACCGAGCCGGCTGGCCCGCTGCTCCCACCGCCACCCACCACCGCCAACCACCGCCAACCACCAGCAACAATTACAGTCCACCCGTGGCCCCAAACTATAGCCCGTCCCATCTAATAATAGCTATTAACACCCATGCATTAGTTCAACGTCAAAGGCATTTGCTCAAATATAATTCAGATCGCGCCAGCAAACCGTAGAGAGATGGGGAGCGGGCAAACATCCACACAGTCAGCTGGTGCCAACACTTGCCAGACAAATGGGGGAGAACACGCAACAGCCTCCGCACAGAAATGCGCCGAAGCAGGAATCAAAGTGCGTGGGGCACCACCCCGCGCCACTCCGCCAGCTAATGTTAGCGCAGCACCACGGTGCGAGCAGGCTCCGTTTGCCGAGCAAACATCTGGCGAGAAACGAAGGCCTCTGGACAGGATGCGGAGCAACCGCGCCTCCAACCACGACAACCGTCGCAACCACGGCGAATCCCGTCGTCCCTGCGGGTTAGGCGCGAGCACGCAATTTCCATCGCGCGCGAGCCCCCCCCTCCCCCCCCCCAAACGGGAAGCCACGAATAGACGACGGGACGAGCGCTATCCAACGCACAGACAAAAGCGTCTCGTGGCTCACGGCCGCGTGGGGTGCTTACCGCCAAGACCCCTGGGCCCGCGGGCGATGGAAATTCCACATTCCGACGGGGACGGAAGTCGTTCCACAACGCAATGTTTGCTGTTGAACTCTCTCTGTGTCGAAATACGACTAAATTAAAAATAACGCAATTAGAACCACCTGCAACGCTTTGCCAATCCACTGCGGGATGAAAGATGCCCCCACGCCGTGTCCGCGCATCAGCGGCAAATGAGTTTCAACCGGTCATGCTGTCTGACCATACTTTACCAAATTTGTTGGTGCAGTTAGGTGAGCGGAGAAGGGGACTTGGAATCAATTCAGATGCCCCTCATTTCCCTAAGATGGGAATCAAACTCAGTCATTGGGTTTCGAGATCCTCCCATCAAACCCGACACGTCACATAAGAGGCGACTAAACATCCTTGCATTCGGTACAAATAGCGCCGCAGTAAGAAAAGCACCGCCCTGCCCCGCATTCACTCACCGTCGAGTGTCCTCTCAACGTGAGAGCGCCGCGCGACACGGAGAAAACCCCAGGGAGACGGGGGGAAGAGCAGCCACGCAGTTTGCCGACACCGCGTGTCGCACGCAGCGTCACCATGGTTGTGGGAGGAAACCGGAGAACCCGGAGGAAATGCAGGCAGAAAAGGCGGACGGGAGACACAAATCCCGCACATGAGGGCCCCCGAAGCAGTCATTGAATCACCTAGGGCATGAGCTTCTGGGAGGCGCAGGTGTTACCACTGCGCCACTACCATGCCACCCTAAAACATAGCTCGGAGGACGGTGAGCAAACTGCGCGCACGAAGTTTTCCGGATTTAGAGCGGATGATACCTTTGGGGCAAAAGCTGTTAACGAGCGGCTATTAAAGGTGGCCCGGGATGTGCAGTGCACAGCGGTAGTGACGTAGGCATTCTGTACGCCTGGCTGCACCGTGCCCATTCCGCCCACGCTAGTAATAACCATGTGCTAGCGGTACGTCTCGACTGCCTCGCACCGTGGCATCAAACAATCGTGCAGAGCCACAAACTCTCTCGTGCCACACGTGACGCATTACAGGCGCGTGCGACCCTGCACACAACCCTGACCGCCCGCCCACCGTCGGCGCTGTTATTGATTCGAGGCCGAGCAAACCTAGAGGAGGCTCGCGCCCGGCTCGCGGAGCGTCGCAGAGTGAATGACGCGCCCTGGCGTTGGGCCGCGCGACCGACGCGCGCGTGGCAAACGCCCGGGCCACGCGCGTGGCAAATGCCTGGGTCACCGTGCGTGACAAACGCCCGGGTCACGCGCGTGACAAACGCCCGGGTCACGCGCGTGACAAACACCCGGGCCACGCGCGTGACAAACGCTCGGGTCACGCGCGTGACAAACGCCCGGGTCACACGCGCCAGCCGCCAAGCGGGACGCGAGAGGACGCAGCACTACCTGAGGTGGCCGGCGGAACCGACGACGTAGCAAGGAAGGAACTCGCCCGGGAGGACGACGGACGCGGAGACGGAACGATGGAAACAACTCGGGCGCCGAGAGGTTGGTGCACCGTTGTACTGATAACGATACAGCCTGTCTCTGAACGCAGACTTAGGTACACGCGAACGCTCGAGCAAAAGTCAACAACATATGAAGGACTGCAGTTTACGGTATCCTGCATGCAGTGCAGGCGGCGTAATGGTGCAGTGAGTAGCGCTTTCGCCTCACAGCAAGAACTCCCAGGTTTGATTCCCGGCTCGGGTACCCTTCTGTGTGGAGTCTGCGTTTTCTCCCTCTCCCCGTGTCCACGTAGGTTATCGTGGGATACTCCAGTTTCCTCCCGTCGTCCAAAGCCACGCTCTTGTCTAGGTTGATACCTGAGGAGTAATTTCCCAACCCTCCCCCCCCCAAAAAATGGCCCTGCGACAAACTGGCATCATATTCTGGGTATAGCTCCGCCTTGCGCCGTTGTCTACTGGGATAGGCTCCGTTCCCTGTAACCCTGTACAAGATTAAGTGGGGATTGATAATGTTGGTTGTACAGTATCCTGCATGCAGTGCACTGTGACTTCTGTTTACCGATGGGAGTTCAAAACGGCTCGACGTTTTGTGAGAACTCCTCTCAAGAGCTGCTCTTTCGGGATAGCCGTATCCCTGAGCGTTCCGCTGACGTTGGAGGCAACGTCGGATGTTCTGAAACGTACTGCAACGTATCCCCGGTGAGGTTTTACAGACTAAACACATCTATAACAATACAACGTCTAAATCCGGAGAGAATCTAGTGTATTACTGCTTTGTCAACAGTAACGATATTTGCACTTCTAGAGTGCGCATCACCCGAGGGTCACAAAGTGCTCTTCAAATCCCATCTCAAGACTCACTTGTTCCGTAAGGCCTTGCAGTCCTCTGGCTAGGACTGTTGATGCTGCTAACTGCTGTGTGCTCGGATGATGGCTCAATGTTGGCTTGCGCCTGCTCAGGAACACATGCACCCCCCGTATTTATTTATTTAATTACTACTCCGACGTTGTTGTTGACATGCGGTTCTCTGGAAGAGCGTTCCAGAGCCTGGCAGCAGTGCCGCGCAAGAAGGCTCCGTCACCCATCGAACGGCAGGTGTGATGTGGGCACGTGCAGCAAGCCCGTACCGGAGGATCGGTGCAGCACTTCGCTGCTGGTGGGGCACGAGAAGCAGATTCCGAGGCAATAGTTTGGGGAGGCCTATGTCTAGCAGTGGATGGAAATTGGATTACGATGCTGATTGACATTATACATTAGCCTCCACAGAACACTGATAATTTATAATGTGCGGACATTCCTTCACTGTTAGGTGTTCGTTAGAAGAAATAACTATTCAAAGGCATCGCGAGAAAATCGCAGAGGGGGAAAGCAGCCATGCAGACAGCCGGTGCCAGCATTTGCCAGACACTGCGTCCTGTACAATATGACGTTGTGGGAGGAAACCGGAGAACCCGGAGCATACACAGAACTGGGGGAGAGAGAACACACAAACACTGCATATGAAGGTGCCCGAGGTAGGAATGGAAGTACCTTGAGCAGGACTGTTTCTGTGAGAAGGCGCGCATATTTAACGCTGAACCGCCACTCTGCCGTCAGCATTTTGGAAATCGCCAATTTTTGGCTAAAAGGGGCCAATAGTTGAAGCGACCCTACGTGAAGCTGGCCACGTGTAGATGGTGCAGGGAGTCGATGAAGCTTAACGTCCACGCCTCCTCACAGAGAGAAGGTCCTACCCTAGGTGATACCATTCCCACCGTGTTCTCCGTGTGATTTTCCTTCAGGTTCTCCGGTTTCCTCCCACACACTCACCGGTCAATTGGTGGATACCACCATGGTGCATGAGTAGGCAGTGTCTAGTTGTAGGTCGGCTGTCAGTGTGGCTGCCTCTCCTCCACCTCTCTCTCCCTTCAGCACTTTGGGGCCCCTGGGTGTAAGGCGCCGCGATATAAATGTAAGCATAAAACATCGACATGGCTAAACGCCCTTGAAGCTCTCGGGAAAGTCCACTGATCACTTGACCTAGATTTCTCATCTCTGTTTGATGTGGATTTGGTACAAGGGGTCACGGGGTTATGGTTTGTAAGCCGCGTTGTTCCTTACTCGAACAGAGCTCAAGCTAAATAATGATTTAAATAATTGACGGACTGTGTTGGGGGTGATGCACAAACCGCTTTAACAATAAGTAAATAACCTTCACTACCTTAGTTATTAACACCGCTTCAGAGAAGAAATATGTTTCGTAGGCTCATATTCCAGATCCTCATCCTTCTTAAAAAATATATATCAGTGGTAGATAGATGGAAATCTACAAGAATTATATGCTTGGGAGGCTTTGATCAACCTACGCACACAGCGGTGAAACGGCTCACAATAATAATTAATATTTAGCAGATGCCCTTATGCAGGGTGATTAACATCATTACGGAGGTGTAGTGAGGAAACAAAAGAGAGGTGAGGGGAAGGCAGCCATGCATTCAGCCGGCACCAATATTTGCCGATGATATCGGCCAATTAATTAATGAGTATATATTTTTTAGATGTAGGAGGAAACCAGAGAACGCGGAGAAGACTCACGCAGAACAGGCGGAGAAAACATACAAACTCCACACAGAAAGGCGCTCCAGGCGGGAATGGAACCACCTTGGGCAGGACTTCCTTTCTGTGAGGCGCAGGGTGGCATGGTGGCCCAGTGGGTAGCGCTGTCGCCTCACAGCAAGAAGGTCCCGGGTTCGGATCTCGGCTCGGGTGCCTTTCTGCGTGGAGTTTGCGTGTTCTCCCCGCGCCGGTGTGGGTTTCCGCCGGGCACTCCGGTTTCC
>JAZEWT010000007.1:2069625-2079861 GCA_036362905.1 Mordacia mordax | reverse complement strand
AAGATCTTAACACCTGCATAATTGCCAGATACGGTAAAACCTGTTGTAATCTCATATATGCATACTGGCAAAAAAGTACCCATAGTGATTGCAGATTCTATGCATTTCAACGTAGGAGTCAATGCTCCTTTTTGGAAGTGACGCTTTCTCCAGCGCCAAGATCGTTTTTAACTCATCACAATCATCGGCGGTGGTTAAACGCTGTACAAGGCCACGTTGAGCCTGAGCTGCGTTTTAAAAATCGAAACATAAATCAATTTAAAGCTCAGGTCTCAAAAATGGAATTGACTGTCACCGGACGGTCTAACCGACTGCACTCGGTCCCACATGCCCCCCACGTTGCACCGTGTAAAACGAAAAAGAGCCACTTTGCACGCGCGGATACAAGACAAGCGTACATCAGTGAGGGAGGAACGGAGAAAAACTGAGACGGGAAACAGCCCTTCCGCTCGTGATAAAAAGAAAGCTTATTTTATTCTTGTTTACTCAGCGATTCAGTTATTATTCACGTTTAAGGGATATATTTCTTGTTTAATTGTCCCGCATGCAGATCATTACCACGCTAGCTAGACTAGTTAGTAGGCCTAAGAGGATGAGCTTGGCATGAAGCTTGTTTTTTGTGCGCGTAAATACAAATCATAAATCGAAAACCAAATAAAACACAAAGCATACAAATAAAGAAGGTGGTGTCCTTTACGCGAATGTTATTTTTCTTAACGTTTTTTTTACCACAAAATGCATCCATGTGATCAAAAAGCTACAAGACAGGGCTGTGTGTACGTGAACGTGGCCAAAAGTGGCTCGCGGTAGAGCAGACGCTCACTTTGATCTCCTTTTCATAAATTAAGCTCAATATTTATCAGTGTTTTGTGAAAATCGACGTTTACGCAAACGGTTATTCCGTCTTGATCTGCATTAGCAACGTTCTTTTTCAACCTTTTCATTTTGCACTAAAGACA
The DNA here is from genome assembly GCA_036362905.1 of Mordacia mordax. Lineage (NCBI taxonomy): Eukaryota > Metazoa > Chordata > Hyperoartia > Petromyzontiformes > Petromyzontidae > Mordacia > Mordacia mordax. Next base: position 2,078,902 of record JAZEWT010000007.1, on the reverse strand, counting down.
AGCAACTCTTAAGCCACTTATTGTTCAGCGACAAAGAAATTGACAGCTAAGTCACAGTGTCAATTGCTGATTTTTTCGATTTAACTTCCACATGTTTTTCAAGGCATTGGAAAGTTTATATCGAATGAAAGTGCATCGTTAATAACGACAATAACAACAGCGATTATAACGGCGACAAAATTAATCGTAGAACAATCATATCTAAACAAATAATCAGTAATGGCAGTGGTTATTGTTTTTAAATACATTTTCATACAAGTGTAATTCTTTTTTTTTGGTATATACAAAGAAGCATGCTGCCCAAAAATCTGCAACAGAAAGTATATATTACAGCTATTTATATATAGATCATAATCAGACAACGTCATAAGCAGAGATGCTGTGTTAAGTTGTGCTGTTTACACGTGTCTGTACACAGATTTGCCTGGTTCCTTTAGCAGCAGGGCACTTGAAAATGAGACGCACGTCCAGTGCCCAATATTGCTTCGTGACATCAACACACATCGTAAAAGAGGGCCCTGTTGGATATTCGTGGTGTAACCTTCCAACTTTGAGAGTCGTAGAAGTTAATGGCGGTTGGTGGTGGTAATGCTGTCGGGATTCTAGTTACCACTTCCTATAATGGCCAATTGGGTTTGCAAGCCGAACCCGGTTTGTCGCTTGTAAGTCTCCCGAGCGTCACATATACATGCAATTGGAAGATTGTATATGATGCACAATGCCTACACATGAGGCTCTGGTAATATAGCGTATTAGTGCGGAAAGCAACAAAGGTGGGGCGGAGGGGGGGGGCGTGTGGGGGAGAGGAGGGGGGGCCTCCAAATCGGCGGTGTGATTTCCACACCTGCTGTGTAAAAGCAGCTGTTCCTCTGTAAATGCCACACATGCACACCATGACCTAATGTACAGCTTGGCTCCCCGTTCCCACGAAACCCGTTAAAGTATTACCGGTATTCGTATGCATCTCTTCGTCATATTTACTGAATCTTAAACAAATATATCCCATTGTGCGGGTTTGGGATGCGCTGAGGCCAGGTGGTTTTGTTATTTACAAATATATGTGCAGTGCGAGCTGTAGCGGGTGCTTCTCTTTCGCTTGGCGTGGCCAATGGGAGGGTTTTGCAACAATTTCCTTGAAACTTGCATTCCAATCCCATACCAAAACCAGGCGGGCATCGTGTAATCAATGGACCAGACCTCACCCCCCCCCCACTGACTCAACAAACAAACAAAACTAAACGTCAACAGAAACACAAATCGTACCTGGAAACGAGTAGAACGCGATGACTGGCTATCGCAATCCACGCTCGTGCCACAATTCACTCACGACATTATTCTTGCCCGGGTATCACAAAATAGCTCCGCCGCTCCCATCTCGCGCAGAGTGTCACCCCACGTGTTTTAGAGGTCAATCGCAACTTGCATTAGACATTCAGAACGCATGATTTCATGCAGTCCATGTTTTTTTTTTAAACATAACGCCTCGGCATGCCTCATGCTGTTACGTGCGTGGAACAAAACAAACGAAAGGAAACGGGCGCTCGCGGCTGCCGTGGCATGGCGACGCGCTTTAAAGAAACAAACGAGTCGCTCACAAACGACGGGCGATGACGACGCCAAATTAAAACAACAACGAACCCCCCCCCACCCTCCGACTCTGGAACAAAAATATTCCGCAGCGCTTTATAAACGGTCGACGTGACGACACGCGACGGAATGAAACAGCAAACCTGAGAACGAAAAGATGTAAACGAAAATCGACACCAATGGAAATTCACGATTAAACAGCGCCGCTAGCATCGCTAGCGCCGACACTGTCGCCGCCGCCGCCCCTCTCTGCGTGCCGTATTGAACAGGTGGCGCTGGGTAAGCGCCGGCGTATCGCCGCGACGCTCGGCCACTCTGGTTCCAGCGTCCGTCGGATGCCCGTCCCCCCACGCCGCCCGGGTCGTCGCCGAGCGTCCCAACGGCATCGGACCCGCTTGCGACTCGGCGCCGACGTCGCCGCCTCGCGTCGCCGCTCGCCGGGGTCTCGAACCCGGGCGGGCGCGCCGGGCGTGCGCCGCACGTGCGCCGCACTGTCAGCGGGCACGCACCAGGCGCCCAACAGGTGCGGCGGTGCGCAAGGGCATGGGAGGGGGAAGGGGAGTGGGGAGTGGGTGGCAGCGTTGGACAGGAATTTTTTTTAGATATCAAAGAAGGAGAGACGCTACGTTGACGTGACTTCCAGCTGAAGCTGTTTGGTGGATCGGTGGTTAGGAGAGGAGGGCTTGTCGGAAGAGCGCGGCGTTTGCGTTGCGGCGCGCGTGATCTCTGTCGCCGTAGTCGTGTTTCTGTAGACATCAATACGGTACAGTTTTGTTTTTGCTAAAATTTATTTGCCTCCCAGTGCCCCTAAACCTGCAGGTAAGTTCGTATTCTTTACTATTTCCTCGTTAAATTCGTTGATATTCCTTTCGCCGTGCTTTGCTTTGGCACAAGCGTGCTACGCCGCTAATCCTTCTGCTGGTCTCGTTTCTCGTCTTTATCAGGGTCCTTGTCGTCTTTGCTCTTGCCCTTGTCCGACTTGGTGACGCTGTCGTAGGAAGGGGGGGACCCTGCCGGCAGGTTCAGCTCCTTGTCTTCGTAGCCCTGGCCGAAGTTGGCGTTCAGGTTGTCGGCGATGAGCCCCTTCTTCTCGGGGGCATCCTCCGTGATCACGTTGCCGTCGCTCTCCTTGTTGCGGAACATGAAGGAGGCCTGTTTGACGGAGCGCTGGAGCAGATGGCGGCGGTACGCCCGCTGGATCACCGTGGCGGCCACCTCCTCCTGCTTGCGGCGCAGCGTGGTGGTGATGGGCTCGTACGACACCTTGGACGGGTTGGCCGTCATGAAGCGCTCCTCCATCTGCTCGCGGAGCATGTCCATCTCGCCGCCCTCGCCGAGTACGCGCTTGGTGAATGCAAACAGGATGTCGAGGCAGTGGATGCGGTCGCCGTTCACCATGGGCAGGTCCATCGTGATCAACTTGATGCGGTTGGGCTTGGCGATGCGCAGCGGGTCCTCGAGCGCGTCGGCGAAGTCCGGCAGGCGCTCAAAGTCGATGAACTGCGTGGCGTCCGGGTCGAACTTCTCCCACACTTCGTAGAACGTCTCGAAGTCGTCCTCGCTCAGCGGCTCGGCGCTCTCCTCCGTCGCCACGCTGAAGTTCTCCAGGATGATGGCAATGTACATATTTACGACGATGAGGAACGATATGATGATGTAGCTCACAAAGAAGATGATGCCTACCATCGGGTTGCCGCAGTCGCCCGTGTAGTTTGTGCCCGGGTTGTCAAACTGCGGGTCGCAGTCGGGCACAGCGCTGTTCAGGATGGGGTTGAGGAGGCCGTCCCACCCGGCGGATGTGGTGATCATGAAGAGGCAGATCATGCTGTTGCCGAACGTCTCGAAGTTGTACATGTCGTCGATGCCCGACTCCTTCTTGACGTAGGCAAAGTTGGACATGCCGAAGATGGAGTAGATGAACATGACAAGGAAGAGCAGCAGGCCGATGTTGAACAGCGCCGGCAGCGACATCATGAGCGCGAAGAGCAGCGTTCGGATGCCCTTCGCCCCGCGGATCAGACGCAGGATGCGGCCGATGCGAGCCAGTCGGATGACGCGGAATAGCGTTGGAGACACGAAGTACTTCTCGATGAGATCGGCCAGCATCAACCCTGGGAGACGGGACGGGACGGGTGGGGGGTATGAAGACGTTTATTCGGTTAGCACAAGGTCTGGGGCGACCTTCCACACAAATTACATTCCAAAGACCCTCCGGCTAAAGGTCTTGGGCGTCAGGAAAGGCATTCGGCCGTAACCATTGGATACAGCCGTTCAAACCAGCGACAACAGCAACAACAGATTTGGTGCACAGTTCCATTCAACTTCCGACGCGGTCATCATCGGTGTTGAGAGATGGAGAGCCGCCAGGCAGCAGATGTAATGGGCACTCACTCACCAATCCACACAGTTACTCACCCACTCACCCACCCACTCACCCACCCACAGTCATTCACCCAATCACATACTCAGTCACTCATTCACCCACTAACATAGTCATTCACCCACTCACATAGTTACTCACCCAATCACTCACCCACGCACTCCCACACACTCACTGACTCACCCACTCACTCACCAGGGAGCAGAGTCAATAGGCACGAGACAAAAACATGGGCCATGCTGTGTATTTGTCCACGAGGAAGTATGTTATGGCCCAGAGCACAAAAGCATGAAAAATGTCAAAGTGAGTTCCTGCTCAAATAAGCATTGAGGCATTAGTGTCCAGCTCCCATTCACAGTCCTGAACCTTGGTCGAAATTCTACATTACTACGGCGGGGGAGAGTCTATCCATAGGACACCCGCTGCCGACTTCACTAGAAAGTTGTAAATAAATAATTCGTGGGTTTTATCCAGGTGCTCCGGTGTCCTCCCACAGTCCAAAGACACACCGATACTTAAGTTAACTGACCTGCTCACTAAATTTCTCTCTGTGCCCTGCGATGGACTGACAATCCATTTTGGGTACAACCCTACCTGCCATCCTGTATCTGCCGGAATAGGTTCGGGCCCTGATAATGATGCTGACAACGATGATGACACGATAATGACGATGACCCCAGCCAGTATTTCTCTACAGCGCCCCATCCGACGGTCTCCACTCTGACAGCGCTCGTACTCGCGACACATGTCTCAGTGTCAGCATGGACAGTGACAGCGGGGGGGGCTCCGTCTGCGCTGAGGGGGGGGCACGGGGCCCCTTCATTCATCAGCTCGAGCGTCGATCGCAAGCGGTGACACGCGCCCAGAGATTGCAGAGTGTGCCTTCACCGGCCCGGCACACGTGGCCCGGCACACGTGGCCCGGCACACGTGGCCCGGCACACGTGGCCCGGCACACGTGGCCCGGCACACGTGGCCCGGCACACGTGGCCAACCGTCACAGTCGTCATCATCATCATTATCGGACCGCACTTCATCCCCTAGAGGATCGCGGTGAGCCCGAGCCTATCCTGGCAGACACAGGGTGCAAGGCAGGGCTGTACCCAAGATCGGATGCCAGTCCATCACAGGGCACCCGGGGAAATTTAGTCACCAGGCCAATTAACCTTAGACAGCATGTCTTTGAACTGCAGGAGGAAACTGGAGTACCTCGCAAAAACCCATGACACGGGGAGGGAAAACACACAGACTCCGCACAGAAAGGTGCCCGAGGCAGGAATTGAACTGCCTCGGGCAGGAACTTCTGTCTGCGAGGCGTGGATGTTACCACCGCGCTACCCTGCCGCTCCAAGCAACCCCCGTCAACCAATAGGGCGGCAATAGGCGCACAGCGAGCGGAGCGAGTTTGCTGAGCGAACGTAGGTCGCGTGTTGGCAAAACTTAAGACTGCCGACTCCAAACTCCGCCCAGAAAGTCTCGCCCGAGGAGGGATTCGAACCGCCTCGGGCAGGACTTTCTGCGCCGATGTCGCCGCCGCCGCTGCCACCACCGCCACTCACCCAGGATGGACAAGATGACGACGACGAAGTCGAAGACATTCCATCCGACAGTGAAGTAGTAGTGGCGCAGGGCGAGCATCTTGCAGACGCATTCGCCCGTGAAGATGACGATGAACACCATGTTGACCTTGTAGAGCGTGTCTTCCATCTCGCGGCTCTGGCCGTCCGTCTCCACCATCATGGTCACCATGTTGAGGCAGATGAGGATCATGATGGCAATATCGAAGGCCTGCTTCATCACGAAGTCGAAAATCATGCCCTGAAACTTGTTCTGTCAGCCACAAACGGGGGTGAGAGGAGACGATTACAGATTGGCAGACACTCAGCAAACGATCCTCCTACTGTCAGCGTGTTATGAGGAAAGAGAAAACTCAAAATCTGATTATAACTGGAAAATCTGAAGCAAAGAGAGAACGTGGACGACAGAGATTGACTTGAATCAAGAGTTTCTCGAGATGGATGAACATATCAACCATGGACATTCTTAGAAGGTCAAAGAGCAGATATTTGTGGAAGACCATTGTCACCAACGCCCTGCAGGTTATGGCACCCAGAAGAGGGAGCTCCATATCGACACCTGTCCCGACTTGAAACCCATGCTGCCCATCTGTAAGCGCCTGTACGCGCACAGCCAGGTAGGAGTCTGCGGAACCTACCATGGGCCTCGGGATCGGTTTTTGAGGCTTCTTTGAGCCCAGCTTTTTCATGGCATTGTAGTATTTCTTCTGCTCCTCCGTCATGAAGATGTCCTGACCTCCGAAGTGCACAGCAACAAAAACGTGGTTACAACCAAGCACTGGCCATGTGTACAATCACTTCCCGCTTAGGATTGAGATCTCAAAAGTAAAGATTTAGATTAATAATTATTGTAATTTCAAAGGCGCGCATAGTTGTTCAATGCCATAGGTTGGAAGAGGGAATGATTCAGAAGAGCAGGGGAAGGCAGCTGTGCAGTCTGCTGGTGCCAAGATTTGCCAGACATCGCGTCCCATGTATTACGATGGCATCGGACAATTAATTAATGAGTTTGGTTTTTTTAGCTGTGGGAGTAAACCCGAGAGCCAGGAGGAAATCCATTCAAAACAAAGGGAGAACACACAATCTCGGCACAAAAATGCACCCCGGGCAGGAATCGAACCGCCCGGGGCAGGATTTTTTGTTGAGGGCCGGATGTTACCACTGCGCCACCCTGCCTCCCAACGTGTGTAGTAGGTGCGGGGCAACGCAGTGGCCAGCAGACAGACCACTGGGTTGGCACCGACCGACTGGCTGGTTGCCTTTCCCCCACCTTTCTGTGGTTGCTTGCAGCCCCTTGATACCTCTGGGTGAAAGAAGCTGTTATACAAATGTGATGAAGTTTTATTATTATTATTGTTATCACGTTGGCTACTCGTCTAAGCAAGCGCTCATAGAGGCCCAAAGCTCGCTTCACTGCCAAGAGCCGTGGACTCATCTTTTTCTTCTGCTGGTTGAAGTTGTCAATGATGACGCCGATGAAGAGGTTGAGTGTGAAGAAGGAGCCGAAGATGATGAAGATGACGAAGTAGATGTACATGTAGAGGTTGCACTCGTATTCAGGCTGCAGCTCCACCTGCAGACATTGCGGACGGGGACAATGGGACGCGACAAGGACGGTCGAACGACAAGGCGTTAATCCCCGCGATAACGGTTCCGTTCCCAGGTTCTGTTCCCGGGTTCCGTTCCCGAGTTCCGTTCCCGAGTTCCGTTCCCGAGTTTTGTTCTCGGGTTCCATTCCTGGGTTCCGTTGGCGAATTTCGTTCTCGAGTTCTGTTCCCGAGTTCTGTTCCCGAGTTCCATGCGCTCGTTGATTTGTTCGTTATTTGGAGTAGAATATTTTATGTTATACCGTACAGTGCACGAAGCAGTAACACGCTCGATGCTTTCAGGATTGAACATTCTTTGTACTACGCTATGGGTACTTTTTTGCCAGTATTCATATATAAGATTACAACAGGTTTTACCGTATTTGACGATTATGCAGGTGTTGAGATCCCAAACACCAAAATAGACACATTTTACAATGCGTCCAGTTTGCAAAAGCCACACATACTAGTGGCAAAGTATGCAAACAGGTAGCTTTGATAACCTATGCATTGTCCTTCAACTGACCGACCTTCACCAGGCCGGTGTCAGCCGTTGCCAAAAGGCAGTCAGCTCAGGACAGTGCGGTATCAATGCTTTATAGCTTAGGTGGAGCTGTTAACGCTATGGGTACTTTTTTGCCAGTATACATATATAACATTACAACAGGTTTTACCGTTTCTGGCGATTATGCAGGTGTTAAGTGAGTGTGATCTTAAGATCTTAACACCTGCATAATCGCCAGATATGGTAAAACCTGTTGTAATCTTATATTCTTTGTACTCTTGTGGATGCTTATAGTTTATAAATTCTAAATTGAGAACAAAATAGTTAATGGTGTAGTAAATACTGCATGCACTGTACTGTGTACTGCAATTAATAGTATCTCATGGGTATCAATTCGTGATTAGGGCATTGGTAAGAAGAACGTTCATAAGTCCGGGACTGCCTTGATATCTATCCCTAAAAACAGACGTTATAAGAGAAACTCGCATTGCAATATCGCTTGTAGAGAGGATTCAAAATAATTCAGTATCAAAAAACAATCAACTTGATCTGAGAGTTGTGAACTGACCAAAAGGTTTAGCGATATAACCAGCGCTTAAAGGATGCGCCTTATCAACCGAGGTGTGATGACATCGCCTTCATGGAACGGTTGAGAAAGTCCACACACGCGTATGGTCTATGTTCCGTGTTGCGGCCGGGACCACTCACATCTCTCGAGTCGACTGCCGCGTACATGATGTCCATCCAGCCTTTGAAGGTCGCCTTCAGGGGAACGGCACGAAAGCAACGATCAGAGATGAAACATCGCAAAGGGCCGCGTGAACGCAAACCTATCGAGACGGCAGCCGCGGCGAGCCGTTAGCTGCCACCGTTGGCCGTCGTCTATGCAAGTGCCGTACACTGCTCAAGCCGCACCCCATAGGAATTAAATCCTGCCCAAGGCAGTTTGATTCCTGCCTCAGGCTTGTGTACAGTTTGTATTCTACCCCTGTTCTCTGTGGGTTTTCTCCGGGTTTCCCATGCTTGGTCCCATGACTAACAAACAATGATCCATTAACAGCCGATAACATCACAATATTGCGGACGCGGTATCTGGCAAATGTTGGTGCCGGCTGACCACCTGGCTGACTCCCACACTCCCTCCCCTTCCGCAGTTTCCTTGATACGCCTCTATATCAATGTCTAGTCCATGACTAGGTGTGGAATGTGCGCAGCGCGTTATAAATTGTGTGATTATTATTAAACCGCTAAGTGAGTGTGCCCCCCCCTTCCCTCCCCAACCCCCTCCCCACAACTTACCACCTGCAACAGCGCCAGGTACCCCAAGGCCACGTTGTCGAAGTTGATCTTGACGTTGACCCAACGCGTGTCGCCCGAGGAGTTGATGCTGATGCACTCCGAATGGTTGTTCACCTGTGCCAGCAGCAGCATCTCGTTGTCCGTCGTGTTCATGCATTTCCAGTACTTGCCGGCGAACAGGTTCACGCCCATGATGCTGAAGATGAGCCAGAAGATGAGGCAGACGAGCAGCACGTTCATGATGGAAGGGATGGCCCCCACCAGTGCATTCACCACCACCTGCGGAGCCACCCCGCGCGCGCCCGCGTGCCAGTGTTGTCGGCGGGGCGCAGGTCGCGGCAGCA
>JAZEWT010000007.1:2056158-2069592 GCA_036362905.1 Mordacia mordax | reverse complement strand
GGAGCACGATGGCGGCGGTCGAGGAGGGGGGGGGTGACGACGGAGGCGTGGGCGTTGCGCGGAGTCCATTCGTGGAGTCCATCCCGTCCGGAGCGGTGCCACCAGGAAAGAGCAGAGGGCAGGGACTTTAACAGCAGAGCAGTGGCGTCACGCAGTGGTGGGGGAGCCTAGCCAGCCAATCAAGGAGTGGAGGACACGTGACGTCAAGGTGGGACACTTCCACACGTGGACGGTCTTGCTAGTTATAGATTACGCGACCCCTACGTACAATAATTATTCATAACAAAAGTACTTTTGAATTAGGTCATATGAGCCTTCATGTTAAGCATAATTAGTATTCCACTATAATAATAAGTCAAAATAGGCTAAGGTTGTATATTACATTGTGATATATTCCTAAATGTGGATTCACTGATCCGCACTGATCAGCGTGGTGAAGTATGGTCAAATGACATCCCCATGAGCAGTAGCGTTGTGGGGAGAGACCTTGATTCAACGGCGGTGACCGTGGTTGTGTACGAAGCTAAACGTGATCAGTCAGTTGCCATCACACACTTCGCTGGGGCTAAATGGGCAGCTCTTGCTACGTTGAGTATCGCAGCACTGGGCTGCCAACACCAATCAATGGCTTTTCAATAGCGCCGACTCACCGGCGCCATTGTGGTAAATGCCAGCCTGACTATGATTCGCTGGGATACACCGGCTGACTGTATGACTGCCTTCTCCTCACAGCTCTGCGCTTTCCGCTCTACGCCGCTATAGTGAGTTGCCCTGGATAAGGGCGTCTGATGAATTATAATAATTAATAATAATAACACGCGCTATCTTACCTGCAAACCAATCGTTGCGCCACAGCAAAGATACTACAACTCACAATTTGTAAAAAAAAAAAACTCTTTTTACCTGCCATCAATAGCTGTAACAGTAACTGCTGCCTTATGCCAGAATTGTATGTTGCTTATATATATTTAAATGTACAACGGTTTGAATTATTTCAACATGAAATTAGTTTCATAAACTATTACTTAGCATTACTCTCGATGTGATACCCTTGGTGGATATATTGTGCTGTGCCCTTTTTAAATAATACACCTGTGATTGACTGGTTATCGTTTGACAGGACGCGTAATTTCCATTACAATTGGCTGTGTCCCAACTTGATGCCAGATGAATTCCATAGGAAGTATTTTGCCCTGAGAAAATAAAATAAATAATAACAAAAGTCGTTGTCGAAAATTACGTGGGATAAAAATATCAATTTATGGTCACGAATTTTCACGTTTAAACGTTGAATTAAACCGAAAGAGAACAGACTGCATACCACGTATTCACTATTGTCTCTGGTACACTGCTCAAAGAAATCTGTCGCTGAAACCTTGATATCAATGGTTTGGCCACCTCTGCCCAACTGGCACAGCGTATGGCACCACCACCAATATGATGGTGGGCACTGTTCCTTCCGAGGTGGCACTTTCACATTTCCGCTGGCCGCTGAAACTTTGCAGAGATGACGCGGCAACTAATTTTTGCGGAACTAAATGTGGGCACACTAACAGACGGCTTGTGATCCGCGTGACACTGAGCCTCGCCATTGTTAATGAGCTAGGCATCATTCACATTCGCCGTCAGACAGTTTTCAAATAGGTCGATGTCAGCACGTTGCAAAGTTTCCCTACATAAATACCAATCGCTTCCCGTTATCAAACAATCTGTAAACCTCAAAAATGCCCGATAAGATCGATCGTCTTGCGAGCTTTTTTGAAGTTTTTGTTGTCGTTTGGCAGAACCAAACGCTAACCGATTAATGCATATCAAAGTGCCATCTGCAAAGCCTCAGATTTTCAACATCGCATTACCCACATCGCGCACACGTATGTATACAATTTATATACATTCCGACTCCTCTAAACCGCACACCGCATGATTCGTATACACTTATGCTTATTGTTTCGACGTTTTACCATTAACGTTCCACGTTGCGCCAAATGCAACTCGAGAATGCACACGGTAGGAAAGTGTGCGAGTGAACCGTGAGCTAAAACGTGAGGGTTAGAGGAGGGAACGACTATAAAGTATTTTAATGAATCTACATATAAATATTAGTTATTCACCATCGTTCTTATAGTAGAAGCTTCTGGAACATTTGCACGGTATAATTTAACGGATTTTGCTTTTGCATTTTTTATTTACTCAAATATATATTTATAATATCCACATTGTTATTGTAATGAATTAGAAGGGGAGACAAAATGACCCAACCGGTCTTGTAGTCCAAGCTTCTATTACAGCAAGTATGGTGGGTGTATTTTACATATCTATATAGCAAGACACGCACGACACTGGGAGTAGGTCAGGCGGGGCTCAGTCACTGTTCACAGCTATAGATATATAAAATACGAGAGTCGATGAGGAAGAGGGTGAATCTGGAAAGCTGTACAACAATGTGGGCTTCACTCCGCTCACGACCAGAACCGGGCATTGGTAGCCAGTGGCTAGCGGGTGGGCGTCCGTTTACAAGGGTACGACATTGCTACGCAGACCTTCAGTTTGATTTTCGCAGCCGTAAATTTACGGTTTACTAAACATAAAAGTGGCCGGGTGGTGTAATGATCGTGATAATAATAATAACAATAATCGCAGTTTATTAACATCCTGCGCGCAAATTGGTTGGACGTCGGAGGTGTTTGCTTTAAAGAGCAAGCGACTCGCACGTGGCGAGAAATCCACGGAGAGCAGCCGCGCGGTTAGCCGGCACCATAATGTCCAGTTAACGGCGGAGCGTGCTGCTCGTCGATCAAACCGCGCGGCTCTGCTGATGCCGTGCGGCTCTCCCCGATGTGGTTTTCGGGTTGTGCTGGGTGACGTTTGGCACATTGTCTGACGTTCCGCTTCCCTTGCCGGGGACTTCTTCAGTAACCGAGTTTGAGCTGTGGGAACATTTCCTTCACTTGCTCAAGAAATGTATTTTTCGAGCTCAAATCAGTTGATTTCCCGAAGACGCTCCCAATGGCAAGTGGTGAGAAACGTCGGACACCGTGCAAGACAATGCGTGGTGCGACACGCACACTGCACCGGCGCAGAGGTTGTGCGGCAGAGCGACTGTGGCAAACCTGCACGGGTTTACCCAGTCACCCCCTCCGCCACTGCACCGCACAGCCAGATTCATTCTCTTAAACTGCGTCAGTTTAAATTCGATCTGTGTGCATTATTGCGAACGTTCTATTCAATTGGAATTCCCATCTCTTGAACCGAGACTGCAGATAGAATTTTTAAGCTGCCCGCCTTAGAACAGCAGCAAAATATAGACACTCCTCCACTACTGCGAATCCACCTGTACAAATATTCAGACTGTTTGGACTATTGGCTTTTCCACCACCAATATTTAAAAAAACGGCATTTGTTTAAACCGAGTGAATTCTGGACGGGTTTCGAGCAGCCTGGGTCTCATCAGCCAGTCCATCAAACAACTATTACCGCATTCAGGCGAATAAACTAAAATATATTTGCGTACAAGTAGAGCAGACGCAGGACGGAGGTCGGATTTGTAAATCGTCTGCCGAAGTTATGGATTAACGGTGACGGATGCTTGCGCGCACTTCGCTAAGAAACGAATTCGATGATTAAAGAGACATCCTGTCTCACTGTGTACGAGCAGCCGCTGCCTTCTAATTCGTTTGCATCCCTCCTGAACAAATTCCTCTGCCTTGGGAATGGAACAAAGAAACAAAGAAATCAGAAAACGAAACCCAAACGCGTGAAGCCAACGGAAAATAATAATAAATAATAATAATATTAATCAGAACGAGAGTTGAAGTGAGGAAAAGGAAAGGAACTCAAAGTGTGTTTTAGCGAAGCGCAGGGCGAGCAGTTTTAAGGGGGTCGTTGGGGTCATGCACGGGCGTTCAATGGGAACTCTCCTCAGGGAGAGGTCACGCCGGTCCAGTGTTGCCAGACAACGGAGATAAAAAATGGGACGAAAGCAAAAGAGAACCTCTGGAATTGTAAATACGCCACTGGACGTTACACTAATCAAGTACGTACGTAATGCTCTCTGTAGCTCTCCAAACTGTGATTGTCCAACCAGTGACGCAGACGGTTAAGTCAAGTTGCCACGTCATGGTTAAAATATGCTCCGATTGATTTGATTTCTCGGTAAAACCAGAGGGAGGGGGTGTGTTGGAGGAGAAAGAAACTTGAAAAGCCATTTTTTGACAACTGCCATTCAAATTGTCAAAATCTTTTGACAATTTTCACACACGGTCAAAATATCACTTTGGCGTTAAAACCATCCCCCTGCTGCTCTTGTTCAGGTGATCCACCAAATCAGGACACCTTCTCTCAAGCGATGTGACAACTTGAACGATTGGCTCTGTCGCTAGGTGATGGAAGGTCATAGCTAAAAAACACCATCAGACGCCACACATCGAGTTAACCCAAAAATAAACAAACAATAAATTGCAGCGGTTTTCAGTCGAATTGTTTTCAATCTGTAGTTTGCCATCGTCACATCGCTGACCCCCGCACCAATTGTCCAAGGCTGAACACAAACAATCGATGCTTGACGACCAGATCATTGAAGTTGCCAAGGCAGTCTCGAGTCTAGGAGTGACTCGTGATTCCTCACTCAGCTTCGAGAGACACATCAACAATCATCAAGGTGACAAAGGTAGCTTATTTCCATCTCAGAAACATAGCCGAACTGCACAACATCCTGTCACCCTCTCATGCTAAGAAGCTGATACACAGCTTCATCTCTTCACGAATCGATTACTGCAACGCACTAATCCCTGGCATACCGCGCTACCTGATCAATCGTCTCCACCACGCGCAGAATATGGCTGCTAATGTCCTCACTCGCACACCCATCAATGATCACATATTGCCAGTACTGGTGCCTCTCCACTGGCTACCGGTAAATATAGGACCAAATTCAAGATCCTGCTTCTCACCTACAAGGCTCTCACTGGCGCTGCTCTGACATACATTCCCAACCTACTTCAGGCACCCTCCTCAACACAACTTCGAACCTCCAATACGGGCTTGCTGCATGTGCCCAGATCGCACACTAGTTCGATGGGTGACGGAGCCTTCTTACACGCTGCTCCCAGATTCTGGAGCACCCTTCCATTGGAGATTCGTTCAGCTGAGTCCCTGAACATCTTCAAGTCTCGTCTCAAGACTCACTTGTTCCGTAAGACTTTCAAGTCTTCTGGCTAGGACTCACTGTTGTTGTGCTGGGACAATGGCTCACTGCTGACCTGCGTCTGCTCAGGAACACTTCTTCCTTCCTTGTTTGTTGAACGATTATTGTTTTATCGCTCATTTTACGTCCTTCTCTAAATTATAGCCATTATTTGACTTTCAGTTGAACTGCTCTAATGTTGTTGTTGCCGTTCTCTCCACAACTCAAAGGTACTGTTGTTGATTTTCTGTTCTTATGTCGTCGTTGTTGCTTAAATGCAGTTCTCCCCACAGCTCTGTGCAGCGCTGTGACCCTCTCGAAGCGCAACTATTATTAATTTAAGTTGCACCCATAGCCCTATAAATGGCCAATAAAAGTAAATTACCCAATAACCTAGTTTAACAAGCCAACCATAACTGCCGTCCTCTTGTGCTCAGCATACACGGGCACTGGTACCACGAAATATTTGCCATTTATGGTGCTCGTAATTTCATACGAGAAATATCCCATCGTGAAATCAGCTACACGCAGACACGCGCACAATGCAAGCTTTGCGCGTTACTTAAAAACCGTCGACAGTTCTTACAGAATTGCATTGTGGTCCCCTTGTCTTCTAGCGGTACTGGGTTCTGCTCTGGCCCGTTGACTACCCGTCGCGCACGCACGCACGCACCTGCACGCACGCACGTGCACGCACGCACGCGTGTACCCTGACACGCCGTCACGAGCGGAGTGTCGGCTGTGAACTCGACACGCTCCGTGCCAGTAACGCGGTGGCACGATAACGGGAAGCATAGAGTTGGTGACGTTTCAGGCGACAACCCTTTTTCACGGTCGAGTGGGTTAAGAATTGGTGACTCTGCATTGAAACGTCATCTATGATATATTTTTCCTTTCTACAGCTACACACCGTAAATGATGGAAGCGCTCTGTTTTGTTCCGATTTTTGCTTGTGCATAAGTGGCTATGCAAATAAATCTCCAAAAATAAATATGTTTAATTTCAAATGCCGGCGAATGAGTTGTGTCGCTGAAGTAAAATTGGGTTGGGACTGTAGATGGGGCCCAGTCTAGTAGCAGACGACGGAGAGATGTGTTTTTGCTGTGAACCTGCGGCGCTCCTCACCGCACCAAATTTGCTTTTTGGCGACGCCGCGTTACCAAAAAGCAAACACTGAGCTAACGATGGCAGTGTAGCTGAATTCGTGGACCAATGTTGAACTAATACTGACCCAACGTTCTACTTTTACTCTGCTCAACCAAACGACAGGAGGGCATTGTTAAAAATGGAAGAGGTTTTACCATTTCTGGCAATAATACAAGTCTTGAAGGTATTAAAGCATCAAATAAACAGTTTCACCAAAGTGTCAAGTTTGGAAAAAAGAAACATGCTTGTGGCAAAACGTGCAAACAAAATGCTTTCATAATGTATGCATTTTCCTTGAAACGGATTGGCCCACACCAGAGGTGGCTTTCTTTAGAGCCTAGTCTCAGTGTTAGCCAAGCGTTGCCGAAAGGAAATCAGCTCAGGACAATGCAAACATCAAGGCATTCGTAACTTAGGTCAAGCCAGAAACAGTACAACATTTTCGATTTTTTACATCTTTGTACTTGCAAAAAATGTACCCACAGGGCATTGCTCATCTCTGCTGTCGGCCCCAAGCCACTGGTGGTAATTCCGCATGTCCATGGCGGCAGTAACAGCTGCTGCCAATTCCAGAGAAGCCAGCCAAGACAGCTTGGGTGCTACTGGGGATTCTCCCAAGACCACACGCTGAACCTCAACGTGGCTTCACTGCGCAGGGCCTGGTTAGCAGTAGCGGTGCCTCTGTGGTTACACATTCAGTCGAGCGCTCGCTGGGGTTTAATCGCCGACCCGAAATTAACCGGCGGATCGGAGGACGCGTGAGAGGACTAGACATTGACGGAAGCCCGCTGCAGCCGCCATGTAGCCCATGCCGCACGCGTGTTCAGAAATCGTAGAGACGCAATGCCGACAAACGGACCACTACCCTTTGAAACGTCACGACATATTTAAAGTAATTTTCCTTTCCTCGACTGCCCCTCAAATTTCCTTCTCATATTCATTCCTGTCTTCAATAAACAAACTGGTAATACAATTATAAAATTAGCACGTTAGTTATTGTCACGTCTATTACTAACAATTATCTTCATAACGCGTGGAAACTGTACGCCTGGTCGGTGGTGAGACACGGATACGCAAGTAGAGATTGTTTCGATTGTTCCAGCGGTGTTTCTGCAAGCCTCGTTTCAAACAGGTTTCCATCTAGGGTTTGATTTACAAATTGGTGGAGGGTGCAAGACCTATAGTTCATTCGTGTCGCAAACTGGTATTTATTTAACTGAAGAATAAAACCTGCAGACCGTTCCTTGAACTCTGGTTCACCTCCAAGAACGTCGGTCATTCTGTCCCCAACCCCCGCGTCCCCACAATCTAACGCGTTAACGCAAATCAGCAGCGCACGAAAATAATAACGAACTCAAAATTACTAAAACCTAACGGGTAATGAGCGTTCGCTCATCGTGGGAAGAACCGATGCCATTCGCGAGATAACACACGAAGCTCAACGCCTGCGTTGGAATTCCACGTGAATAAATGTAATCCCCACCGCAAGGGCCCTCTCACTTATCGTACAATAGCGTTGCACCTCTCAAATCTATAGGGGAGTGGGATTGTGGGGGTTAGGGACAGGGTGGGAGGAGGTACGAGGAAGGGGTCGGGGGGGTTCATAGGAACTTTTGGGAGCGGGGGGGAAAAAATATCAACATCATTTTCACCTACGACCTGTCTTGTTTGGCCAGGGCGCGTGAAATGATCGCAAGCAGCTTGGGAATGGAGGAAGTCCGGACTCAGGAGGGGCAAGGTAGAGTCGCAAGAAGCCTCAGGAAACATTCTGATTCTAGCCAGTCGTCGAGAAGAAGCGTCTCAAAAAGCAGGTAGGCAGGTGGTGATTCAAAAGGGGTTTGGCGGTTTGGGTGGTTTCACAGAATCACATGCCCCACAGGAGGAGGTGCTGCGAGCCAGCTGCCTGCCGGTCGGGCCCCTTGCCTCCCTTGCCTTGCATCATGGATCAACTCGCACGACGCGTGTCGGGGAGGTCTGGCGATGGAACAAGGCGGGTTGCGTCCCGAGCGCCCTCGGATGCAAGCCGCGGTTTGAAGCGTCGCGACGCCGCGCGTCCCCATGACATGGGCCACTCGGGGTCGGTCGCCAGTGCGGAGGAAGCGAAAGCCAAGGACCATCTCGTGGGAGGAGAAATATCTCACGATGCCGGGAGAGGGGATAAGCTTCGCTTGCAGAACGGCTGTTTCGAGGCCATTGTTAAGTTGGTATTATTAGTACTGTAGCGGTATGCAAGTAACAGACGCGGGAGACGTTCTCACGGTCTGGGGAAGGCCGAGAGGTTATCCGAGGGGCAGCTGCGGCCTTAAAGCCCTGGGCTCGCTCCGGCAGCAAACAGCCAGGACACAAAGGTGTCAACCAGAGGGTTTGACCGCTATCCCTTTCCAGAGAGGATCTGCGAGTCTGTGAAACCGTCACCTGCCGTCGCCCGCCCACCCCGCCGCCGCGGTCGGAATCAAGCGGTGCTGGACCGGGGGAGAAGAGGGTTGCAGCACACAGAGCAAGCTGGTGTGGGAGCAGGGGGAGCAAGGGGAGCGAGGGGGAGGGGGGGGCGAGTTCTGGGCAGGGGGCGGGGGTCAGGAGAAATCGTGTGCTTACAGAGACCGCATTTGGTCGAGCTGACAGCCCTGCTCATGGATGGATCACCATTCCCGCATGCGACGCTGCAAAGTGGCGAGCGGGGGAGGGGGGGATGTTTTTGTATATATATATATTTGCGATTTTTACTTTTTAACTTTAAATGTATTTTTTTTGCTCGCTTTGTCGTTAAAAGTCAAATCGGGTTTTTTTTGGTCGTATCATGCAGGATGACGTGTCACGCTTCGCTCTTACCCTCATCCCTTCAAACCGCGACAAGGCCCTTAGAGGTCTCAGTGCTCTCAGAGTCCTAAGGGACTTAATAGCCCCTAGCTCCGAGTAGCCAAGTGCATTAGCTGTAAGACTGACTAAAGACACCTACACAGAGAACAGAACAGCAACAGTCCAGCGCGTTAGCGTTAGGAAGCCTTTTCCTTCTGCCCAACCCACACAGCCTTAACCACAAAAGGGCGCACCAGACTTAAGGCCACGTGCTAGTCGCTTAAGGCCTGGGAATAGGAGGCCGCACCGTTCCTGCCAACCTGGAAAGCAAGGACGGTAGGAGGAAAGGAAATACACAGAGAAACTGGTTGTTTTTTGTTTAAACAAAAAAAAAACAGGCCAAAAGACACACACGAGGATGGCAGCACACGACACAAACAGACGGACACAGTTCGAGTCGGAGTCGGTGGGCAGGGAAAATAGAGGAAGCACCACGACAAACATCTAGCTACGACTGTGCTTTTAGAAGGTGAAAGGTCCTTACCCTGTCGAGATTGCCTGGGAGGGGGGGCGGAGTCAGCCAGCGGCTAAAAGGCCCAGAAAATTAACCCACAAAAATTAAATGCACCTACGAAACAGAATAACAAATGATAGCGGGGACACCTGTGGTTACACGGTCATAAATTCTCAACGGCGCGCGCGGGGTCGCAGTGGCGTCGCGGTCTCCTCTCCGGCTCACCAGCGCTCGCCCCGCTTCCCTGGAGTGAAATTGCGCAGGGTCAGCCGATGATGCCACCTCGCGCGCAGATTGCGGGGTCGGCACGCACGCCCGCACGCTCGACGTGACCTTTTGGAACATGAACCGGTCGCGTTGCGCGGGGGTCAAAGTAACTTGAAAATTCTTACCGCGCATGTCTCCCTGGGTCACTTTGTTAGCGGTGTGTAGAACCGAACCTGGACTGGCACGCGCTCACTTCCTGCCGTTGTTTTACGTGACTCAAATGAATCACGTCGGTCACAAGACCCACAATCGATGACAACAGAGGTCACATGATCGCGTGGAAACCATTGTTCGGGAAAACGACGGTGAATTTTTTATATCCATCAGAATCGCAAACATACGTACACATCAAACTGGTTCCTTCCGCTGGGCTGCGAGGGGGGTAGCACATGGCAGTACATCAAGTAGGTTAACCCCAAAGCATAATTATCTTCTACTGCCAATAAAGGTCAGTAATTAAGCCTGCCGTTAAATCATGCACGTGTAAAAAAAATCAATGCTTTTCGTTGACTAAAACGTGTTGAATGTAATGGAATTACATGATCACTGCAGCCAATAGAGGCCGCTACATTATTCACAACGTACAACAAAAACAGAAATCTTCAATCGAATCATAAATCCCAACAGTCATCAGGGGTCGGCAGAGGGAGTGGGGTGGTTGAATCGTTTTCCATGACGAATCCACTGCTGGATGGGAGGCCTCCCAGAGCCAGCACCATCCTTCGCGATCCTGCGATGTTACAATCCACCTAGCACCTGCACACGTGCCGATTTCACCGCTCCATCTCCTCGGCAGACGTCCTCTCGATGGGCGCTCCGTCCCTCGTCCATCATAGCCTTCTCGCGACACGAGAAACGTAAAAAATCCCGTATTGCCATGACATCGTTGTCGTCATCGCGATCATCGTCGTCATCATCGTCGTCATAATGGTCGTGGTGCAATCGCAACGTCTGGTGGAATCCTCCAGCACTCTCCTCTCCAAGAAGCTGCCCACGAACCTGGCGACTCGACGGAACAGTGACGGTGGTTAATTCCTCCCATCTCTTGGACCCGGCGGCTGCGGCTCCTGCTTCCAACCTCTACTAGTGTGGGGGGGGGGAAGGTGAGTGGGGGGGGGACACACGGCACCCCGTGGGGGAGGGGGGAGGAGGTTTAATCGGAGGGCGCATGCCCTTGCCCTGCCTGCCACCAGCGAGTACACACAGAGCGATTCCTTTCCGGCAGAGCATCTGCCGATTCGCTTGAGTAACGATACCGACACTAAACACCTCGATCTAACAGACCTCAGAAGCAACGCACGCTGTCCGCTACTTCCGAGACAGTGGTCTGCATTGGAAATAACATTTATTATTTTAGTGTTTTTGGTGCTGCTATGAGATACAAGTATAGCTCTGTTTAACGGCGATCATAATATATATAGGTTGTTATAAGATATGGTCATTACTCTGTGTATAAGATTGGACGCAATTTTCCCTTCTATTAGCCGATTAAATCGATGTTTTACTATAGCAGTAATGGATGACAATTGCTCTTAGCAACTGCTCTTTCAGAATCGAAGTGGCGAGCGTTCCTCTTCTCTCCTCAGTGACGTTTCACCTTCCACATTAGAGGATCGTTAGTTTTGATCGGTTTAGCTGAAATAGTGATACATTTTATAAATATATACATACCTCGGCCACGGCACATGTGCTAAATCCGTGTCTTTGTCGCAACCAATTCAACTGCATCCTAGATTAAATGTTTCTCAAAGCACCAGAATGCGCTGCATACTTACAAAGCCGCTGAGTCAGGTTCCCGGTAAGAATGTCTACTGTGTATACGCGCGTTATGATCCACGTAGAGGTGTAAGGATTCATTCCGACGGAGATTCGATTCACTATCATGATCCAGGGAGATGCAGTGTGATTCAACAAATCGGACTTGGTGTCTGGCGGAATGGCGCCGGCTAACAGCGTGGCTGCCTCCTTCCCCCCCCCCACACTTATCTGTCTCGCACCTCTGAGTTGTTCTGTCTTCGAACGAATACAGCGTAGCCACCTGTCATTACGAACCGTGGTTCAGGTTGCAGCAAGCGTAGCGGTTCCGAGTATCTGCAGGGATCAAATTAAGCGGGGGCGATGACGCGAGTCGCAGCCTCGCAAATCGATCCCAATGGGGAATCGTTGACACCTCTATGCCGAGCAAAGGAGGGAAAGGCATCCCTCCACAGAGGCTCCCCCGGCTCGGTAATGGAGAATTGCCCCCCCCCCCTCCGAGAGTCGCTCCTTCGGGATAGCAGCGCCGAGCGAGAGAGGAGGAACCGCTCGACGCGCCGATCCAACAGGGCAGGCTCTCGAGAGCAACTCCACCTCCCTGTTTCATTCCTTCAAGCAACGATGACAGTACCATAAATACAATAATACCGAGGCATTGAGAGATTCAAAAGTCTACGATAGGCGACGTTTCAGGTAATGGCCCTTCTCCGTAGCGCGTGTGCTCGGGCACTACGGCCAACGTAAAAGCGTCACGGGACAATGGAGTTTGGCAGCGAGGAGGCCTTCGCAGGCCTCGCTCCCTGACCGTAGCCTTCCTGGGTTTAGGCCGTCGCCCACCAAGTCGGCTTAATAATAATTATAATTATTGTTATGATGTGCAACGCACGGCACGTGCTGTTTCGTTCACTCTTAATCAGAGAGAGGAGTGCCAGAGGAATTGTAGAGAGGTGGGGGGAAGGTGAAGGCAGCCACGTGGAATGCAAGTGCCAATATGCCAGATGCTGCGTCCTCTATGCATTAAGATGTTATTAGGCAAATAGCGTGTGTTTTGCTTTATTATTATTAATAATTACTATTATTTAGCAGACGCCCTTATCCAGGGTCGCTAAATCATTTTTGAGGTGTAGTGAGGAAACCACAGCGCGGCGAGGGGAAGGGAGCCATGCGTTCAGCCGGCGCCAATATTTGCCAGACACCGCGTTATATTACGATGTTATCGGCCAATTAATAAACGAGCATTTTTTTTAGATGTAGGAGGCAACCGTAGAATGCAGAGAAAACCCACGCAGAGCGGGGGGAGAGAAAACTCAAACTCCACGCTCTTCCCCAGTCGGCAGCGAGGAATCCTCCACCTGGTTTCCGATCTGATTCCCGACGGATCGCCGAGAGGAATAAAAGCAGGAGCAGTTTACCCCCCCCCCCCAAGGGAGGCACGCAGTCGACGCGCGACAGCGACTGCCATTCACTCGCGATAGAAACAAATCGTTTGTACTGAACGTTGGATTTCGTTGTGGAAGGAGAGAGAAGCAATGCTCGGCATGGCTATCTCGAAAGAGCAGCCATAGGAAGCAATTTTAATTTAAAACGTGTTTAGGGGAGGTGTGGGTTTTTGTCTAAGTTTAAAAAGAAATGCGAACTTACGTCAACAATGAGAAAATCGAGCCAGCACCAGGCGTTGGTGAAGTACTTTTGGAAGCCATAGGCCACCCACTTGAGCAACATCTCCACCACGAAGATGTAGGAGAACACCTTGTCAGCGTACTCCAGCACCGTT
>JAZEWT010000007.1:2024621-2036634 GCA_036362905.1 Mordacia mordax | reverse complement strand
CACCCGCCCACTCGCCCACTCACCCACTCACCCACCCACTCATCCACCCATTCACCCACCCACTCGCTCACCTGCCCACTCACCAACTCAACCACCACACTGCAGCTCACAACACCACACTCACCGACTCACCCGCCCACTCACCCACTCACCCACTCGCCCACCCATTTACTCGCCTGCCCGCTCACCCGCTCACGCGCTCGCTCGCTAGCTCGCTCGCTAGCTCGCTCACTCACCTGCCCACTCACTCACTCACTCACTCACTCACCCACTTACCCGCCCACTCTCCCACCCGCTCTCTCACTCATCCACTCACCAACTCAACCACCACATTGCAGATCACATCACCCCACCCACCCACCCACCCTGCAGCTCACAACAACAACAACAACACCCGCCATTCGCTACCAAGTGGCGGTGACGTCACCACGGCGCCTGCGCCCAGGCCCGGCGCCGGACCCGGCGCGCTTTGTGGCCACGCGACGCGTCGGCAGGCTCGTCGAGAGCAGCGACCCGGGTCTGTCCCAGGTGCACGCACCTGCTGCTGCTGCTCCTCCTGCTGCCTGTGAAGGTTCTCCAGCATCTGCTGGAACTCGCGCTCCTTCTGCTCGGCCTCCTCGAGCGTCGCTTGGTTCTGCTCCTCGTACGCCATGGCGACGACGGCCAGAATGAGGTTGACGAGGTAGAACGAGCCCAGGAAGATGACGAGCACGAAGAAGATCATGTAGATCTTCCCCGCGGCGCGCAGCGTCTACAGGCGCGGACGATGTAGATCGTTAACGTCGGCCGGCGAAAGGTAACGCGGCAAAGCCGCGGGGTGTGACGGCGCAATAGAAGACAGGAAAGGGTGTCCAGAAGCCCGTTAAATCCAGATGCTTATAGATTATAGATAGACGCTTATTATTACAGCAGAAAGTACCCAGTGAGCTTGCAAGCACTAGATGTGGGATTTCTGCGACAACACTGGCTCCCATCTCTAACACTGGCTCCCATCTCTAACACTGGCTCCCATCTTTAACACTGGCTCCCATCTCTAACACTGGCTCCTATCTCTAACACTAGATAGCTAGATGTTCCTTATTAACGTAGAGAGAACCCAGCGAGCTTCCAAGCTCTAGATGCGGGATTTCTGCGGCACAATAAACGTCCGTAATGATCAACGAAACAACGCATAGAGGGCATATAAACTCAGAGCCACAACCCCTGTAAACATGAAACTCCAACCACAATGATGGAAGGAATCACTAACACCCAAAATCACACAAATGAGAAAACTCACAACACCAACTTGTACAAAGATGAAACCTACAATCATAAATGATGAAATAAAGAGTAGTACCCACGGTTGCACAGCACAATAAAACAATGATAAACAAAGAGGTTAAACAGAGCAACGATGGCATGAGACTAAAAATGTATGTTTCTTAGCAAAACAAAAGGAAGCGCAGTATATGTAACCCTTTATAAAAACCAATCAATTTATACAAACACAGCTGGGCCAAAATGGGAATAACGATCTTTTGACTTTCAGCTGAACGGTTCTGATGTTGTTGTTGTTGTCGACGTGCATTCTCTATTAATATCAAGCATACTTGATGATTTGGCCCCATTAAAATCACGCTATGTCTCAGACAGAAAACCATCACCCTGGTATACTGCTGAACTCCGGGATCTCAAAGCGAATGCACGCAGGGCTGAACCGACTTGGAAAAAATCTGGCCTCACCATTCGTGGTCAAATCTTTAAGGAACAGCTCCTCCGCTACCGGAAGGCACTTGACTGTCCATACCAGACATCTTTCCAGCATTCTGGCTGATACCTGTGACAAGCCTAAGATTATTTTCTTGACCATTAATCAACTCCTTCGTCCCACCAGTCACTCACCCTCACCTTTCTTCACTTATAAAGATCAGGCAGATCAGTTGATTCAACTTTTCTCTGAAAAAACTGAAGCCCATCGTATCTCTACCCAGCCTCAATCACCAACCAATACCTCAATAATTGTTTCTCCACGTTCCTTGACCTCAAAATTCCTGAAATTTTCCGAATGAACGGAATCCGATCCAGGCCCAAAAACTACTACCTGGATCCTTTGCCATCCAAAATCATCCAGGCAAATTTCAAATTCCTTGCCACGTTCGTCACTAATCTGTTTCATAACTCACTTCACTCTGGTATCGTCCCCCCACTGTTCAAATGTGCCGCAGTTACTCCCCCCCGCTCAATAAACCTGGCCTCGATTGCAACATCCCTGATCATTATCGTCCCATCTCAAATCTACCATTCATCTCTAAGGTCCTTGAATGTGCCATAGCCGCACAACTCCAGAAACATCTTATTAATAACGACCTCCTCGGTCCCTTCCAATCTGGGTTCAAATTCGGCCATAGTACTGAAACTACTCTGGTAAAAGTAGTTGATGACCTACTCATCGCTGCTGATTAAGGCTTGCCAAGTATTCTTGTCCTCCTGGACCTTAGCGCTGCCTTTGATACCATTGACCATCTGATCTTACTTGAGCGACTTGAGGGTATAGGGGACTCTGGCTGTGCCCTGCATTGGCTGAGCTCCTACCTGTCTGACCAGAAGCCGTTTGTCAGCCTCGGAGGACCAAACTCTGAGATTCATTATGTTTTGTCCGGATTTCCTCAGGGGTCAGTTCTCGGCCCACTTCTCTTCAGCATCTGCCTACAACCTCTTGGCCATATCCTGCACAGCCTCAATCTCAGCTACCACTGCTGTGCCGATGACGTCCAAATCTACATCCATGCAAAGTCATCCATCAATGGGTCTGGTCTTTGCATGGCTTCCTCACTGTAAACTGTGAAGGCCTGGCTCAATTTAAATTTTCTAAAACTAAATGGAGACAAGACAGAAGTTTTACTTGTTGGAACCCTGCACCAATTGTCCAAGGCTGAACCTATCCAACTGATGCTTGACGACCAGACAATTGAAGTTGCTAAGGCAGTCCAGAGTCCAGGTGTGACTCTTGATTCCTCATTCACCTTCGAGATACATATCAACAAGGTGACGAAGGTAGCCTATTTTCATCTCAGAAGTATAGCCAGACTGCGCAACATCCTGTCACCTGCTGATGCTGAGAAGCTAATAAACATCTTCATCTCCTCACGAATCTATTACTGCACTGCACTGCTCCCTGGCACCCCTGCCTACTTGATTCATCGTCTCCAACGTGTGCAGAATGCGACTGCTAGAGTCCTCACTCGCACACCCATCCATGATCACATATCCCCAGTATTGATGTCTCTCCACTGATCACCTGTTAAATACAGGATTGAATTCAAGATCCTCCTTCTCACGTACAAAGCTCTCACTGACGCAGCTCCGACATACATCCGTGACCTACTTCAGGCACCCTCCTCAACGTAACTTCGATCCTCCAATACAGGCTTGCTGCATGTGCCCAGGTCGCACCTCCATTTGATGGGTGACAGAGCATTCTCGCACACCGCTCCAAGACTCTGGAATGCCCTTCCACTGGAGATTCGTTCAGCTGAGTCCTTGGGCATCTTCAAATCTCGTCTGAAGACTCACTTGTTCCGTAGAGCTTTCAAGTCCTCCGGCTAGGACTGTTGATGCGGCTCAGTGGTACCGTTCTGGGATGCTGGTACTCTTCGGACTTGCGCCAGCTTGTGAATATTTATTCCCTCCTCCGGCTTGGACTGTTGATGCGGCTTAGTGGTGCTGTGCCGGAATGTTGGCTCTCTTCTGATCCACACCTGCTCGGGAACATTTGTTCCTTCCTTGTTTGTTTAAGAATTTATTTATTTTTTGCTGGCTTTACGTCCTATGATTTGTCGCTGCTGTTTGACTTTCAGTTGAAACTGTTCTGATGTTGTTGCTGACGTGGCGTTCTCGCCACAGCTCGGATTTATAAAAAAAAACGCAAAAAAAGTTATTGTTTCTGATTTGCCGTTCTCTGCCGTCATTGTTGACGCGCTGTTCTCTCTGCAGCTCTGTGCAGCGCTTTGTGACCCTCGGGTGAAAAGCGCTCTATAAATGCTATTATTATTAATATAATGACATATATATTACAACTACCTATATATTATGAACACCATCAAACAGATTAATACATGTATCTAATAATCGCAATAAAAACACAAAAATAAATTATATATATATTTACATTATTTCCAATGGAAAGCGCTGTGTGAGAAGTAGCGGATAGCGCCCGTTGCTTCTGAAGTCTGCTGAACAACGGTGCGTTCCATCAATGTTCTACGGATGTTTTATTTGTGCTCTAAGTATACAGGAGCAAGCCGTTTGTATATTTGTATGCAAAAATAAATTAAATCCATCGCTTAATCACGCGCCGAGTATATTTATTGATTCTCGGGAGAGGAGAATGACTCAGACTCGCGAGAAACGGCAGTGAGGCGAGAGTGGAGGCAGCAACGCGGTAAGCTGGTACCAACATTTCCCAGACGCCGCGTCTTCTCTCTATATTAAGATGTTATCGGCTGGACAGCAGGTGCGTACCTGCGGGGGGGGGGGTACCCGGGGAAGGCCCCACGCGGACAAGGCAGCATCCCGCAACCGGGGATTGAACCTTTGCCGCCACGACCGCACGGCACCGCGCCACAACGCCGCGCCGCAGCTCACCAGTTGGTAGAGGTTCTCCCAGAAGTCTTGCGTCATGAGGCGGAAGAGCGACAGAAAGGCCCAGCTGAACGTATCGAAGCTCGTGTATCCGTAGTTGGGGTTTCTTCCGGCCTTCATGCACGTGAAGGTCTCGGGGCAGGTCCTGCACAGACCCACACGCCCGGCACACGTTATCAAACCGCGAGGCTTTGTCCGAGCGCAGCCCCCCCTCGCCCCCCCCCCGACCCCCCCTCTCGCTGTAGCGGCGCTGATTATCGGCTGCTAACATTTTTTAATTCCGTCGGTTCCTTCGCTTTCCGAACTTTACCTTGTTTCTATTGTCAGACTTTCATCCGCTGCCAAATTCGAGATGCAAGTGCCACAAACAGCATTATTTTTAAGCGATAGCGCAAGGGGCAAATCACACCACAAAAAGTTGCAAAGTAAAGTTTAATATCTTTGCTCCGTCTGTGTCGTGTAGAACATTCCTCGGTGCGGCTATCCTGAAAGAGCAGCGATTGTCAGCGCCTTCCATCGTTCGCGTGCACTTCGTCTAAACTGCGCCGGTATTTCTATTGAACGTCACCTGCTGCTAACGACGAACTCCCACATCTAGAGCTCGCCAGCTGTCACCAGAAGCGTCCTGCAGCAATGAACGCGAATAAATGGAACCGACGGTTAGCGAGACCAGAATCTGAACGCAGGAGACCTCGCGCCGCAGGGTGGACGTGCAGATGAGAGTTACATGACGGAACTACACCACTGAGGGCCTTCGAAGCGAGGAGGGTTCTGGAGCTCACCCGGAGCTTGGCTTGACTGACAGCCAATGAAGAGATTCAAAGACTCCCCCCTACTCCCACTGCCCCCCCTCCATCCCCCAGGTTACGCACGCAACCACAGATGACAGACTTCAAAATCTCTGTTCTTGTCCATTGCTGTCTCCACCTCTTCGCTCCATGTTATCTCTGCTCCACTGTCTCCCCCTACACCCCCCTCCCTCCCACTCTCTCCGCTCGGTAACATCTGGTAGCCCAGTCGCACCACACGCCCGCTCTCCTGGTTCCAAGGCTCACTGCTTCGTTACCCTGGCCCTCATCTCGGTGGAATGAGATCCAAGTATAGATCGGGACCACTAAGTCACTCACGTCATTTCAGAAACTACTCAGAACACATCTGTACAACCATTACATACAGGGTCTGACAACAGCACATTAACACTTTGCAATGTTAGACAACAGGTAGTATTCATTTTGTATTAGTTTATTTTGTATTTATTTCGTATTTATTTAATCAATGTAGATGTGTACGTGTGTGATGTGAGTCCCCTTGGATTCGAGGGTCTACTAAATAACAATTAATAATTATTAGAATTTTAGTGACGTGAGCTCCTCGCGGCTCGGTGCACGAGAACCGCTCTCCGCAGCCGTTCTTTCGGGAACGCTCGGCACGGCTATGCCAAAGCAACGTGCACGGAGTGCGATTATTAGCGGCAATCGAATCGCGAGGACGCGCGCGACCCCCGACGGTGGCGCGCACGGCCTGCGCACAGGGCCGCGCAGGCTTCGTCTGGCAGGGGGGCGTGGCCGCTGCGTACCCTGCGTCGCTGCCGTTCCCGCAGAGCAGGGCGTCGAGCGCTCCTTCCAAGAAGTACTGGTTGTCTGCGGACGGGCAAAAGACGAGCGTTAGTCGGCGACGCCGCGACGGAACCGTCGGCGATCTTTCCGTGATCGTCGTAAAGATCGCTAGTCCCGAGCATCGCCCTACGTTCGGCCGTCCGGTCGGGACGACCGTGTCGATCGACCCTCCTCTCCCCGTCGCGACGTTTCGCCTCCCCGCGTTGGCGGAGGGAGTTGTCGTCGCATTTCCGGACCCCGACCGATCGTGCGAGCCGTTGACCGCTGGCCACACGAAGCTCCCCTCCTCTCACCGTTGTGGTCGATGTATTCTTGGAAGGACGGCCACACGGTGAAGTTCTCCTCTTTGAAGATGGTGCCATTGCCGAGAGCCGAGCCGTTGATGTAGACGCCGTCAGGCACCGGCCAGCGGACGCACTTATGCCGCAGGTTGCCCATGAAGAGCTGCAGGCCGATGAGAGCGAACACGCTCAGGCAGAAAACGGTGAGGATCATCACGTCCGACAGCTTCTTCACCGACTGGATCAGTGCCCCCACGATGGTCTTCAGGCCTGCGGAGGGGGAGGGGCGGGGGGGGGCAATTCATCGTCGTCGGCATTAAATAACAACAATGCAATTTCTAACGCACGCAAATCCCACGCCAGGTCGGAAACAAGACGCAGGTAGCGATGATGATTGAAAGTGCGACGCTCACAACGTGCACCCACGCGTGTTCATTCTGTCAGAGAGAGAAACAACTTCGAGGTGTGCGGAAACTACGGAGAGGCGCAGATGGGGAAGGTAGCCACACCAAAGGCCGATGCCAACATTTTGCAGACCACGCGTCTCCCTGTGTCCGCATGAGTCTTTGCCGCGTACGCCGATTTCATCCCACTGTTCGAAGAGACGCTGCGTAGATTAATTGGCCTGCTGTCTAAATTGCTACCTGTGCCCTATGATGGACTGGTGTCCCACGCTAGGTACAGCCCTGCCTTGCACGTCTGATAGGATGTGGCTCACCGTGACCCACTATGGATTAACCGGAGATTGCGACGGGATGTCATTGTCAGTGAGCATTGTTATCCATAGTCATTAATGACATAATTATCGTCGACATGATAACTGTCAATACTGCTGTTCAAGAACGTCTTCATTGCTACCGTATTGTTCCAACTTCAGCAGCATCAGGTTCGTTGTTCCAACCGAGCGGCCGCCCTGATTAATACTGCGGCGTGCAATAACCACCTGCCCTTCACGTCACGGTGGATGTGAAAGATCCCCATGACATGGTTCACAAGAGTACGGCCACTGTGTGCCGGCATCATCGTCCGAATTTGCCAAATTCTAAGAATCGCACTGCCAACTCCTCAATTGGGCCCATACACAACCCCCTACTTGCAGACCAATACTCCACGTCACTCTCGAAAGTAAACTATATTAATACATTGTATTTATACTGTAGTGCCTTTCACCCAGTGGTCACACGATGCTGCAGGAAACTGCAGGTAGAGGGGAGGTAGCCACGCGGTGAGCTGGAGACAACTCGCCAGACGCTGCATCCTACGATATTATCGGGCAATTAATGAGCGCTTTTAATTTACGGGAAGAAACTGGAGAAACCTGAAGAAACCAACGCAGAACACGGGGAGAGAACACACGAAACTCCATGCGCAGCAATGCGCCCCTTGAAGCCTCTCAAGTGAGACTTTCTTTCTGTAATGCGCTGATGTCAGCACCGCCCCCTGTTTAAAGGAAATAAAACTGGAAGCTCAAACGGGTCGCTGTAGTTTTACCAGGGATGACAGAGATGGTCTTCAGTGCCCTGAGCACACGGAATGTCCTCAGTGCAGACACGTTCCCCAAGTCTACAAACTCCGTGACGTACCTGGAGAAACATAAAAACATGCACGGTCAGTTTTTACCCAGGATCGCATGCACATTCTCCATTTCCAACCAAATGCTTTGTCACAACCTGATTGTGGTGGAGGGGTTCACGTGAACTACATAGTTGTTGCCTCGAGATGAGTAACCCCTGCTAGAGTCTCCCTTGGTGATCAGGTCTGGAGTATACCACTCTTGCTAGGGTCTCCCTTGGTGAACAGGTCTACCGTCCAGCACTCCAGCTTAGGTTTCCCTTGATGAACAGGTCTGGATTCTACCACTCATGGTAGGGTTTCCCTTGATGAACCGGTCTGAAGTCTATCACTTCTGCTTGGGTCTCTTTTGGGGAACAGGTCTAGAGTCTATCGCTCCTGCTAGGGTCTCTCTTGGTGAACAGATCGACAGTCCAGCACTCCAGCTGGGGGCTCTCTTGGTGAGCAGGTCTGGAGTCTACCGCTCCTGTTAGGGTCTCCCTTGGTGAACATGTCTGTGAGGATGCTCCACTTGAATGTGTCTGCTCCAATACTCCCACCATTGGTCAGCCTTGACAATGCACACTGTAACTGGCAGCGACTGCTTTGTCCGCATCTGTGTCAGCAGTCGTATTATGAGGGCATGGTTAATATCTGCCCCCGCCCCCGCCCCCGCCCCCTTGTCATGTTAGATCCAACCCTCCCAAAAAAATATTGTTGATTTGCCGTTCATATGTCGTTGTTGTTGCTGACGTGCCATTCTCTCCACAGCTCTGTGCAGCGTTTTATGACCCTCGGGTAAAAAGCGCTCTAGAAGTGCAATTATTATTATTACATCCAACTCACCCACATTGAGCATTTGTTGTGTCACAAGAATCCAGATCTTACAAGCTCACTGGCTACTTTCTGCTTTCATTATAAACCTCTATTACATACTGACAGCCATATGTAGGTCTAGCCACCGACATGGAAAATTAAAGACAAACCAGAGGCGGGGCTGTGGTCACAGAACCCAAACTACGGTCTTAACCGCTGTGCGCTGCGCTCGGTCAAAGGAGGAGGAACAGCAAAGCACAGGAGCGTCCTCCTCGCCCTCCTGACGTGGGGCCACCTCGCCATCGGCGTCTCATGCATCGCTACTGGCCATCGCCCAGCAAGGGCGAAGCGGCCGGACGAGCGTGTCGCGCTGCGGTGG
This sequence comes from Mordacia mordax, assembly GCA_036362905.1. Classification (NCBI taxonomy): domain Eukaryota; kingdom Metazoa; phylum Chordata; class Hyperoartia; order Petromyzontiformes; family Petromyzontidae; genus Mordacia; species Mordacia mordax. The sequence continues at coordinate 2,027,368 of JAZEWT010000007.1, read as the reverse complement.
CGGCGGCACTCCGCGTCGACCCGCTCGCCAGCAAATTGCCGAGCGGATCGGCGCTCGACCGCGGCGCCCGTTCCCGACCGCGTGCCGTCGTTCGACGCACCGCGGGTCGCACGGATGCCCCGACAGTTCGGGACTTACGCCATCGAAATGACCATGAAGTCGAGCCAGTTCCAGGGGTCGCGAAGGAACGTGAATCCGTCGATGGCGAATCCACGAGCCAGGATCTTCACCATTGACTCAAACGTGTAAATCCCCGTGAACGTGTACCTGGGAACGGAACCGGCGGTCGCACGGTGGTCACAACGCCTGCGCCTCACAGCGACAAGGATCTGGGTTCGAGTCATGACTCGGGTGCCGCTCCGTCTTGTCTGTTATCATCGGGTACTCCGGTTTCCCTCCACCGTCAAAAAGCCAAGCTGCTGTCTAGAAGAATTGGGTTACACCGAAACTTATAGAGATACAGAGAGACTCATAGAGATACAGAGAGATACAGAGACCTATAGAGATTCATAGAGACCCGCAGAGACACATAGGGACTCAAGAGACTCATAGAGAGACTCTCACATTCTAGCGGTGAGAAACAAGCCTGGCCTGGGTGGCTGAGGGCCGCTGTGAAGGCCGCTTATGAACATTAACCACCAGGTGTGTGCGGTAAACGCAGTGAGAGCGGCGCGCGATGCGGTGACTGCGGTGCGGTACGTACTCCACCTGCTTGGACCAGGCCGGCGGATCGCTCATCGTCATGAACACGCAGTTTGTCAGGATGGTGCACATGATGATCATGCTGAAAAGGGTGCCGAGGACGTTAAGGACCAATCAACCACGAGGCTGCTCCCACACTATGCAAACTCCCTGCCATTGGGAATTCGCTCTGCTGAGTCCCTGGGAATCATCTTCAAATCCCGTCTCAAGCCTCACTTGTTCTGTAAGGTCCTTGAAGTCCTCTGGCTAGGACTGTTGATGCTGCTCACTGCTGTGTGTTCAGATAATCGCTCGCTGTTGACCTGCGCCTGCCCAGTGGGTAGCGCTGTCGCCTCACAGCAAAAAGGTTCCGGGTTGGAATCTCGGCTCGGGTGCCTTTCTGTATGGAGTTTGCATGTTCTCTCCCCGTGTCTGCGTGGGTTTTTGCTGGGCACTCCGATTTCCTCCCACGGTACAAGAAACATGCTGCTGTATAGGTTAATTGGTTTGCAGACTAAATTGCCCGTAGTGCCCTGTGATGGACTGGCGTCCTATCGTGCATATATCCCTGCCTTGCGCCCTGTGTTTGCCGGCATAAGCTCTGGCTCTCCGCGACCCTGTACAGGATTAAGCGGTTCTGACAATAAGATGACATGAGATAATTTTATTTATCTAACGTCCTTCATTTATTTACAGTCATTATTTTACGGAAGTGATCTATTCTGATGTTGCTGTGGATATGCCCTTCTCTTTACAGGTCTGTGCAGTGTTTTGTGACCCTCAGGTGCAAGGCACTATAGAAACGCAAATATTATTATAAGATAATAATAATTATTATCAGTTATTATTTAGCAGACGTCCTTATTCAGGGCGACTTACATCATCACACATGTACACATTTTTAATAAAATGAATACAAAATGAATACTACCGGTTGTCTAACATTGCAAAGTGTTAAAGTGCTGTTGTCAGACCCTGTATGTAATGGTTGTATTCATGTGTCCTGAGTAGTTTCTGAAACGACGCAAGTGACTCTGTGGTCCCGATCTATACTGGGATCTCATTCCACCGAGATGGGGGCCAGGGTAGCGAAGCGGTGAGCCTTGGAACCAGGAGAGCGGGCGTGTGGTGCGAACGGGCTACCAGATGTCACTGAGCGGAGAGAGCGGGAGGGATGGGGGTGTAGGCGGAGACAGTGGAGCAGAGATAACATGGAGCGGAGAGGTGAAGATAGCACTGGGTAAGAACAGAGATTGTGAGCTTGCTGCGGTGCTGTGATGGTCAGGATGCCACCGCTGTTACCGTGCTCATCAACGACAGTGCTAGCAACAGCAGTTCACGCGCTCGCCCGCTCACCCACTCGCTCGCTCACTCCACTCACCCCACTCGCTCGCCCGCTCACCCACTCGCTCGCTCACTCCACTCACCCCATTCGCTCGCCCGCTCACCCACTCGCTCACTCCACTCACCTCACTCGCTCGCCCGCTCACCCACTCGCTCACTCCACTCACCCCACTCGCTCGCCCGCTTGCCTGCTCGCCCGCTTGCCAGTTCGCCCACTTGCCTGTTTGCCCGCTTACCCGCTCGCTCACTGCACTCACCCCACTTGCTTGCCCACTCACCCACTCACTCACTCCGCTCACCCCACTCACTCACTCCGCTCACACCACTCGCTCGCCCGCTTGCCTGTTCGCCCGCTTGCCTGTTTGCCCGCTTACCCGCTCGCTCACTCCACTCACCCCACTCGCCCCACTCGCTCGCCCACTTACCCACTCACTCACTCCGCTCACCCCACTCGCTGGCCCGCTTGTCTGCTTGCCCGCTCGCCCGCTCATTCACTCCACTCACCCGCCCGCTTGCCCGCCCGCCCACTCACCCGTTCACTCACCCCACTCACCCCACTCGCTCGCTCACCCGCTCGCTCACTCCAATCACCCCACTCGCTTGCCCGCTCACCCGCTCGCTCACACCATTCACCCCACTCGCTCGCCCGCCAGCTCTATCGCCAGCTCTACCGCCCCCTACCTGTCAACTTGCTCATCCCACTCACTCGCGCGCTCACTCAG
>JAZEWT010000007.1:2009407-2024192 GCA_036362905.1 Mordacia mordax | reverse complement strand
ACTCATACTTCGTTAAGCCAGATATTAATCTAACTGGCTAGCCAGCCAGCTATCCATCTAACTGGCAATCCAACTCACTAGCCATCCAGTAACTAGCCATTGAGATAACCAGCCGTCCAGCTAACCAGCCATCCAGCTAACCAGCCATACAGCTCACTAACCATCCAGTAGATAAGCATCGAGTTAATCACCATCCAGCTAACCAGCCATCCAGTTAACCAGCCATCCAGTGACTAGCTATCCAGCCATCCAGTTAACCAGCCATCCAGCTAACCAGCCATCCAGCTAACCAGCCATCCAGTTAACCAGCTATCCAGTAACTAGCTATCCAGTTAACCAGCCATCCAGCTAACTGGCCATCCAGCTAACTGGCCATCCAGTTAACTAGCCATCCAGCTAACCGGCCAGTCAGCTAACCAGCCATCCAGCTAACCCGCCAGTCAGCTAACCAGCCATCCAGCCAACCAGCCATCCAGCTAATTTGTAATCCAGCTAACCGGCCATCCAGCTAACTTGCAATCCAGCTAACCGGCCAGTCAGCTAACCGGCCAGTCAGCTAACCAGCCATCCAGCTAACCAGCCATCCAGCTAACCGGCCAGTCAGCTAACCGGCCAGTCAGCTAACCAGCCATACAGCTAACCAGCCATCCAGCTAACCAGCCATCTAGCTAACTTGTAATCCAGCTAACCGGCAAGTCAGCTAACCGGCCATCCAGCTAACCGGCCAGTCAGCTAACCAGCCATCCAGCTAACCGGCCAGTCAGCTAACCAGCCATCCAGCTAACCGGCCAGTCAGCTAACCAGCAATACAGGTAGACATTTCCCTACGACTACAGTATTTCTGCCGTGTTTGTCCGTGAGAGCGGGCCTCACCTTCTTGTTCTGGTAGTATGGATCCAGGTCCTCCAACGGCGTGGCGATGAACTTCGACGGCACATCACCATAGATGAGTGGCAGGGACTTGCCGACCTCCAAGTCACTATTGGGCTTGGGCCCATCATCGTCCCGACGCGAATCCTCCTGCAGGTGGAGGTGGTGGTAGAGGGAAGGTGGTGGTGGTTGTAATGGTAGTGGTATGTTAGAGGGAAGGTGGTGGTGATGGTGGTAATGGTGGTGATGGTGGTGGTGATGGTGGTGATGGTGGTGATGACGTTGCGTTAGAAGGAAGGTGGGAGTAGTGATGGTGGTGATGGTGGTGATGGCGGTGATCACGTAGCGTTAGAGAGAAGGTAATCCTGGAGACGGTAACCGTGGCGATGGAGGTGGTGACGGTGCATTACAAGCATGATCGCGGGTGAGAGGGACGAACCCCATGCCGGGGGGTGCGGGCGGTGCGGGGGGTGCAGGCGGTGCGGCCGGTGCGGATGGTGCAGGCGGGGCGTGACGGGGTGAGTGCACTCACCTTAGGGGCCTTCGCCTTCTCTTCGGCGATGCGAGCCTCCATCTCCACCAAGGTCTGCTTGGTGAAGAGGCATAATGAGTCGGGCCCGGGAGCGGTCAGCATCTTGCTGACGGGCGCTGCCTCCATCGTTGACGCCGCTGTTTCCTCTGCCGCTGTCGCTGCTGCTGTGGCCACCACCGCTGGGCAGTTCCGGGCTCTGCATTAACCCACCCTGCACCGCGCGGAGAGACGGGGGAACACAGCGGCAGAACGGCGGTTACAGCGACGGTCCTTGCGGCCGTTAGCGGCGGTGGAGTTGGAAAGCGGTCATTCTAGGGCAACGGAAAGTGTTAAGGTCACGGGAACGCAGTTTCTCCGGTAATGTTACTTCTGAGAGTTGAAATATCATCGTTATCAGTACCCTCTTAATCCTGGACATGGTCGCGGAGGGTCGGAGCCTATCCCGGCAGACAGAGGGCGCAAGGCGGAGCTATAGCTAGTATGCAGCACCAGTACATAGCAGGGCACCGTGGGCAATTTATTCAGTAGGCAAATTAACCTAAGCAGCAGCGTGTCTTTGAACGGTGGGACGAAACCGGAGTACCCGGCGAAATCCCACGCGGACACGGGGAGAGAAAACATGCAAACTCCACACAGAAAGGCACCCAAGCCAGGAACCGAACCCGGGTCCTTTTTACTGAGGCGACAGCGCTACTCACTGCATTATTTCAGCGCCTGAAATCCTAACCACGTTCAAACTGAACATGCCATTCTGTCAGCGGTGTTTCCACACGTTCTCTCTCAATTCCACCCCTGGCTATTATTTGTTTAAAAATATATATTCCGTTTATATACGGGACGTGCACGACTCACGAACGTTTGTCTTACACACGCTCGTACTTACAAACCAGCTCCCGTAAGATACTCGAACACCACTGCATGCAGTGTAAAGTATAACATTAAATGTAGTATTCATACTATATGTTTTATAAAGCATACGCATTCACAACACTACAATGACAATATCGAGTGCATTACTGCTTTGCGTACAGTCCGACATTAAACACTGCACTGTGTTGCGAATTGCCAACGATTCGCCGCGTGAACGGAACCAGCGAACGGAACCCGGTTCCTAACCCAGGGACCACCGCGTCTCTTCGCTGCCCCCCCAACCCATTCAATCCACTGCTGGATGAAGACTCTGCCGTCACTGTCGCAACGCCGCCACTCCCACCGCTCGAGAGACACTCAGTGACCTTCAACCCGGGACCCAAACACCGCACGAGGACGAGGCCACAGGCACGGCCACCATCAGGGACCCGGACACGTGGCATCGTTTTCCCGCCGACAGCTTCGCCGAGGCTCAAGACCCTTGCTCAGGAGGGTCTTGCCAGGCTTTCGCGGTCGGATGGCGTGAGTAGCGCTACTGCCTGTCCGCGCCGACTTTGCGCGCTCTCTCCCCGTGTCTGCGTGGGTTTTCGCCGAGTACTGAGATGTTGTCACTTGCTTCCCCCTCCCCGATAGACAAATGTTAAAATAAGTTACATAACTCAACAGTTCCATGCCAGTTTTGTGTGTTTGGGTGGGGATTCTCTATGGAAGGAAACGGGAGAACACTGAGGAAACCCTTGTAGAACAGCGGGAGAACATACAATCTGAACATAGAAAGGTTCCCGAGTCCTGATTCGAAACCATTTTATTATATCTGCGAGTTGTGAGTGTTACCACTGCACCGCCACTCAACTGAACGTGGGATATGAACGTGCGTTAAATGCTAGCCCAACATCTCGAAGCACGTTACATCGCATGTGAACGTAATCATTTTAATGAGGAGTTGCAGCCTCTCTATTTAGCCAAGGGGAACCCCTAGTGGCAGCTGTCCCTGTGCAGCACGAAGATTCTCAGTGTCAGCCCAGCGAAGGGCAGGGTGTCCTGTGCAGTGGTAACATCCGTGCCTCTCTGAAAGAAGGCCCTGCTTGAAGCGGTTCGGTTCCCACCTTGGGCGCCTTTATGTACGACGTATGTACGTTCTCCCCTTGTTCTGCGTGGATTTCCTCTGGGTTCTCCGTTCTCCTCGCGTAAGAAAACACTCATTAATTGGCCAATATCATCATAATATAGAGGACGTAGAGTCTGGGAAATGTTCGAGCCGTCTAACCACGTCATTTCCTCACCTCTCAGAGTCCAGCACCGTGCCACGCAGTGATAGGCATTGCAAGGGTTATTAAATCCGTGCCTTCATCACCGTCTCTTCGCAGCTAACGTTTGCACAAACGCCGCACCGGTGGTCTCCGGTTGGTCATGGAGCCCAGGGCATGCGTTCCGAAATCACCCGCACGCTCTCCCCTATCCAGCACGGTCAACAACCCCCCTCCACCCCCCCCACTCCCCGTGAGAGACGGCCAAAATTAATCGAAGCCGTTAAACAATCCAGCAGTGGATGACAATTCCGTCCTTGAGCCGTTAAACAATCCAGCAGTGGATGACAATTCCGTCCTTGAGCCATTAAACAATCCAGCAGTGGATGACAATTCCGTCCTTGAGCCGTTAAACAATCCAGCAGTGGATGACAATTCCGTGCTTGAGCGAATAAACAATCCAGCAGTGGATGACAATTCCGTCCTTGAGCCGTTAAACAATCCAGCAGTGGATGACAATTCCGTGCTTGAGCGAACGGACGACACGCGCGCGCGCACGCTCGCTCGTTTTACTTGACACGCAATGTGGGCGCAGCCCTTTCATTCCTACGTCGGGAGCCGTGATGAGATTGTCCTTGCGCGCCCGTCCGAATATTTAAATTCCGCTAAAGAGCGGCAGGGAGGTGTTTGCGCGGCGCGTTCGGACGAGCGGTGGTACTCGTCGGTACCCTTACTCGGTAAGCGACGGGCGTGAGCGCAGCGGATTTCGGACACGCGTCCGCCGTACGCCCACGGTGACGACGACCGACCCCCGGATGGGGGGGGCTCGCGTATGGGAACCGCCAGCGTCCGAATGGCGGTGCCGCCGCCAAGTGCTGACCTCAGCACCGCGGAGGGCGCATGCGGCCATTAAGCCACCCGGGCCGCGACGCAGTGATGGAGGAATTCGGCTGCGGTGCGCGCTCTGCGCTCGCTGCTCTCCGGGAGGGGGGGGGGACCATCGCGCACAGCCAGACACTGACCTGCTCAGATAGCTACCAGCCACTTACCTAGTTAGCTGCCTGCCAGCTAACTGGCTAGCTAGCCATGAATCTAACTAGCTAGCTGGCCAGAAGGCCACTGGCCCAAATAGACAGCTAGCCACCTAGGCAACTATCTCTCCAGCCAGTCAACTAACTAGCTATCCAACTAGCCAGCCACCCAGCTAATCAGCTAGCCAGCAGCACAGTTAACGCACTAGCCGGCCAGCTAGCTACCTATACAGCCAACTATCTAACTAGCTTACTAACCAGATAGCTAGCCACCCAGATAACAAGCTAAAAATCTAACTTAATAGCTAAACTGGCTAGCAAGTCAGCTAGTCAGCTAACTGGCCAGGCAGCCGGCCAGCTGGCTAGTAAGCCATCCAGCTAGCCCATCACGCAGACATCTAGACCACCAGCGAGCTAAATAGTCACTTGGTCATCAGAAAAGACTGGCACAATAAGCCAGCCAGCCAGGTAGCTGGCCAGCTTGTCAGTTACCAGTAATTCAAAGCACCTATCTAATTAGCCAAATAGCTAGCATGTCAGTCACATAGACATCCAGTCAGTCCACCACACAGTCAATAAACCAGTCCACCAGCTATGCAGTCAGATATCCAGTCGGCTAATCAGCGATTCCATTGGTCACACATAGAATAGACTGCACAGTTCGTATTCCGACCACAAACGCATTTAAAAGCACGGCGCAGCAAATGTTGTTGTTGCGATACAATTAGCAACTAAAACAATGATCTAGGAGTTATGTGTGTGCGTCTGCCGGCGGAGGCGAAGTGGTTGGTCTGGTGCACTACCAGCCTGGACAACCCAAGTTCAGTTCCCATTCATGGTCAACACCAGTGGTGAATGTGACCTGGTTCTGGGTCTCACCCAGATCGACTCAGCCTCTTTTTTTTTCGCCGATCAGTAAAAAATGTCAGTTCCGTATTTGGGAACTTCAGTCTAATCATCCTTCCAGCGTTTTTTTAAATGTTTCATTATATTTTCTTCCAATGTAAACAAGAGACCTTCACTCTTGTCACCCGCTCTCTCGCCCTCATCCCTTTTTAATAAATTCATGCTTAAAGCTTCATGATTTTTACGCAAAAAATGAGCAGAGCATGAAAACCAAAGGATAATAATAAGAGTAAGTCCCGTAGTGCGAGAACCTGGTGGCAACCCCCCTTGTCCCGACACTCGGTAGAACTCTCACAGCCTCGCGTGAGTACCCGGTAAGACTCGGTCTCGTGTGGTAAGACTCGGTCTCGCGTGAGTACCCGGTAAGACTCGGTCTCGTGTGGTAAGACTCGGTCTCGCGTGAGTACCTGGTAAGACTCGGTGTCGTGTGGTAAGACTCGGTCTCGCGTGAGTACCCGGTAAGACTCGGTTTCGCGTGAGTACCCGGTAAGACTCGGTCTCGCGTGAGTACCCGATAAGACTCGGTCTCGCGTGAGTACCCGGTAAGACTCGGTCTCGCGTGAGTACCCGGTAAGACTCGGTCTCGCGTGAGTACCCGGTAAGACTCCGTCTCGTGTGGTAGGACACGGTTTCGCGTGAGTACCTGGTAAGACTCCGTCTCGTGTGGTAGGACACGTTCTCGCGCGAGTACCTGGTAGGACACGTTCTCGCGTGAGTACCCGGTAAGACACGGTCTCGCGTTGAGTGCCCGGTAAGACTCGGTCTCGCATTGAGTACCCGGTAGGATTTGGTCTCGCGTGAGTACCCGGTAAGACTCGGTCTCGCGTGAGTACCCGGTAAGACTCGGTCTCGCGTGAGTACCTGGTAAGACTCGGTCTCGCGTGAGTACCCGGTAAGACTCGGTCTCGCGTGAGTACCCGGTAAGACTCGGTCTCGCGTGAGTACCCGGTAAGACTCGGTCTCGCGGAGTACCTGGTACTGAGTGTAAACGCCGGGACGGTAAACGACTGAGTCTGTCCGTAGACAATCGCTGTGGACACCTCCCAAAGTGCTACAGCACTAAGGCTTTTACCCACTCGGGGATGAGAGCCCGACTTGTCAGCGAGCACCTATGAAGGCTAGCACGGCACACGCGCGGTGGAGTGTACCTCCGCCTTAGCTGAGCCAGGGTGATGGTGCCTGGGGGTCGTGCGAGGACACGACTCGAGTCCACGCTTAAATTTAAATCATGGGGAGCCCCGCACGGTGGCGGCAGCGAGTACTGGCTCCTGCTGCTGCTGCTGCTCCTGCTGCTGCTGCTACCTCATGACGACTCACCCTGGTTCCATTCCCGACTCGGGTGCCGCCTCTCTGTGGGGAGTTTGCGTGTTCTCGTCCCGTTTCAGCGTGGTGGGGGATTTCATCTGGTACTTAGGTTTCCTCCCACAGTTCAAAGACACGCTGTGCTAGTTTAATTGCCCTGAGATCTTGTAACTTTCTTGTCGATGGGTGACAGAGCCTTCTCGCACACTGCTCCCAGACTCTGGAACACCCTTCTATTGTAAGTTCGATCAGCCGAGTCGCTGGAAATCATCTTCAAATCCCGTCTCAAGGACTCGTTCCGTAAGCCATTGAAATCCTCTGGCTGGAACTGTTGATGCTGCTCACTGCTGTCGTGCCGGGATGGTGGCTCGCTGTTCACCTGCGTCTGCTCAATAACGCTTCTTCCGTCCTTTATGTATTATAAATGATTTGTTTAGGTCATATTCGTCATTGATTATTTTACTTAATTGATCTACTCTGATGTTGTTGACAGGCCGTTTTCTCCCTCGCTCTGTGCAGCGCTTTTTGACCCTCGGGTGAAAAGCGCTCTAGAAATGCAATTATTATTATTATTATTATTTTGGCGAGAGAGGAGAATGTGGTGGTTCGAGGAAATGCCTCCAGATAAGTGTTCCCGAGAGTCCGTGGTGTAGGTCCACTCGGTCTCAAATGGGTACGTGGCACGGTGTGGAGTGAACACCGCCGCTAAGGGGAGAGACAAAGACGGCCGTGCGTGGTGCTGGCCACTCACCCCCACCCTCTCTCTCGAGTGCCTTGCTGGTGAACTTCAAGTGAAGGCCTGCGCTGAAGGCCGCTTCGTGTGCACTGCCTTGCAAACGCACACGGGCTGCAAAGTTGAGATCCGAACTATTTGCGTTGCAGCGTCAAGCCTTCACCGAAACGGAATGGTGAAGTATGGCTAAACAACCTCACTCTGCACGCCCGACGACACGGCATAGGGAGGCAACGTTTCTTACGACTAATCCTGATCGCTACCTCACGATGTTAACTTTTAAGCTGGTGGCACCGATTTACTCCTACATATAGAAAATGGTCTCCACATCTATACTGGGGATTGATTAATATCGTCGTGCTTCTGCTGCGTAGGCAATGGTGCGCGAATTAAAACCCCAACGTCATCAACACAGAGCCTTAAAACGGATTTGTAGGCGACGTTTCAGGCGATGAGCCTCCCAGTGATAGTGTGTTATGAAGGACACATTGCCAAAATGTAGCTATACATATTGCATGATTCGTGTTATTGACGAATGTGTTGGGTTTTTATACCGAGTCATCAGTGACTGGGATACCTTTCATAAATGGAATGGAATGGGTGGCGCAGTGAGTAGCGCTGCCGCCCCACAGTAAGGAGGACCCCGGTTCGAGTCCTGCCTCGGGTGCTGCCGTTCTGTGTGGCAGTTGCGTCGATCCGTCTGCGTGGCTCTCGCCGGGTATTCTAGTTTCTCAACACAGTCTGAAGACATGCTGTAACTTGCTTACCCCTCCCTGCTGGATAACGTTTTAAGAAGAGCTACATATATCAACAATTCTTTCCAACGTGAATACAAACGGACTCCCATCTCTAACACTGTGACTCCCATCTCCAACACTGTGACTCCCATCTCCAACACTGTGACTCCCATCTCCAACACTGTGACTCCCATCTCCAACACTGTGACTCCCATCTTTAATACGGAGACTCCCATCTCTAACAGACTCCTCGCTCTCACCCCTCCCCCACTGGACAACTGTTAAAAAGAGCTCTATAGATCAACGGTTCCTTCCAGCATTAGTGAACACGAATTGACTGATTATTTGCACAATTTACATAGGAACACCTCATTGAGCCTCACGATTTCCTATCAAGGAGGATCCTGCTACGTTGGCTTGTTTAGCCAATTTATGTGTGAGGCAGTATGAGAGCTTGGAGAACACCTATGTCGCGTACAAGGGGATAACAGCAGTTCCATCTCCTTCCATGTCACCGGCCCATGGCATCACCTGGCAAACCCTGGCGAGTATGTGAACAAGCACTGGCCAGGCTCATACCTGCTGAGCTTCGATATCCAATGAGAATGGGTGCATTCAGAATAGGTAGTCGGCGACATGGGAGGAAACTGGAGTACTCGGAGGAAACCCATGCAGCACAGTAATAAAACATTAAACAAATAGGGGTACCTAATTCGGAATTGAAGCCAGACTCGTTAAATGATTACCACCGCCCCACCATGCCACTTACAGAGTACAGGCAATTGCAAAAAAGGTATTTGGCACTGGATATGAACAGGGGCAGGCAGCTGGTAGCACGGATGACTGGGGGTAGGCAGTTCTAGAGGGCACCAGAGGACAATGAGCGACCTCAGCGTTACTCCGAATCGCTGAGTCAAAAATAACAACATCACTATAAATCACAGGGCCAGGCAATGCACACTGCTATAGAGTTTGAATTTATATCGACGGAGACAGAGGAGGGAGCATTTTGTAGCTTGAGAGAGAGAGGAGTCACTGGCAGTGGACAGAAAACGAGGTCATAAGCCTGGAACTTGACAGTGAGCAGGGAGTCAAGAGCACGGTTGGCTGGGGTCGATTTGTTTAATCGCACGTCTGCGGCAAAGAGGACGCTGTCTACACAGGCGTCGAGCTATCGATGAGCAAACAAAGGACGATGCTGAGTAGTGACAGGAGTTGTGTGGACGTCGAGAAGAAGGTTCAGACCTTGGGATCGATAGACGCAAGAAGGCTAGCGAGCGTCCAGAGAGAGGTTCTTCTTTGTTGATGTACGGCAGCTGCAGGTCCACATTGATGTGGTTGATGTAGGGCAGCTGCAGGTCCACATTGAGGTGGTTGATGTAGGGCAGCTGCAGGTCCACATTGATGTGGTTGATGTAGGGCAGCTGCAGGGCCACATTGAGGTGGTTGATGTAGGGCAGCTGCAGGTCCACATTGATGTGGTTGATGTAGGGCAGCTGTAGGTCCACATTGAGGTGGCTGAGCCAGATGATTCCGGAGTCAATGTGAGTAGTGGTAGTGAATCATCGTCGCTGTACCTGTGCCTCCTCCTTCATATTGATCTGTGTGGCTCTATGGGTTTCTGCGAGTCTTTGGGCCTCTGTGTGAGTATGTGAGTCTCAGTGTGAGTCTATGGGGCTCTCCGTGAGTCTGTAGATGTCCGTGTGAGTCTGTGGGGCTCAGCGTGAGTCTGTGGATGTTCGTATGAGTCTTTAGGGCTCTGCGTGAGTGAAAGGGTCTATGTGAGTATGTGAGTCTCAGTGTGAGTCTATGGGGCTCTCCGTGCGTCTCTAGATGTCCGTGTGAGTCTGTGGGGCTCAGCGTGAGTGTATAGGTCTCTGTGTAAATCTGTGGGTCTCTGTGCAAGTCCTTGCGCCTCGATGTGAGCATGTCGCTCCTCTCAGTGTGAGTCTATGGCTCTCTAAGTCCCCATGTGCCTGGTGTTGATGTAGAACCAGCACTGTAATTTAACATCGAGGTGACGGGCGCACGGGAGTATCTCTGTATTCGGTGGACTCGCGGAATCGTGGAGTAACGCTGCTGTGTGACGAGTCCGCCTCCTCCTCCTAAATCGGGCGTCGAGTCACCGTTCTGTTCGCTTTGCGGAAGATAGAGAACCCGAAGGTTATCTCACGAGTCGTTTGAGACAGTGGGCGAGCCGTGCATGAGGCACGATGAATGGTTGAGCAGGCAAAGTGAATCCTAGACTCTATGAGAAGCAGCCGAGGAAAGGCTCGCTCTTGAGAGAGGCTGGGCAGCAATGACATGATTTTGATTCTTTTCAACCGAGTCCGATAGAATTCTCGTAAAAAAATCGTTTCATTAATTCCTGCCCAAAATAGCAGAGGACACACAGGAATACCCTGTGACACAGGTATGCCCTACATACACATATTCCCTGTAACATAGGAATACCCTATAGTACAAACGTATAACATATAACCAGCATTTTAAACTGGTGGTCGTGACCCATTAGTGGGCCGCAAGCGCCAGCTAGTGGTCCGTGGAGACCAGATCCCTTGTCCTATAATACACGCCGGTGTGCCTTATAATACACACGTATAGCCTATAACACACAACAACAACCTGCGTTTGCCACTAAGTGGCAGTGACATCCCCTCGGTGCGTGTGCCAGGCCAGGTGCACTTTGAGGCTACGTAAAGGGCTGCTAATAGGAGGTCACAGGACAGACTCAGATGCCATGGGGTGACTGAGATGACCGACCGAGGCACCACCTTTGCTCCCTACTGTGCCAACTCGCCGTGTTTTATCCGCCCGGCGATCCACTCGTTGTTGTGAGCGTCGCTCCTCCGCCCTCCGTTGCTGTTGGAGGGCGACTGCCTCCAACTGCCCCGCAGCATCTTTCACGATCCTCCTCCACAGAGGTGGATCTTGACACCGCTGGTACCGGTCTCTCAGCAAGTTCACTCAGCTCCAGGTCCTCCTGTGCCACATCGCTCTATCTCATATCCAGTCCGTGTTGCGCCCGTTAAACATCTCTACCCGCAACTCGCGGTTCACAACCTTTGACATCTCAAGGTCCACTCGGGTCTGGTCTCCATGGACCACTAGGTGGCGCTCGTGACCCGCTGATGGGTCGTGACCCGCAGGTTGAGAATGGCGGTCCTATAACACAGGGAGACCCTACAACAGAGGGAGACCTTTTAAGACACACACAAATGTGTATACCATAGCAAAGACAAAGATCCCGCGTATATGCACAACAGACTGCAGTGTCAAGTACTGTTAGCAAGCACCTATGAAGGTCGACACGGCACACGAAGAAGTTGGTCACCAGCACCACGCCTGGCCGCCTTTGTCTCCCTCTTTGCAATGTTTACACACTGCACTAGATACTCATGTCAGACTGAGTCGACCTAGGGGAAGCCCAGAACCGGTTCAGAAAATCGCCACTGGTGTTAGCCGTGAGCGGGATTCGAACTCGGGTCGCCGGGTTTGTAGCCCAGCGCAAAGCCACAACACACACACCTACATACATATTTTATAACGCTTGAAACCAACACATTTGAACTCGGCAGTCACGCAAAGCCACACACCCTCCTAGGGCTTGTAAAATGGAGTTAAACACAGGATTACGCGCGCTGTCTCAGTGAACGACAGTGAAATAAATAAACGAAGCCGCCCCCCCCTTTCCAAACTGTAGTTAACTACCAAGTCTTGCCAATCCTCATCTTCCTCAGCCATTGTCTACCCACTGCTGGATGAAGAGCCCCCTCCCGCCCTGGTCACCCATTCACCGATCTGTATGATCTACGTGTGACACTCGATGTAGGTCAGTTTGTTTTTAATCCCTTTTTCATAGTTGTCCAGGAGGGGAGGCGTGAGCAAATTAGAACATCTCGGGGCACTGGGGGGGGGGGGGGCAATTTAGCAAGCAGGGCAATTAACCTAGACTGCAGCGTGTCTCTGGACTGTGGGAAGAAAGCAGAGTACCCAGTGAAATCCCATGCGGACACGGGAAAGAGAGACTCAAAACTCCACACAGAGAGGCGGTGGCGCCAGAGCCGGGAATCGAACCCAGGAGCGTGTTGCTATGAAGTGACTGCGCTACCCACTAAGTTCGTTTTGACGACTGGAATGAGTCGCTCCACACTCGAGACGGATTGTTCTCTTGCAGAGGAAATTCCCTCCTTTGGCTGCCATTCCGTCACCAGTCTCGCCCATCATCAGTACCTTGTCTTCCTGTCACCATGCGTCTGTCTTGCTAAGGACCAAATAACGATGTTTTTTCCTCTCATTATCATTGTGATGTCTGATTTTATAGGGTGGCACCATAGCACAGTGGGTAACGCTGCTCCCTCACAACAACAACAACAAGAACTCCAGTTGGAATCCTGGCTCGGTCGCACCGTCTTTCTGTGTGCAGTTTGCACGCTCCCTCTCCTTGGGTTCAAGTGGAGTTTTCGTTAGGTACTCCGTTTTCGTCCCACCGTCCAAAGACACGCTGCTCCTGCTGGCTAGGTTAATTGGCCTGCTGACGAAATTGGCTCCGGTGCGCTGCGACGGACTTGCGTCCCATCAGGGGTACAGCCCCGTCGGGTACTGACTAAGGAATGATTTGTGTTCAAACTTATGTGTTTCGTGTAACACCAGGCAATCTAGCCACGTGTGTTTTTAACAAAAATTATAATAATTGTTCTGCTTGAGTACACCCTGCCGATTAGACTCTTCTGAGAAGCAGAAACATATATTTTATAGTTTTACCTCCGTAGTGCAGCTAGGACATTGGTTTGGAAAGCCAAAAAATAGGCTTACTGACCATCCTCACGTGAGTGTTAGTCTTGGGGAATTGTTTGACCATACTTCACCACGATGGCCTGAGTGTGGGTTAGGTGGAGGGGTGGGGACGGGTAGCCAGGACCAGGTCAGATATCACCAGCGGGTCATATTCGCCGTGGCCGAGAATCGAACTCAGGCCACCGGCACTAGGTGGCGCCCGCACTGGTGGAGAGCGGCAGATCGACACTGCACCGGTCCTGTACGTGAAACAAATAAGCCGCTACATCCTCATTTTTTATAATCCTAAACTTTGTTTTATTTATCATACGTTGCTATCAACAAACCCATAACCCCTATCTGCACCCCGGTACACCACATCCAGTATGCCTCGCTACAGAGTTGGTGGCTACTCGTCACTTGCCTATTACTCCGGTCTCTCCAGCGACAACATTCATTGACAACTGAATCATAGCAGCACGAACGGATCATTGTGCAGAATCTGAGCGTTGTATCCCTTTTACGAGATGGGTTACTCTGGGTGTTCAGTGTCTCATGTCGCAGAGTGTGCGAACGCATTCCACTGAGAGCTCTGTTCACGACACCATAGCGTGCAGTGGAAACTGTCACAACAGCCTCTATGACATAGCGTGCAGCGGAAACGGTCACAACAGCCTCTATGAGAGCACATCTCTTACCATCGCAAGGTTTCGTGAGAACTAAAAACACTGAG
This sequence comes from Mordacia mordax, assembly GCA_036362905.1. NCBI lineage: Eukaryota > Metazoa > Chordata > Hyperoartia > Petromyzontiformes > Petromyzontidae > Mordacia > Mordacia mordax. The sequence goes on along the minus strand of JAZEWT010000007.1, from coordinate 2,010,455 downwards.
TAAACTCACAGCAATTAAAGTGCTTTAACGTGCCGGCAAGTCCCTTTGTAAAATCGTCACACAATTGTAGAACCCTTAACACATTCTGATAAAAACCCTTAAGACACCACAGAATCGTTAACACATACGTAATTATAGAACCCTTACACGCCCTCATAGAGCTCATATCATTGTAAGACACTTAACAAAAATAAAGTTATAGAACCCTTAACACACATACACACACCTTCACAGAACCCTTAACATACACACCTTCACAGAACCCTCAACAGACACACACACACACACCTTCACAGAACCCTAAACACAGACACCTTCACAAAACCCTTAACATACACACCTTCACAGAACCCTCAACACACATACACAGAACCCTCAACGCACACACACACCTTCACAAAACCCTTAACACACATACACAAACCTTCACAAAACCCTTAACATACACACATACCTTCACAGTCCCCTTAACACACACACACACACACACCTTCACAGTCCCCTTAACACACACAAACACACCTTCACAGAACCCTTAACACACACACACCTTCACTGAACCATTAACACACACACACCTTCACTGAACCCTTAACACACACACACACACCTTCACAGAACCCTTAACACACACACCTTCACAGAAACCTTAACACACACACACCTTCACAGAACCCTTAACACACACACACCTTCACAGAACCCTTAGCACACACACACCTTCACAGAACCCTTAACACACACACACACCTTCACAAAAACCTTAACACATACACACCTTCGCAAAACCCTTAACACACACACCTTCGCAAAACCCTTAACACACACACACGCACCTTCAAAAAACCCTTAACACACACATACACACCTTCAAAAAAACCTTAACACACACACATACACACCTTAAAAAAACCCATAACACAACACACACCTTCACAGAAGCCTCAACACACAAATACACACCTTCACAATCCCCTTAACACACACACATTCACAGAACCTTTAACACACACACATTCACAGAACCCTGAACACACACATACATACC
>JAZEWT010000007.1:1994121-2004156 GCA_036362905.1 Mordacia mordax | reverse complement strand
ACACACACCTTCACAAAACCCTTAACATACACCTTCACAAAACCCTGAACACACACCTTCACAAAACCCTTAACACACACACACACCTTCATAAAACTCACAACACAAACATACCTTCATAGAATCCATAACACACACACACACCTTAACAATACCCTTAAGACACCCACACCTTCACAAAACCTTATACACACACCTTCTCAGAACGTTTAACACACACACACCTTCACGAAATCCTTAACACACGCACACACCCCTTCATGGAACCCTTACAAACACACACCTTCACAGAACCATTAACACACACACACACACCTTTACAGAACAATTAACACACACACACACCATCACAGATCCCTTTACACACACACCTTAGAATAATCCTTAACACACACACACCCCTTCATAGAACCCTTAACACAAACACACACCTTCACAAACCCTTAACATACACAGACTTTCACAGAACCCATAACACACACACAAACCTTCACAAAACCCTGAACACACACCTTCACAAAACCCTGGACACACACCTTCACAGAACCCTTAACAAACACGTTTACAAAACCCTTAACACACACATACACACCTTCACAGAACCATTAATACACAGACACACCTTCACAGAACCTTTAACACAAACACACCTTCACAGAACCCTTAACACACACCTTCAGAAAACCCTTAACACACACCTTCACAGAACCCTTAACACAGACACACCTTCAGAAAACCCTTAATACACACCTTCAGAAAACCCTTAACACAGACACACCTTCACAGAACCCTTACACACACACACCTTCATAGAACCCTTAACACACACCCCTTCACAGAACCAAAACACGCACACACACACCTTTACAGAACTATTAACACATGCACACCTTCACAGAACCCTTACACACACACCTTCACAGAACCCTTACACACACACCTTCACAGAACCCTTACACACACACCTTCACAGAACCCTTACACACACACCTTCACAGAACCCTTAAACACACCCCTTTACAGAACCAAAACACGCACACACACACCTTTACAGAACTATTAACACATGCACACCTTCACAGAACCCTGAACACACACACACATTCACAGAACCCTTAACACACACACACACATTCACAGAACCCTTAACACACACATACACACCTTCACAGATCCCTTAACACACACACACACACACACACCTTCACAGATCCCTTAACACACACCTTCACAACCATTAAAACACACACCTTCACAGAACCATTAAAACACACACCTTTACAGAACTATAAACACACACCTTCACAGAACCCTTAACACACACACACNNACCCTTAACACACACACACACACACCCTCACGAAACCCTTAACACACAGATACACCTTCACAGAACCCTTAACACACAGATACACCTTCACAGAACCCTTAACACACACACCTTCACAGATCCATCAACACACACACACACCTTCACAGATCCATCAACACACACCTTCACACGGAACCCTTAACACACACATACCTAAACACAGAACCCTTAACACACACACACACACACCCTCACGAAACCCTTAACACACAGATACACCTTCACAGAACCCTTAACACACAGATACACCTTCACAGAACCCTTACCACACACACACCCCTTCACAGAACCCTTACCACACACACACACCTTCACAGAACCCTTACCACACACACACACACCTTCACAGAACCCTTACCACACACACACCTTCACAGAACCCTTACCACACACACACATCTTCACAGAACCCTTACCACACACACACACACACCATTATAAAACCCGAAACACACATCTTCATTAAATCCAACCATAAAGACAAAAGACACATCTTGTCAGCGAGCGCCTATTCGTACCGACACGGCGGTCTCGGGTATGTCGAGGCAACACCAGGCCCCGCCGCCTTTGTCTTCCCAGTGCTGATTATCGTTACACACCGCGTACTCATTTACGTCTGAGTCGCCCCAAAGCGGTACGCGACCAGCTGTGATATCGCTCACAGCTGATAGCGCAGTGTGCTAATCGCTGCGCCACCGCTCCCCCACTCACACCCACAGCCGCAGACGCTCACGCGCGCGCGCGCACACAAAGATAAAGGAGCACCGTATAGCCTGAGCATACTAACGGGGCAAGTCCTTTTAGCGAGCACCTATTAATTGCTGCACGGCACACGAGGGGATGATGTTATCAGCACCACGCCTGGCCGCCTTTGTCTCCCCGCGAGAATATTGTCACACACCATACGAGGTGCTGATTTAAGGCTGAGTCGATCTAGGGCAGGGCCACAGCCGGTTCACCTGGACGTGTAATTGGTCGGGGCGCGTGAAGGTTGGACACCGATTTGGGGGTTTATATTTTTACAAGGCTTTTCGTGGACAAGGGGGGGGGTCTCTGTGTTTAGGGTTCATCAAAGGGCTTGTCCTGTTGAGGGCTCTGTAAAGGAGTGTGGCGAGCGGTGGCGCAGCGCTTAGCGCGCCTGTGATTACGAACCCGGCGACCTGAGTTCGAATCCCGCTCACGGCCAGGAGACAAAAAAAAGTGACGATTTTCTGAACCGGTCCCGGGCCTCTCCTTGGTCGACTCGGCCTCAAATGAGTACCTCGCGCTGTGTGTAAAACATTGTCACTAGGGAGACGAAGGTTGCTGGGCGTGGTGCTGTCCACCCACCTCCGCTCGTGTGCCGTGCCCAACGCAATAGGTGCTCGCTAATAGTACTTGCCTACAAACGCCTGTTCAAGCTGTACAGGGGATGTTTGTGCTCGGTAAGGATTCAAAGCAGTTGTGTGTGTGGTGCACAGCTATTACACACACACACCACCAACAGCCTTAGACTGTAGGGTCAAGTGCTGTCAGTCAGGAGCGCCTATGAAGGCCGGCACAGCACTTGAGCGAGTGGAAGGCCAGCACCACGCCCGGCCGCCTTCGTCTCCCCAGTGGCGATGTTTACACACCAGATACGCATTTGAGGCCGAGTCGACCTAGGTGAGGCCCGGGACTGAAATCAGAAATCCGTCACCGGTAGTGTCGGTGGGCCGTGAGCTGGGATCGAACTCGGGTCGTCGCCGGGTTCGTAGCGCGGCAGCGCCGCGCTTATCGCTGCGCCACCGCTCCCCTGACAACCCAACAACAATAACACATCGACGCAACAACCAACAACACCCCCGGCACCATCGCAACAACCCTCGATCGGCAAATGCTAACAGAGCCGCGCGCACACGCACACACACACGCACGTTTTTAGTCCTTACGTATTTTTTTTTTTAAACCGGCGAAAACATCGAAATAATCATCGTGTCTTTCATCGAGCAGCGGAGACTGTTCCCATCGTTCCGACTGTGAAGCCGGAGAATGCGCAGAGAGAGAGAGAGGGGAGATGCATTGTACTCACTCGCCGTATGCCGCAGAGGAAGGCGTAGTTCATATGCAGCAGCAGCAGCAGCTATGAGAGCGCCATGTTGCTATGCGGATACTACACGCGGTCACTGTCCGATCATCTACACACACGCACTGACACACGCACACACACGGCTACACCAGCTGGTACACGCGCGCGCATGTGTATGTACACGCACTGGCACACACTCCTCACACGCGGCGCGCACGGACAGCGGGAGCGGACTACAGACTGGCGCGCTCGCACGCACACACATACACACGTACACACGCACTGACACACACATACACGGGTACACCAGCTGGTACACGTGTGTGTGTGTGTGTACACGTACTGGCACACACTCTCACACGCGGCGTGCACGGACAGCAGGAGCGGACTACAGACTGGCGCGCTCGCACGCACACACACACGTACACACATACACGCACACACACACGTACACACATACACGCACACACACACGTACACACATACACGCACACACACACACATACACGCACTGGCGCGCTCGCGCACACACACACACGTACAAAGATAGATCCCCCATATAGCCTTAACAGACTGTACACACATACGCGTACATACACACGTACACAGATTATAGGGTCAAGTGCCGTCAGCAAGCGTCTATGAAGGTCGACACGGTACACACGAGGTGGGTGACCAGCACCACGCCCGGCCACCTTTGTCTCCCGAGTGGCAACGTTTACACACTGCACCAGGTACTCATTTTAGACTGACTCGACCTACGGGAGGCCCGGGACCGATGCAGAAAATCGTCACTGATGTTGGCTGTGAGCGGGATTCGAACTCGGGTCGCCGGCTTTGTAACGCAGCAGCGCTAACCGCTGCGCCACCGCTCCCCACACACGTACACACGCGCTTCACACACCCCCCCCTCCCGTCAAATGCCACTCACAAACGTACCTGCAACCAACAGCCATCACAGACACACACGCACACTTGTGACACACACACACACACACAGGTACAGACTTCAACAAACACGAGGGTAGAGATATAGACAAAGACAAATATACCCCATATAGATTTTCCGAAATGTAGGATCAAGTGCTATTAGTAGCGAGTAGCACCTGTAAAGGCCAGCATGGCACACGAGGTGGGTGGCCAGCACCACACCCGGCCACCTTTGTCTCCCTAGTGGTCACGATTACACATCTCACCAGGTTCTACATTTTAAGGCTAAGTCGACCTAAAGGAGGCCCAGGACTGGTTCAAATATTCGCCACGGTTATTAATCGTGAACGGGAATTGAACTTGGGGTGGCCGGGTTTGTAGCCCAGCGCGCTAGCCGCTGACACAGATCCACACACGCATTCATATACTGTATAGCCTCACACGTGTCGACACACGACATTCACATCCATACACACAGACACACACACACACCGAAACAGCCACACGCACACTGATTAATTCACACGCTTACATATTACGGACACACCAATTACAAAGACCCCCCCCCCCATATAGCCTTAACCGACTTTTGGGACAAGTGCTATTATCACCCAAGCCACACGCCTATATAGAGCTCTACAGACACACACACACATCCCACAAATTACATATCCAGTACTACACACCAACACAAACCGACACACACTCAAACACAATCACATACATCAACCTACACACCCTCATAGACACAATCACACAAACCTACACACAGACACAATCACATACACCAACACAAACCTACACACACCGACACAATCACACAAACCTACACATACACAATCATATACACCAACACAACCCCACACAAATAGACACAATTACATACACCAACACAAACCTACACACACACAGACTCAATCACATACACAAACCTACACACACACAATCATATGCACCAACACAAAACCTACACACACACAGTGACACAATCGCATACACCAAGAAAAACCTACACACACACAGAATCACATACACAGACAAACCCACACACGCATAGACACAATCACATAGGCCAACACAAACCTATACAGACACACTCACATAAACCTACATACACAGTCACAATCACATGCACTAGTGCAGACGGACCTGTGTTAATGTGTACGCGCTGTAACCCGTACTCATTTGAGGCTAAGTCTACCTAGGGGACGCCGTAAACGATACTGAAACCACTTGCTACTGGGACTCGAACCCAGCCGTCACCGCGTGAACCATTGCGTCACGGATCAACACACACGCGTCCAGGCACCCGTACAGTATATCCTTATAGACTGTAAGGATGCGGAGATGTTAGCGAGCACCTGTTAAGGTCCGTACGGCGCATGCGCAGGTGATGTGGCCAGCACCACGCCCAACCACCTTTGTCCCCAGAGTACCGAAGCACGCACACCGCATCAGGTATTGATTTAAGGCTGAACCAACCTAGGGTACATTCCCAGGAACCCGGTCCTGATATCGCTCGCCGCTGATGTTAACCGTAGCCGGGAATCTAACTTGGGTCGCGAGTCCGCAGCGCTGTGCGCTAACCACTGATCACCGTACCCGCTTTATCCTGCACAGGGTCGCGTTGAGCCGGGGTCTATCCCGGCAGACACAGGGCGCAAGGCGGTGCTCCGCCCATATACAGACACACCCAGGGACACAATGACAAAGGTCCCCCATATAGCCTTAGCCGGCTGTAGGGTCAAGTGCCGTTAGCGAGCACCCACGAAGGTCGACACGGCACACGAGAGGGTGGCTGGCCAGCACCACGCTTCATACCCGGACGCCTTTGTATCCCTTGTCGCAGTGTTTACATGTTGAGGCTATAAGGATATCTATTAATTTGAGGCTGAGTCGATCTGCGGGAGGCTATGGACTGGTTCAGAAAATCATTACTGGTGTTGGTAGCCGTGAGCGGGAATCGAACTCGGGGAACCTGGCTTGTAGCGCAGCGCGCTAACTGTTGCACCACCGCTCCACTCACAGCCACCTACATACAAAGACAAAGATCGCCCGTGCAGCCTAAACAGACTCTAGGGTCAAGTGCTGTTAGTAGCGAGTGGCACCTTTGAGGGCCGACACGGCACACCACGGGGTGGGTGCTCAGCATCACGCCCGGCCGCCGTTGTCTCCCTATTAACGACATCTATACTCGGTACGAACTACTCATTTAACGCTAAGTCGACGGAGAGGGAGACCTGAGGACCGGGTTCGGACAACTGGTAAAATCTAACTCGCCCCACGCAGTGCGTTAACCGCTGCCCCACCGCTCCCCATCCAGCACACACACACACACACCGACACACAGCGACATAAGCACACGCGCACAGTGGGCGAGCCATGCGCACTCACACACCGCGTAGATGCCTCTAGCGGAACAAATCACACGTGCAGTCTATAATAATACTGTAGTCATATACGGTCACGGGCCGATCCACTGCTGGCCTGTATGAGGGGGGAGGTGTGGTTAGTTTGACCATACTTCACCACGCCCGTCAGGGATAACCAGTGCGGGGGTGGGGAGCGGTGGCGCAGCGGTTAGGGCTCTGCGCCACGAACCCGGCGAACGGAGTTCTATTCCCGCCGCCACCAGTGACACATTTTCTGAACTGGTCCTGGGGACGCTCCTGGGTTGATTCCGCCTGAACTGAGTACAGTTCGTGGTGCGGCGGTGCGTAGACATCGTCGACAGGGAGACAAAGGCGGCCGGGCGCGGCGCTGGTCACCCAGCATCACGCCCGGCAGAAGGAAAGTCCTGCCCAAAGCGGTTCGATTCCCACCTCGGTCACCTTTTTTTGCGTGGAGTTTTGTGTATTCTCTCCCCACGTTCTACGTGGGTTTCCTTCAGGATTTCCTGTTTTCTCCCACGAATCAGAACAAGAAAATTCTCAATAATCTTTCGATAACCTCGCAATATACAGGACGCAGTGTTTGGAAAATGTTGATGGGGGTCAGTGCTAGAGATTGGAGTTACAGTGTTAGAGATGGGGGTCACAGTTTTAGACAATGGAGTTACAGTGTTAGAGATGGGAATCACAGTGCTAGAGATGGAAGTCAGAGTTAGAGATGAGAGTGTAGCTATGGGAGTTACAGTGCTGGAGATGGGAGTCTCAGTGTTAGAGATGGGAGCCAGTGTTAGAGATGGGGTCACAGTGTTAGAGATGGGACTCACAGTAACTTTAATTCGAAGACTTTCGTTACCAATGTTATCCATGAAATCCATTTTTTGGGGTAGGCCATTCAAAAAATTGCGTCGCAATCCCTCCTCTACCCGACACAGCCAATCAGTGTAGGCTTTGTCACGTGAACAGAACGTGCTAATTCTTCACTCTCTCAGCACACCGGTGCATTGGAGAGCAAACCCGCAGCATTTACAATGAAATACGACGTTTCGCTGGTAATTACAATGAGCATCATCAGGAACTCGCACCAATTTGGGAAAAGCAGCTTCAGCAGTTTACTCTGGCCTTGAGTCTTTTTATATAAGGAGGTCGTGATGTCATCAATCACGTGCCCAACCGTACACTGTGACTCAGTGTAAGAGATGGGAGTCAGCGTTAGAGATTGGAGTCTGTGTTAGAGATGGGAGTCACAGTGTTACAGATGGGAGTCACAGTGTTAGAGATGAGAATCACACTGTAAGAGATGGGAGTCACAGTGTTACAGATGGGAGTCACAGTGTTAGAGATGGAAGTCAGTGTTAGAGATGGGAGTCAAAGTTAGAGATGGAAATCACAGTGTTAGAGATGGGAGTCATAGGGTTGTAGATGGGGGTCTCTATGTTAGAGATAGGAGGCAGTGTTAGAGATGAGTCAGTGTTATAGTTGGCAGTCAGTGTTAGAGATGGGACTCAGTGTTAGAGATGGAAGTCACAGTGATCGAGATTGGAATTACAGTTTTAGAAATGGAAGTCACAGAGTTAGAGATGGGAGTTTCAGTGCAAGAGATGGAAGTCAGTGTTAGAGATGAGAGTCAGGTTTAGAGATAGGAGTCACAATGTTATAGATGGGAGTCATAGGGTTAGAGATAGGAGTCAGTGTTACAAATGGGAGTCAGGGTTAGAGATGGGAATCACAGTGTTAGAGATGGGAGTCATGGTGTTAATGATGGTAGTCAGTGTTAGTAATGGGAGCCAGTGTTTGAGACGGAAGTCTCAGTGTTAGAAATGTGAGTCAGTGTTAGAGATGAGAGCCACAATGTTCAAAATGGGAGTCACAGTGAACGAGATTGGAGTCACAGAGTTAGAGATCGAAGTCAACAGTGTTAGAGATTTGTGTCAGTGTTAGAGATTTAATATTAATAATAATTGCATTAATAGAGCGCTTTTCACCCGAGGGTTACAAAGCGCTGCACATATTTTCGGAGAGAACGGCGCGTCAACAACAACGGCAGAGAATGGCAAATCAGCAACAATAACGATTTTTGGATTTTTTTTTACAAATCCGAGCTGTGGCGATTGAGCAACAGGATGAGAGATGGGGGTCTGTGCTGGAGATGGGAGTCGGTGTTTGGGATGGAAGTCTCAGTGTTAGAGATGGGAATCACAGTGTTATAGAAGGTATTGTGTTTGAGATGGGAATCTGTTCGAGATGGGAATCTGTATTACAGATGGGTGTCACAGTGTTAGAGATGGGAGTCTGTGTTAGAGATGGGAGTCACAGTGTTAAAGATACGAGTTGCAATGTTACATGTCTCTCCTACCACACTAGTACGTTAGACACGTGTTCTCTCATAGCCCAGGTTAAATGATCTGCCAGTCCATCGCTAGGCTGAGCCGAGCGATGGACTAGCGTCCCATCCAAGGCATAGCCCCGCCTTGTGCCCTGTGTCTACCAGGACAGGCTCTGGCTCACGGCGATCCTCTATAAGACCGAGCGTGTACGTTCACAAATCTCTGCTCTTTGAACGTCTAAGAATGTCCATTATTGATATGTTCATCCATCTGGAGAGACTTTGAAAAAAAAGTCAATCTCTGTCGTCCGACGATCTCTTTTAACTTCAGTCTTTCCAGTTATAATCAGATTTTCAGTTTCCTCTGTCCTCATAATATGCCCGAGAAACTTCGACTGTCTCCTTCTAATGTCATTCAACACCTTCTTTGTATATCCTATTCGTGACAAAATTTCTTCATTTGAAGTGTGACTTGTCCAAGATACATTCAAGATGCGTCTAAAGAACCACGTTGCAGTTGCTTCAATTCTCTTTTCGATACTTGGTGATATTGTCCAACATTCTGATGCATACGTGAAAACTGGTATAACGTAACAATCGAGAACTCTTCGTTCGTCCCCATAGACATTTTTATGATTTATCAATATCTGTTTCATTTTGAAAAAGCTAAATTTGACCACCTCTCTCCTCCGTTTTATATCATGATCACATTGACCATCAGATGTTATCCAGCTTCCCAGAGAGTTGAATTTATTGACTTGTTTTACATTTTCATTGCCTATTTTTACGTTGCATACAAGTACACTTTTCATTGTTTGAAATTACCATGCATTGTTTTCCTAGAATTGATAGTAAAACCCTTCTCTTCCCTTTTACTAACATCTCATCTCATTATCTGAAACCGCTTAATCCTATATAGGGTCACGGTGAAGCCGGAGCCTATCCCGGAAACACAGGGCGCAAGGCAGGAATA
>JAZEWT010000007.1:1958154-1972588 GCA_036362905.1 Mordacia mordax | reverse complement strand
CCCCCCCACGCACCCTCTGGTCAGGGTCAAAGCGACTTGGATGTCTCACCAGTGAGTTTTTAATCAGCCACCGCTCCCCACAAAACCACCGTCGGCGCAGGGCTACGAACCAAGTGATCAGAGTTCGATTCCCGCTTGAGGCCAACAAACAGCGATGATTCTGTAATCCGGTCCTGGGCCTCCGGTAGATCAACTCAGCCTCAAATGAGTATCTGGTGCGATGTGAGAACATTGCCACTACGGAGACAAATGAGGCCGGGCGTAGTGCTGGTCACCCCTCGCCTCGTGTGCCGTGTCGACCTATATAAGTACTTCATAATGGCACTTGACCCTCTCGTCTGTTAGGGCTGTACGGGGGACCTTTATCTTGTGTTTTGGTGGTGGTAAAAACAACTTTATCGGTGTAACGGTCGCATCGCAAACTCCCCTTCCCACCTGCACTGAACGCATCGACCGATGTCGGCTGACTCCAGAACTTGGAGAGACTCCAGAACTTGGAGAGACTCCAGAACTTGGAGAGACTCCAGAACTTGGAGAGCGGTTATGTGCCGGTCCTACCGCCAGGCTGACGCCGTCTCGGGCAGTTGTCCGCCGTCCCACCGGACACCTCCCCCAGTCGTCGTGTCCCGTCTCCAGGGAATCAATGTTGTGAAATGATGAACACTGATGTTTCGAACTGAAGGCCGCCTTGTCGGAGGAACCCACGGTGCCGCACAGTACAGTACTTGATAACGCAATAATAGGTAGCGACGTGTAAATAAGAGAGAAAAAAAATATTCATTCATTATCAATAACCGCTTAATCCTTTACATGGTTATGGGGGGGAGCCTATCCCGGCCGACAGAGGGCGCATGGCGGGGGAATACCCAAGATGTGACGCCAGTACATCGTAGGGTACACGGTTTTGGGGCAATTTACTCAGCAGGCTAATTAACCTAGGCGGCAGCGTGTGTTTGGACGTTGGGATGAAACCGGAGTACCAGACGAAAACCCACTCGGGCACGGGGAGAGAGGTGCAAACTGAAAACGATGGTGAAATAAAACGGATGGAAATGAACGCGGCTGAAAGCGACAGCGACACGATAGCATGAAGTTAAATCGGTGGCATGGGGGAAAAAATCCGTAATGTACTGGTATCAGTGAAACGAGAAAATAATAATCTCCGAGTGAATGCAGCACAAAGCAAGTGTTTCACCCAGGAGATTTAAACGCGACACGCGTTCAAGCACACAGCTCCACATTATGAAACGCGCTGCAGCCGCGTGCAGCAGAAGTCAAACCTAGGGTCTCTGTAACCACAGTTCCACCAGATGCTTCCTGCTTCTCTCCTAATCTTGCTCTCGCCATCTCCACGCAAGCACCCGCATGCGGGCCCGGCTGCACGATGGCGCAGCGGAAACATCCGCACCTCCTCCTCGCAAACAGAAGGTCCCGCCTCTAGCACTGGCTCCTGCCTATAACACTTGGACTCCTATCTCTAACACTGAGACTCCTATCTCTAACACTGAGACTCCTATCTCTAACACTGGCTCCTATCTCTTATGTCTCTAATGCTTACACCTATCACTATTCCTACCAAGAAATCTGTGCAGCGGTAACGCCCGCACCCTTCTCACAGAGAAAAGCTCCTGTCCCAGGCGTTTTGATTCCCAGCTCGAAGGGCAGTGTGAAGTTTGTATGCTCTCCCCCTGTTCTGTGTACGTTTGCTCTGAGTTCCCCGGTTTCCTCCCACGAGGTGCAAAAGGTTGAGAACTCCATATATATATAAATACGACACAAATGTTGGCGACGGCTAAACCACAAAGCTTTCTGCCTCCCTCCGGTTTCCTCGACTTTCCGAGTCTTGCTATCTGCTAACGAATTCCTTCCGAGCCTGAACGCAGACATTGCATTCACGCGGCACAGTTCTACATTTGAACACCGTTACTTGCCGCGTCACCGCCACACGGGCGACCTTGCTCCAAGCGTGTAACACGTTCTTCTGGCATCTCCTGTTGATGCCAGAAAAAAAATGTCCTCTCACATCAGGACCGCTCTGATGTCCTTTTGTAAATATTGCTGCTGGCATAGAACAATGATCGGGGATTGTGGGAGTCAAAGTTGATATATTATCGTAAAAGCTCTCGGTTCTCATCTAATCTCATTGTCAGAAACCACTTAGTCCTGTATAGGGTCGCGGTGAGCCGAAGCCTATCCCGGCACACACAGGGCGCAAGGCAGGGATATACTCACGATGGGACGCCAGTCCATCACCGGGCAATGAGGCCAATTTAGTCTGCAAGCCAATTAACCTATGCAGCAGCATGTTTTTTGGACTGTGGGAGGAAACCGGAGTGCCCGGCGGAAACCCACGTAGACACGGGGAGAGAAGCTCGCAAACTGCACATAGAAAGACCTTCTGGGCCACCGTGCCGCCCGCCCTCGGTGCTGCGCGGATGAAATTTGTACCCTCGGTCAGTATTAACCACTGAGATTGTTCGTGTAAATAGCAGGGGGTCGCCTCCAACATTTGTCAGACACCTCATGCTCTATATATTAAGATATCAGCCAATGAATCAATGATTTATTTCTTTTTGTGGGAGTAAAATGGAGAACCCGGAGGCATCTCACGTAGAAAACAGGGGGGAACACACACAAACTCCACCCAGAATCGTGCTCGAGGTAGGAATCGAACCGCCTCGGGCAGGACTTTCTGTCTCTGAGACACGGATGTTACCGCTGCAGACACCCTGCCGCCCTCTGTCTCTAGATGTGTGTGTACATGTGTGTGTACATGTGCGACCTTCATAGGTGCTCGCTAACAGCACTTGACTCCACAGTCTGTTAAGGTTATACAGGGGATCTATTTTTGTACGTGTGTGTGTGTGTGTAAGCGGTAGCGTAGCGGTTAGCGCACTGCCCTACCGACCCGGCGACCCGAGCTCGATTCCCGCTCACGAGACAACTCCAGTGCTTAGCCTACCCGAGGTCGACTTGGCCTTAAAGGTGCGTGGTGCGTAAACGTCGCCACTCGCAAGCCAAAGACGGCAGGACGTGGTGCTGGCTAGCCACCCGCTCGTGTGCCGTGCCGGCTTTTACAGGGGCTACTCATTAATGGCACTTGACCATAGAGTCCGTTACACGTTGTGTGTGCGCAGGAGAGATTCGCACGGGCGCCTACCGCCAGCTCTTCCACCCCGAGCAGCTCATCTCGGCCAAGGAGGATGCAGCCAACAACTACGCACGCGGGCACTACACCGTGGGCAAGGAGATCGTGGAGCCCGTGCTTGACCGCATCCGCAAGCTGGTGCCCGCCGTGCACCATCCGCCACGCGCCACCCACCTCGCGCCACCTACCACACGCCACCCACCGCGCGCCACCTACCACACGCCACCCACCGCGCGCCACCCACCTCGCGCCACCTACCACACGCCACCCACCTCGCGCCACCTACCACACGCCACCCACCGCGCGCCACCTACCACGAGCCACCCACCGCGCTCCACCTACCACACGCCACCCACCTCGCGCCACCTACCACACGCCACCCACCTCGCGCCACCTACCACGAGCCACCCACCGCGCTCCACCCACCGCGCGCCACCCACTGCCTGCTGCGTGCCGCATACCGCGTTCATAATCGTTGTTATCGATACCTGCTCGATCCTGTACAGGGTCACGGGGGGCCAGAGCCTATCCCGGCAGACAGGGGGTGCAGGGTGGGGCTATACTCAGGATGTGACTCCAGTATATTGCAGGGCACTGGGGGCAATTTACTTAGCAGGCCAATTAATCCAGACAGCAGTTTGTCTTTGGACGGTGGGAGGAAACCGGAGTACCCGACGAAAACTCACGCGGACTCGAGGAGAGAGAGAGAGAGAACACGCAAACTCCGCACAGGAAGGCACACGAGCCAGTAACCAAACCCGGGTCCGTCTTGCTGTGAGGCGACAGCGCTACTCACAGCTCCACCGCGCCGCCCTATACTGCGGTCCTCCATCCAGAGATAGATAGAACCCGTCCGACGACAATGACGACGATGATGATGACGATGATGACGATGATGATGACGATGATAACGATGACGATGATGATGACGATGATAATGATGACGATGATGATGACGATGACGATGATGACGATGATGATGATGACGATGATAACGATGATGATGATAATGACGATGATGACGATGACGACGATGACGACGATGATGACGATGACGACGATGATGACGATGATGATGACGATGATGATGACGATGATAACGATGATGATGATGATGACGACGATGATGACGATGATGATGACGATGATGACGATGATGATGATGATGACGATAATGACGATGACGACGATGATGACGATGATGACGATGATGACGACGATGATGACGATGATGATGATGATGACGATGATGACGATGATAACGATGATGATGATAATGATGATGATAATGACGATGATGACGATGATGATGACGATGATGACGATGATGACGATGATGATGACGACGATGATGACGACGATGATGACGATGATAACGATGATGATGAAAATGTTGATGATGATAATGACGATGATGATGACGATGATGATGACGATGATGACGATGATGATGACGATGATGACGACGATGATGACGACGATGACGATGATGACGATGATGATGATGACGATGATGACGATGATGACGATGATGATAATGATGATGATGATAATGACGACGATGATGACGATGATGATGATGATGATGACGATGATGACGATGATAACGATGATGACGATGATGACGATGACGACGATGATGATGATAATGACGATGATAACGATGACGACGATGATGACGATGATGACGAGCCCGTGTGACACGCTCGTCTACCTCCCCACAGGCCGACAACTGCTCGGGGCTGCAGGGATTCCTCATCTTCCACAGCTTCGGCGGTGGCACGGGCTCAGGCTTCACGTCGCTGCTCATGGAGCGCCTCTCTGTCGACTACGGCAAGAAGTCCAAGCTGGAGTTCTCCATCTACCCGGCGCCGCAGGTCTCCACAGCCGTGGTGGAGCCGTACAACTCCATCCTGACCACCCACACCACGCTCGAGCACTCCGACTGCTCCTTCATGGTGGACAACGAGGCCATCTACGACATCTGCCGCCGTAACCTGGACATCGAGCGGCCCTCCTACACCAACCTGAACCGCCTCATCGGCCAGATCGTGTCGTCCATCACCGCCTCGCTGCGCTTCGACGGTGCCCTCAACGTTGACCTCAACGAGTTCCAGACCAACCTGGTGCCGTACCCGCGCATCCACTTCCCACTGGTCACCTACGCGCCGGTCATCTCGGCCGAGAAGGCCTACCACGAGCAGCTGTCGGTCGCAGAGATCACCAACGCCTGCTTCGAGCCGACCAACCAGATGGTGAAGTGCGACCCGCGGCACGGCAAGTACATGGCGTGCTGCGTTCTCTACCGCGGAGACATCGTGCCCAAGGATGTCAACGCAGCCATCGCTGCTATCAAGACCCGCCGCACCATCCAGTTCGTCGACTGGTGCCCCACCGGATTCAAGGTATTTCCGCCCCGCGTTCTAGTGATGGGGTGATCCTAATAATTTGGTGATCTGAACAACCAGAGACCTGTTGATTTGGTGATCAAGCAATTCGGTCATCCGGTCGAGCAGCGACGTGATAATTTGGCGATCCAGGAATCTGATTATCTGGTAATTCAGTCATCTGGTGATTCGGTGAGCTAATGATCTGGCGATCTGGTGATCTAACAATTTGCCGATCTGCCAATGTGGTGATTTGGCTATCTGATGATCTAGCGATCTGATGATCCGGTGAGCTGATGATCTGCGATCTGGTGATCCGGTGAGCTGATGATCTGGCGATCCAAAATGTTGTGGAGTAGGGTTCATTCCTTCGTTACCTATACCCGCTTAATCCTGTACAGGGTCATGGGGGGGGGGGGCGGAGCCTATCCTGGCCAAACAGAGGGCGCAAGGCGGGGGAATACCCAGGATGTGACGCCCATACATCACAGGGCACACTTTGTAGGGCAATTTACTCAGCAGAACAATGAACCGAGGCAGCAGCGTGTCTTTAGACGGTGGGAGGAAACTGGAGTACCTGACGAAAATCCAAGCGGGTACGGTGAGAGAACATGCAAACTCCACACAGAAAGGCGCCCGAGCGGGGAACCGAACCCGGGTCCATCTTGCTGTGAGGTGACAGCGCTACTCGCTGCGCCACCGCGCCACCCTGGAGCAGGGTTGTTAAACGCAAACCGCTTAAACTGGTAACTGCCTTCACAATCGGTCACCAGTGTCGAAAGTCAGGAAGCCGTGATCACTGCCAGCGAATCTTGAGTAACAGATACGTGGTTTGAAGCGTACACTGGTTTCCATCCAATCCCCCCGCACCGGGAGATGGAATCGAACCGGCGATCTTGTGATGGCAAGTCTGGTGCGCCAATAACCATCCCACCGCTATAGCAGCACACTTTAATATCTCGGCTCAAAAATGGTAAAACGGTCACGCTTATAAATATAGACGAGGAGTCGGAAGCCTCTCCAAAGCGGCGCTCAGCACTAACTTATTCACTCTTATTTAGGGATCTACCATTGACAGTTTGGCCACGCTAAACGAAATGCAAGAAATAACCGAAGTGAATAGCTTTTCTTTCCACGTCAAACAAGTTTCCCTGCGTGGCACGTTTTAGCGATCGACGGGACCATGCAAGCGTAATCTTGATCGCTTTCTTTTTCAACTTTTAGCTCCTTCGCCGTTAGCAGGCTTTCACCGCGCGCCGAGCGGAATCGTCTCGCTTGCCGCCATCTCCTAGCTGCAGACATCCCCGTGCGGGAATCCGACGACCGCTTCAGCTTCCCTCGAGACCAACGCAAGCTCGCCACGAACGTGCGGCAGCAGCGTGTCGAAAGACACGCTGCTGTATTTGCTACCTCGGTTGATTGGCCCTGCTGACTAAATTGCCCCCAGTAACCTGCGATGGACCGGCGTCCCATTCGGGGCTGAGCCCTGCCTTGCTCCTAGTTTCTACCCACATAGTCTCCGGCTCACGATGACCCTGCGCAGGATGAAGTGGAGTACAGTTAATTAGAATTTAAATTTCTGCCCGGCTGCGATTGTAAATCTTGGTTGGTGGCTTTCAGGGTCACATGTTCTTTCCTTTTCTTAATGAAGACTCTCCTTCAATCTATTCCCATCGCACTGCTAAACTGTTGCTATTCTTTGTATCTCACTAATTTATTGAGGGCGGCACGGTGGCCCAGTGGGTAGCGCTGTCGCCTCACAGCAAGACCTCCCAGGTTCGAATCTCGGCTCAGGTGCCTTTCTGCCTCTTCCCCTGTCTGCGTGGGTTTTAGACGGGCACTCCGGTTTCCTCCCACAGTCCAAAAACATGATGTTGCTTAGGTTAATTAGCTTGCAGACTAAATTGCCCGCAGTGCCCGGTGATGGACTGGCGTCCCATCGTGGGTATATCCCTGCCTTGCTCCCTGTGTCTGCCGGGGTAGTCTCTGGCTCACCGCTACCTGTACAGGACTAAGCGGTTTCTGACACTGAGATGAGATGAAATCAGTCCTGTTTGTGCGTGCTATTGTATGTGTGTTAGTGTTGACTCAACGGTAATGGTTAAGGTTTCATCATTGCATAAATTGGTGCTGTTAGTTGGTTTATTTACCTTTTAATTTTATATGTTTTTCGTCATTTCGAATGTTTGTTGTGTCGCAGGAACCCTGCATCTAGAGCTTGCAAGCTCACTGGGTACTATGTTGTAATAATAAGCATCTAAATAGTGTTAGAGATAAGAGCGAGTGTCAAGAGATGAAAGCCAGTGTCAGATAGGAGCCAATGTTCGACATAGGAGCCATTGTTATAGATAGGAGCCAGTGTCGTGTCATAGAAATCCCGCGTCCAGAGCTTGCAAACTTACTAGAAGTGCAATTATGATTATTTTTACTGGGTACGTTTTGTAATGATGTAGGTTTTCACGGCTCGATGCATGATGATTGCTTCGAAAATCTGCTCTCTCGGGACAGCCGCGTCGATGGCTCTCTCTCCTCTCCTCGCGACTTTTCGCCTCACACGTTAGAGGCATCCTCAGGTGCAGTATGTGTGTGTAGTGCCTGTTGCGCCTTTTATATATGTGGGTACTATGCATGTGTCGAGTCATCTTTTGTTGTGTAAGTCTACATCTGAATTGCGATAATCCCCTCCCTGCTTTGTCTGTGGCTAGTCCCCTAATTTGCATCTCATGAAAGAAACCTCTCACATACCTAGGTGATCCACTTCTGATGTCCACACGCAATAGTTCTATATTTATGCATTCCTGACTTCAATAACTGGCCTCCAGGATTGACTGAGCTTGATATTCATTTCTTGTTTTCGGTTCATGATCCTTTTCGTCTTCTGAATCTCAATTGCTTCACAAATTAATCTTGGACCTTTATGGCGGATGGCTGCTAGTATTCGTATTTTATCAAAATCGATTCTATGTTGTTTATCTACACTATGTGCTGCTGTTGCTGATTTATCCATGTGCCGCAAACGTACTGCTGCCTCGTGTTCTCTTTTCTTGTAGCTATTGTTCTTCCTGTTTGTCCGATGTATACTCCCTCACAGTTGCTGAAAGGGATGCAATATACGCCTTCTGTCTGTAACGGTCGTCGGTCTTTAGGTGATTTGAGTACATCTTTTATCTTCTGGTGGGTCGTGAAGACTGTTTTTATTTTATATTTTTCTAGGTATTTGATAATTTTATCTGTGGTGCCTTTCACATACGGCATGAAAGCATGGGTCTTGATATCTTCCTCCTCATTTTCTTGCTGTTTCTGTCTACGTTCTCTTGTTATGGCACGTTGGATTTGTTTTTCTGTATCCATTGCTCGCTAGTACTTGTTGTAGATCTTGTCGCTCATCTCTTAGATGTTGTCTGAAATCGTTTTTGACCGGTGGGCTAAGGTGTGAAGTCTCCCCCGTTTCTGTTTCGCGTGACAGTGAGACTCCACGTGTAAATACCGGTCCGTATGTGTTGTCTTCCTGTATACAGTGTGGCTGAGCGTCCCCTCTGCGTTTCTCTTCACCAGTATGTCCAGGAACGGGATTTGGCCGCTTTCTTCTATTTCCATGGTGAACTTGATGTTCGGGTGTATGGAGTTTAAGTGACCAAGGAATTCCTCTAGCTTCTGTCTTCCGTGTGGCCATATGACGAATGTGTCATCAATGTATCGATAGCAGTGGGTAGGTTTTAGTGTAGATGAGTTTATGGCTTCTTCTTCAAAACTGCTTAGATACAGGTTGGCTGCCGCGGGTGAGACTGGTGGTCCCATTGCTGCACCCTCTTTGCTGTAAAAATAACAACAAACGCATATCTACATAAACGTCTCACAAATCTACCTCGCCAAACCCTCCCCCGCCCCCCCTTCCACCGTGCGCCGTGCCACGCAGGTGGGCATCAACTACCAGCCGCCCACCGTGGTGCCCGGCGGGGACCTGGCCAAGGTGCAGCGTGCCGTCTGCATGCTGAGCAACACGACGGCCATCGCCGAGGCCTGGGCCAGGCTCGACCACAAGTTCGACCTCATGTACGCCAAGCGCGCCTTCGTGCACTGGTACGTGGGCGAGGGCATGGAGGAGGGCGAGTTCGCCGAGGCGCGGGAGGACATGGCGGCGCTTGAGAAGGACTATGAAGAGGTCGGGGTCGATTACACCGAAGGGGAGGGCGAGGAGTGCGACGAGTACTAGGCCGCCATCGTCGTCACTGGCGCTGATGTCGTCGTCACCGTCGTCGTCGTCACTGCCCTCGTCATCGTTGTCACTGTCTTCTTCATCGTCATTGACATCGTCGTCGTACCAGCCATGGGCCGGGCGCCGTCCGCTGCTGGATGCGTGCAGGACAGCAAGGCGGCGTGTCGCCGCATGTGCGTGTGCGTTCCGTGGTCGGCGGCGTGTGGGATTTACTCTGCGGAGGTGCAGTTTCGGGATGGCAGCGGCGAGCGCTTCTCCTCTGTCCTTCACGACGTTTTGCCTCTTCACATTGCAGGCATCGTCAGCCGTAATAATCGGGCACTTCAGAGCGAGCGTTGCATTGCATTGGTGGATGGGTCATGGGTTGGCATCACCATCGGTCGATGCCTCCAACGTGCGAGGCGAGAGTCATGACAACTGGTGATGCCATCATCGACGAAACGTCGCGAAGGAGAGAGGAGGAGCGCTCAGTGACACCGCTATCCCGAAAGAACAGCTCATGAGTGACTCTCAACATTATCATTGGCCTTATTGGCTTTACTCTGTGCAACTCTGGGGGTAGCGATTGGCACGGGGTGTTCATCATCAGAAGTAGTTCTTTGAGATCATGTTCCACGGCACGCTCTCTGACACAGTGTCGGAGAACACTGTCTTTTGCTTTGGTACCCACTTTGAGTGTACCAAAGCACAAGTTTCATATCTCATGTCGCAATGCTAATACAGTGTGGATAAATAGAAAAATCTATATTGATATTTTTTAAACCGCTAAAAAAATAACTCGCGTGTAAGTCGGTGCTAACGCAGAGAGTGTGGCTGTGTGCATCGTTTGATGCCTAGTTTGGTTGCCGTTCATTCTCCGCTTCAAACTGAATTCGCGAGCAGAACGTACTTGCAACTTCAAGCAACAGGTTTAAGGTTAGAATCCTGAGCGATCAAGTGTGCGTTGCATGTAACTGAACTGTGTGTTTGTGTACGTATCCGTAAGCGGTTGCTCACCGTACGGACAGTCAAAAACATTTCCAATGATGGTCGAGACTGAGACCGAATATTCTAAACAATGATGGTGGAAGATCTCGCCAACATGAAGCTTCCTCCAACTGTTGTGATTTCACCAGCGGAATATCATTGGCCTTATTGGCTTTACTCTGTGCAACTCTGGGGGTAGTGATTGGCACGGGGGTGTTCATCATCATCAGAAGTAGTTCTTTGAGATCATGTTCCACGGCACGCTCTCTGACACCCTTGCGCCTGGCAGTGCGTTCAGGAGATCAGTGCCTCAATGTCGAATTCTGTGGGTTTCAGCAGCCAGAGAGTTTGAAAAGCGGTGGCACAGCGGTAACGTCTAAGCCTCACAAAAAGGATTGTCCTTCCTGAGAGATGGCGCCTTTCGGTGCGAAGTTTTTGTGTTCTCTCCCACTGCTTTGCGTGGGTTTCCTCCGGGTTCTCCAGGTTCCTCCCAACAAAAACAAAAATCGCTCTTGAATTAACTGGTCGACATCGCAATAAACAGGGACGCCGGTGTCTGGCAGGTTGGCGCCGGCTGACCACCTGGACGACTCCCCTCCTCTCTTCGGTTTCTCCTCCACTCCTTATCCGCGTCTTGTTCATGACCAGGCGTGGAGTTTGCGTGGCACGTTATGGTTTTTATTATTATTTTGCTGTTCCGTCCATCGAAGGAACGCA
This sequence comes from Mordacia mordax, assembly GCA_036362905.1. Taxonomy (NCBI): domain Eukaryota; kingdom Metazoa; phylum Chordata; class Hyperoartia; order Petromyzontiformes; family Petromyzontidae; genus Mordacia; species Mordacia mordax. Next base: position 1,961,154 of record JAZEWT010000007.1, on the reverse strand, counting down.
GACGACAGTTGTTCACGATCAGGCCATCGTCGTACGAGTTGCACGGCACGATCAAGCCACTCCACGTGGCTCACGGTAACGCCGGCGCCTTCGAGGAGGAGCAGAAGAAGAAGAGGAAATGTCATCAACAGGAGGTGCAGTAATTGGGTATCGAAGGAGGCGTTTGTTCTGAATTTGTAGTCGGAGGCCTGAGCATCATCTCCCGGTGACACTTTCTCTGACCTCTAGGTACGCATCAGGTAGACGCAGGACCCACGTCTGCATGCGGCAGTTGTGGGAAAATGAGTGGCAAGATTTGGAGAGATGTTGGGATGCACAACTGATGGCTTTGTACTGATGTCGGTTTGTCACGGCTGGATGCATGATGATTGCTTACAAAAGGTGCTCTTTCGAGATAGCCCTGTCACTGAGCATGCCTTCCACGTTAGAGGCATCTTCAGGCGTGCTGGAGAAGCCTCCAACGTGGGAGGTTAAACGTCGCGAAGGAGCGAAGAGTACTCGACAAGACGATCCCGAAAGAGCAGCTTTGGAGAGCAGTTATTACGGATGGCTTTGTCCGATGAGGACCTGATAAGGCCAATTCACACACCAGCAGCAGTCCACGAGAAAGCCGCGCTTTGCTGATGATCCCTCGTTTTGCGAGTCGCTTTGCTGCAGCATTAAGAGTCTAACATAGGCTTAAGCCCACTCTGGCCATTACACAGAGACGATCCCCTCCCCACACAGCTTTACACCAGACTGTTGGAATAAGCGTCGTTTGCGAGCACCTATAAAGTCGGCACGGTACATTAAGGGGTGGGTGAAAAGCACTGCGCCTGGCCGCCTTTGTCTCCCCAGTGGCGACGTTTACACACCACAACAAGTACTCATGAGGCCGAGTCGACTTAGGGGTTCGAACTCGGGTGGCTGGACGATTGTCCCGACAAGCTGCGCGTCCAGGCTTCTCTCGCGAACCGTGACAGGCGGCGCAGCAGCTCCTCTCAATAAACGTTGCTCTCGAACAAAGCGTGGTGCAGTGCATCCGTGTCTGTCGCCGGCTCCAGTGGCAGAGTTGTCGCGTGCTCGTTGATTTCATGCCTCGGACAACCCGAGAGACAGCGCGCTGCCAACGCGTTTCATGCGCTCACGGTTCATTCGTGATCGGTCCCCCGCCACTTCATCCTGTCGAGAGAGGGACAACGCACTCGACACGGCTATCCTGAGAACAGCTATGGAGAGCAAGCCTCCAGCAGTGCACACGTAGCTGTTGTGAGAGTCCCTCCTTCCCGCCGGCGTCCAGGAGCCGTACCCCTGGCTCACCAGGAGAACATGGGGTTGAGCAACAATGAGGACTCCACCTGTTCCATCTGCACGGGATAGAGCGTTGCTCCCTCGCACACGTCTCACAACCCTTCGCCCCATTCACCCAGTGGCCTCACTTTTCCTCACAGTATCCGCACCGACCATAGTGCTTTGTACATAACAGAGTACGTGTGCGTTGGGTCACGGCAAAGTAAAGGTGTCGTAAACCCACCTCCATCCGGCACAGCCAATCAGTAAAGTTTTGTCACGTGAACAAAACATCTATTTTTTTTTCCTACGTCAGCAGCACATTGGTGTTAGTGAGCGGTACGCCGGTGTGTTAGGGAGCGGTACGCCGGTGTGTTAGTGAGCGGCACGCCGGTGTGTTAGGGAGCAGTACGCCGGTGTGTTAGTGAGCGGCACGCCGGTGTGTTAGTGAGCGGCACGCCGGTGTGTTAGTGAGCGGCACGCCGGTGTGTAATAGAGCGGTACGCCGATGTGTTAGGGAGCGGCACGCCGGTGTGTTAGCAGCACGCCGGTGTGTTAGGGAGCGGCACGCCGGTGTGTTAGTGAGCGGCACGCCGGTGTGTTAGTGAGCGGCACATCGGTGCGTTAGAGAGCGGCACGCCGGTGTGTTAGCGGCACGTCGGTGCGTTTTCGAGTGGCTCGCTGGTGTGTTCGAGAGTGGCTTGCCGGTGTATTAAGAAAGCAAACCGACATTTACAAAACAATTATGGGTTTGCTGTTCAACACACTGGCCCGCTACTGACTTAATAAAGAACATCTTACATTTACGTGAGACAAAACTGATTGACCATGTCGGGTGGAGATGAGTGTACGATACTTTATTATGAAAGCTTTCATGTTATACTTACTTCTACGGTCCAGTGTCTGAGCTGCGGTCCTTTTGAACAAACTCTTACATATAGGCGCAGTGAAGCATGGTCATACATCGCCTTGCGATCCACCCGTGGGCGTGCATGCCCAGTTTCCCCGTGCGTAAGTAAACAAAAGCAGCCTTGCGAGAGTAATCTTAAAACTTGTAATAACAGGTGCACAAACTGTATTTACACGATGACAACGACCACAACAAGGGAACAAGAAGCCACAGTGTGTACGAAAATAACGTGCATGCTTCACAGTAACGTGTGGCAAGGTCTGGCGCACAGGATGAACCCAGAACAACGCTCGTAAAGAGGCCGCGCAGCCGGAACAACGGACAGTGCACGTTTAACAAAAGTAACGACGACACTCGCAGTTGTGTTTAACGCTTTGTGATCAATTCGCACGAGAGGAGACAGGGCTCAAACAACCTCGTGACGATCCATCCATCCGCCACGCTTGCGGTCGACGCACGGCGTCGCTGGCTCAACGGGAATTGACGTCCAGACGACGGTTCTAGAGTCGAGCCATCGCCGGACTCGGTCCGCGAGCCGACGAGGAGGGCGATTTGGTCGGTAGCCCTCGGGGCGGCGCAATCGCTCGCGGTGCCCACCACGACCACCACGAGCGGTGTCGTACACGGGCAGTTTCCATCGAGGACACAGCTCCTCGTCACAGAGAACCCATAGCGTTCACGTGGGACAAGCGGCATGAAGGGGGGCCACGATCACAGGCTGTCGGGCGAATGCCATGTTCGCGTTTCACGCGATGCACTGGCTTTTAGCTTAGTGGCCATATTAGGCGCTACGGGACGGCGATATGTACTGTACTGTAACG
>JAZEWT010000007.1:1857516-1872627 GCA_036362905.1 Mordacia mordax | reverse complement strand
TTACGGAACAAGTGAGTCTTGAGACGAGATTTGAAGATTCCCAGGGACTCAGCTGATCGAATCTCCAATGGAACGGCGTTCCAGGGTCTGGAAGCAGCGCGCGAGAAGGCTATGTCACCTATCGAATGGAGGTGCGATCTGGGCACATGCACAAGCCTGAATTGGAAGATTGAAGTTTGTCGTTTTGAGGATGGTGCCTAAAGTAGGCCACGCATGTATGTCAGAGCAATGCCAGTGAGAGCTTTGAAGGTGAGGAGGAGGATCTTGAATTCATTGCTATATTTAACTGGTAGCCAGTGGAGAGACATCAGTACTGGGGATATGTAATCGTGGATGGGTGTGCGAGTGAGGACTCTAGCAGCCGCATTCTGCACACGTTGGAGACGATTGATCAAGTAGTTTGGGGTCCCAGGGAGCAGTGCATTGCAGTAATCGATTCGTGAGGAGATGAAGATGTGTATTAGCTTCTCAGAATCAGAGGGTGACAGGATGTTGCACAGTCTGGCTATGTTTCTGTTATGGAAATAGGCTGCCTTTATCCCCTTGTTGATATGTGTTTTGAAGCGGAGTGAGGAATCAACAGTCACACCGAGACTCCGGACTGCCTTAGCAAGTTCAATTGTCTGGTCGTCAAGCATCAATTGGAAAGGTTCAGCCTTAGACAATTGGTGCAGCGTTCCGACAAGCAAAACTTGTGTTTTGTCGCCATTTAGTTTTAGGAAATTTGAATTGAGCCAGGCCTTCACAGTTGACAGTGCGGACGACATGCAAAGACCAGACACATTCATGGATTGCTTTGCGTGGATATAAATTCGGATGTCATCAGCATAGCAATAGTAGCTGAGATTGAGGCTGCGTAGGATATGGTCAAGTGGTTTGTAATGAGATGCTGAAGAGGAGTGGGCCGAGATCTGAACCCTGAGGATCTCCAAAATAAATAGGATGGATCTCTTGAGTTTTTTCCTCCAAGGCTGACGAACTGCTTCCGGTCAGAAAAGTAAGAGCTCAGCCAGTGCAAGGCACTGCCAGAGGCCCTTATACCCTCCAGTCGCTCAAGTAACATCGGGTGGTCAACGGTATCGAAGGCAGCACTCAGGTCCAGGAGGACAAGAATACTTGGCGAGCCGTCATCAGCATGACAAGTAGGTTATAACTACTTTGACCAGAGCACTTTCAGTACTATGGCCGAATCTGAACCCAGATTGGAAGGGATCGAGGAGATCATTGTTGAGAACGTGTTTCTGGAGTTGCACAGCTACTACATGCTCAAGGTCCTTAGAATTGCCTGCCACTGCATGCCTGCCGCAGGGTGGGGGCAGCCGGGCAACTCTGTTTAAACTGGAAACAGCAACACGCCTAGCATCTTGGACAAATAGAACCCGCTGAAGAAACGTAGCTGGTTATACTGTACAGGGAGCAGTAGCATAGCGATTTGTGTGCTACTCTACGAACCTGGCAACCCGTGTTCGATTCCTGCTCACGGACAACATTGGTGATGATGTGAATCCTTCCCAGGCCCCACTCGGTCGACTCAGCCTCAAATGAGTGTACCTAGTATTTTGTGTGTAAACATTGCCACTAGGGAGACAGAGCCGGCTGGGTGTGGTCTTGGCCACCCACTCCCTCGTACGCCTTGTCGACCTTCATAGGTGTTCGCTAATAACTTTTTCCCTTAGAGTCTGTTAAAGCGATATGTCTTTTGGAGCAGTGGTCGTGTAGAAATTGGCGTGCTTGTTCTATGAACCCGGCGACCCGAGTTTGATTCCAGCTCACAGCCACCAGTGCCAGTGATAATTTTCCAAACTGGTCCTGGACCACCCCTGGGTTGTCCTGGTCTCAGATGAGTACTGGGTGCAGTGTGTAACCATCACCACAATACAAGAGAAACAAAGGTGGCCAGCGGTGGTGCTGGCCACCCTTCCCCTCGTATGCCGTGCTGGCCTTTGTAGGTGCTACTTTTACTACTTGACCCTACAGTCCATTGAGGCTATACGGAGGATCTGTGTATTTGTTTGTTTTCACAGATATAGAATTATAACTATATTTTGAGTACAACAGCCATAGTTTAGTTTGCTTTATGATAAATTGTGCTTATTTCCATGCCTAAGAAGAATTACTTGTGTGGTTTCACTGGTTCGTAACGAAATTGTCCATAGCAGGGAAACTGAGACAGATCATTGGTGCTCCAGTGTGGCTCAAAATTAATTGAAGGAAGTCGTTCTGAAAAATAATCTTCCAGAGGCCGTTCCATGCAAAGTTTAATCTCGTCTATTAAGGCTGTAGAGGGGGATCTGTAACTTTGTATGGTTCCACGTCAACAGAATTGTTCCTTTTCTTTGATTCCTTCACAGACAAGAATACCTCGAAGAGGGAGTCGAGAGATATGGATTGGGACAACCGGAGGGACGACCTGCGTTACTACTGAGACCCGATACGCTGCCGTGCAGCTGTGTGGAGAGTCAGGTCTTCGAAATCGGAACCGGATTCTATCCCTCACAGCCCGTCGAAAGTTAAACTACCCGGCGTAATCTTCGGTAGCGAGCAGCGTGCTTTGCGCCATACCACGTTTGATTTTAAAGGAAGTAAATATATTCGCAAGAAACGTTATAACACGTAGGAGTTTTGTACACTCGGTTGTGTATATTTTTTATTATTATTCCCTTAAGAATTATTGAAAGGGCACCGCTGTTCTGACACGGAACGTGCGGCACATGTGCTTACACCTGCTCAGGCGGGAAGGCATTGAACGCTTTTGTTGAGGATGGATTCCATAACTAACAAACATTTTCTTGCAGTCATCGTAAAACTAATTGGGTTCTTTTTGTGCATACAAATTATAGAATGGGTGATTTAGGTTCAATTTGTTGTCTGAAAATAATTAGCGTAACCGTTGTATTGGCACCACCTGAGCTACTAAGCATTGATTTTGCATTGTCCTGAGCTGACTGCCTTTTGGCATCATCTGGCTGACACTGACAATCAGGCTCAAAAGAAACCATGTCTCGTGTAGGCCAATGAGTTTGAAGGACAATGCATATGTTATCAAAGCTTCCTGTTTGCATATTTTGCCACAAGTATTTGTGGCTTTTGCAAACTAGACACATTGTGAAATTTGTCTTTTGGTGTTTTAAGATCTTAACACCTGTATAATTGCCAGAAATGGTAAAAACCTGTTCTACTTATTACAGTTGTATTGGCAGTTGGAAAGTTTGCTCTTACTGAGCATTATAACCGTGGCAGCCTTCTGAATCATTCAATAACTTGGCCTGGTGGCTCTGGAACTACTGTTGGTATCCGCTAAGAAGCTCTGGTTCAATACCAGGTACCACCGCCTGTGATTGTAAGTCTAGCGAATTGTTAGTCTCATTATCCCTGTCGCCGTGTGCCCTCTGCTGAATCCTCATTTCCTGCACCGACAATGACTTGGTTGGGTCATGGGCGAGTCATGGATATGGAGGAGCGAGGAATGCACGGGGGGAGGGAGTGAGGCGGCACCAACCCACCAGACAGTGATTCCTATATATTATGATTTCATAACCAATATATCATTATCAATTATTATTTAGCAGACGCCTGAATCCAGCACGATGATTACATTGATATAAACCACCACAGTGTTGAGGCACTTTGAAGATAACCACCCTGGAAGATACCGCAGCCCATCGGTCATTGGTGCTCGATTGATTGACGTCAGCAACCTCTGGATGGTAGTGTTCCGTGCACGTTCAGGAACGTGCCTGCCCAATGCCAAACACATGAATCGCTGTCGCGTCTCAGTGCGGTCAATTCACATGGTGAAGTTAGTGTCATGAGGCCTTTACCACGAACCATAAAAAAGTGCATTGATTAATTGGCTGATAACAGGGTGGCAACATAAGTCACTTTACCGAGAATAATTTGGTACGCCAGGGGTTCCGGACCGTGAAAGATAGCATAGAACTGTGCCACATCTGCATTCGTAGCCATAATTGCAACATATTAATCCTAATTGAAGATACTGGACAATTTTTGTACTCGTCAATATTATTCACCACAGTGATTTCTTTATTCTGAGTAACACTCCTTATGACGCACCCTGTATTGAGAACGTGGTGTGTGACATGTTGGTGCCGGCTAACTGTATGGCTGTCTTCCTCTCACCTCTCAAGCATTCTCGCTTTGAGTACTTTCGACACTGAACGAATTGTCAATTGTGGGCTGCCGTTTTTTGCAGTGCTCCTGAAAATGTGTTCTTTTACTCGTCCTTCCCTTCGCCATGCAAACGTACACTTGTGACGGAAGTTAGACTCCGTTGCACACGAACACCTGAGTTGTGTTAATCTGGCGTGCTGGACCCGGATGCAAACCCAGGCCTCCGGTCGGCGCGAGTCGGTTGCTCAGAAAGTAAACGCAACATCAGGCCCTTGAGCCACCCATCTCGTTCTCTGCGTGCTTTAGTAGCTTGTTTCCTGCCTGTGTGCGCGCGCGCATGTATATGCACGCTGCGCTACAATCCGTGCTACCCGCGATGTGTGAACGCCACTAGTTAACAAGTTGTAATGTCGCAGTGGTAACGTCCACGCTTCACAAGGTCGTTCGAGACCCACCTCGGGTAACCCTTCTATGCGATGTTCACGTTTTCTCCCCATGTTCTGCGTGGGATTCCTCTCGGTTGTGTGGTTTTTACCCCACAGCTAGAAAAGAAGTTGGCAGAATGTATTGACTCTTGTGTCTGTCTGGTGCGTTGACACCCGCTGACCGCATGGATGCCTAAAGCTCCACATCTCTGCGGCTTCCCCACACCTCGAGTGCTTCTGTTAACAAATACCTTCGACATTAAACGACTATGGTGCTTGTTATGAAGGCAGTTGGGGGGAAGGGGGGCCACAGGGTTAGCCGGTGCCAACATTTACCAGACGCTGCGGCTTGTGTTGAGGTGGCGCGTTGGTGCCCAGCCCTTATCGCTGAGAGCCTAGGTTTGAATACGAGGCCGATCCATTGAGATGTTATCTCAAATTTTTGTGAATTAATGGTCTCGGCTTATTTTCGAATGACTGCAATCGATAAATACTGCTTGTTAAAGGTGTGTTTTTTATTTAACGTTGAAAAATATCATCCCAGAAAATGTGTGCGTGTACATATTGGTTTGATTTCCGTGCAACCTCTCCAGAAGTATGGGACCCCTGCCTGGATTAAAATATTACGTCCAAGATTTGAGTTTTTTTTATATTTTTTGCCAAATATCTCGTACGAACGCAGACGGCTTGCATATGTGGCCAGAGTACTGAGCGAGATTTCCAAATTATTTTGGCTCGTAACATTGTCGCATTTGGGATACACAGGGCAAGGCGTTAAAACGACTGCTTCAGAAAAGCATAACTGTAGCACTCACTGTTCAACAATGACTGCTCGCTGACAGCGGTAGCCCTGACAGTCGGTTTTTATGTAAACTAGAACAAACTTGAGCTACATAGCGCTGCTGAACAGTTGGCCAGTGAGAAGGAGAACTCGGACTTTTTAAAATAAATAAAACATTAAAACGTAAAAAAAATGTACGTGCAGTGTGTTTCTTATCTCCTCTCTTTGCCAGATCCTAAATATCGCAGTACGGTCTCCAGTTTGTCAACGTTTGGTTTGCTGATTTAAACGACCGTTGTCGAGGGTGTCCCGAGTGGCTGGTTTCTCTCCAACGGTGAGGCTTTTGAAGCAGGATATTTTGGCCCAATGCCCTCTGACACCAACCTCCTTCAATCGGATGGTCTTGAGGTCGTTGTCTGGAACCTCTCCAAAGACCTGTTCACCGAGGGAGACCTTAGCAAGATTACCAGAGTCTTGGTGAACTAACACTCAAGGTGACATCCCTCTTAGGTTCGTTGGAACATGCAGCACCCACCTCTCTCATCTCATCTCATTATCTGAAACCGCTTAATCCTATATAGGGTCACGGTGAGCTGGAGTCTATCCCGGAAACACAGGGCGTAAGGCAGGAATACACCCGACGACGGGACGCCAGTCCATCGCCGGGCATTGCGGGACAATCAACCTATCCAGGAGCATGCTTTTAGACTGTGTGAGGAAACCGGAGTACCCGGTGAAAACCCACGCGGACACGGGGAGAGCATGCAAACTCCACACAGAAAGGCACCCGAGCCGAGAGATTCGAACCCGGGACCTTCTTACTGTGAGGCGTCAGCGCTAACCACTGGGCCACCACGCCGCCCGCAGCACTCACCTCTAGATTGCCCACCGTAACTGGTTGGACCAGAGGTACTGCTTTTGGCCTATGGGCTTGTATGACTACATCACCACATTGGTCAATAGCCGTACCTTAAAACGGAAAGGCACGGGTGATCTCATCTCATTATCTGAAACCGTTTAATCCTATATAGGGTCACGGTGAGCCGGAGCCTATCCCGGAAACACAGGGCGTAAGGCAGGAATACACCCGACGACGGGACGCCGGTCCATCGCCAGGCATTGCGGGACAATTTTAGTCTGCGAGCCAATCAACCTATCCAGGAGCATGCTTTTGGACTGTGGGAGGAAACCCGAGTACCCGGCGAAAACCCACGCGGACACGGGGAGAGCATGCAAACTCCACACAGAAAGGCACCGGAGCCGAGAGACTCGAACCCGGAACCTTCTTGCTGTGAGGCGTCAGCGCTAACCACTGCGCCACCGCGCCGCCCAGGCACGGGTGATGTTTTGGGCAATGGCCCTTGATGTGCTATGAAGAAGGGCCATGTTGTGGACGCAAGATGGCAGTACAGATAAATTCAGTGTACAGTGTTGTGCTGGGGACGGCGCGATGGCTATGCAGAGTAGCGCCGTTGCCTCGTAGCAAGGACCTGGGTTCGATTCACGGTTCCGGATTTCCTTTCTGTGTGGCGTTTGCGTGTTCTCCCCGTGGCCCAGTGGGTTTTCACCGGGTACTCCGGTTTCTTCTCACCGTAGGTTAATTGGCCTGCTTGGTAAATTGCCTTCAGTACTCTGCGATGTACTGGCATCACGTCGTGGGTATAGTCCCAGCTTGGGCCCTCTGCTGGGATAGCCTCTGACACCCCGCGACACGGATTAAGCGATAACGATGATGGTGCCTCACTGTTATGCTTCCACGTCTGGCTCCACTTACCAGCACGGTGAAGTATGGTCAAATAAACGCTTTGGGGAGGTTCTCATCCAGCAGTGGACTGATAAATTCACTCTACGTGTAGTATGGACACGTAAGTAATGTCCATGCAAGAATTGCTTTGCATGGCTCCTCTTTTGGGATAGCCGTGTCACCAAGTGTTCCGCGACGTTGCGTCTCCCACGTTGGAGGCTTTGTCACGCGTTTTTTTTAATCGCTCTGCAGGTCAACAGCGCTGGCTCGGACGCCCCACGTGGATGTTCGCCGAGTACTCCGTTTTCGTCCCACAGTCCAAAGCGACGATGCCTGGTTCAATTGTCGTGCTGACAGTTGACCCCGGATGCCTGGAGATGTTACTTTTACTCCTTCAGCTGGACAACTGTAAAAAAAGAGCTACACAGCTTACCATTGCCTTCAGCAACACAATACATATCACAACTTCAACGCTGTTTATTCTTTCAAAAACATCTTTTTTATTAATTTGGTTTCATTTTTAAATATAATTTTTTTGCGTGTAAATTATGCAACGAGATAATTCGCAACAAAAATAAATGTCATGCTAACGGGACCGTGAGTGAATACAGTAGGATACGCACACGGGTTAAATCGAATATTCGTTTAGATTTCTCAGTGTTGGGGCCGCGTCGAGTCACTAGGTGCCCACGTGGGCGCAACCACTCGGTTCCACTTTGTTGCCCGCGACCGCATCGCTTTGCTGCGGTGGCAACGTGGCCCAGCGGCTGTGCGTTAACCGCCTGTCTGCGGAGGTACGCGGTTGGAAACAGTCGGGCCGCGCTGGTAACATCCGTGCCTCCTCACAGAGAAGGAAGGTCCTGCCCAAGGCGGATCGACTCCCACCTCGGACGCCTTTTTGTGTGGAGTTTGTTTTGTTTTCCTACCCCCTGTTCTGCGTGGGTTTCCTCCGGGTTCTCCGGTTTACACCCAAAAATAGTGCTGAGTGTGATTTCTCTCCCCCTGTTCTGCGTGAGTTTCATCCGCGATCTCCAACATCCTCCCAAAACTAGTGCTGAATGTGTGTGTTCCGTCCCCCTCTTCTGCCTGGGTTTCTGGCAGGTTCTCCGGTTTCCTCCCACAGCTAAAAACACTCAATAACTGCCCAATACCATTGTAATGTATGTGAGTGTCTGGCGGGTTGGCGCCGGCTGACATCTCTGCTGTTCCTGTAACCTCTTGGGACCTCTGTGCCAAAAGCGCTATGAAGACCATAATTATTACCACCGTACGTGATGTGCATCTGTGTCGCGTCTCTAACCAGGCATGGAGTTTGCATGCGATATAAATGGTGGCGCGGTGGCCCAGTGGTTAGCGCTGACGCCTCACAGCAAGAAGGTCCCGGGTTCGAATCCCTCGGCTCGGGTGCCTTTCTGTGTGGAGTTTGCATGCTCTCCCCGTGTCCGCGTGGGTTTTCGCCGGGTACTCCGGTTTCCTCCCACAGTCCAAAAGCATGCTGCTGGATAGGTTGATTGGCTCGCAGACTAAAATTGTCCCGTAATGCCCGGCGATGGACTGGCGTCCCGTCGTCGGGTGTATTCCTGCCTTACGCCCTGTGTTTCCGGGATAGGCTCCGGCTCACCGTGACCCTATATAGGATTAAGCGGTTTCAGATAATGAGATGAGATGAGATAAATGGTGTTATCATCATCATTGTGTATGAAGCGTAACAATACTCTGCGCCGCCTGCTTACCAGCCAGTGTTGAACGTCCCATGATGTTACCGCAATCGAGTACAGGCCACCGTGTGCCGGCGCCCTGGTGTGAAGTTGCAAAATTTCGAATCTGCCAAAATCCAACAGGGCTTTCGGCAACACTGGTGCCAGCGCTGCGCCAAATGCGGACCACGTCACCGGACCGCGGCCGCTGGGAACGCGATGGTCGCCTTGCGCTGTAAGGACTACGCAGACACCAAGCGGCTGGAAGCGTTGAGCAGATGTACGGATCTGTTGATGACAATCGTTCGTCGTGGATGTTCTCTCAGGACGGCTTTAATCATAATAATGATGTGAGTTTGCACGGCGAGATTTATGTGGGTGGCGCAGCGAGTAGTGCTGCTGCCTCAGCAAGACGGTCCCGGGTTCGGTTCCCGGCTCGGGTACCTTTCTGTGTGGTGTTTGCGTGTTCTCTCCCCGCGCATGTGTGGATTTCGCCGGGCACTCCGGTTTGCTCCCACCATCCAAACACACGCCGCTGTCTAGGTTAATTGGCCCGCTGAGTAATTTGCCCTCCAAAAAGGGCCCTGCGATTTATCGGTGTGTCATCCTGGGTATAGCCCGACTGGCACCCCAGTACAGAATTAAGCGCGTACAGATCGTGACTGACAGAGACTGATTTATGAGGAGCACTCTCTCACGATATCCGTATCGAGCGCTCCCCTTCCTCTCTCCTTCGCGAGGTTTCGCCTCCCACGTTGGGAGGCAGAAAGCTGATGGTTCCTCCAACGCGAGAGGCGGAACGTCGTGAAGGAGAGAGGAAGGGGAACGCTCGACATGCCCATCCTGAAACAGCTGCTCCTCGATCTGTGCCCCGATTTTTACTCCCAACTGTGCCGTCGACCTCGTTGTCGTTAGAGGAAGTATGCACGCGGTGTGCGCGGTGCATTACTACGCTGCACAAACTGCCCTTGGAAGTAGATCTCCCAGCACTACTGCTTAGGTCCCTCACCAAATTCCCGGTAGGTACTGACGTCCGCTACTGATGGATTCTCGAAGAGACCGGCCTCTGCTTTAAAGTGTCGATCTGCTCAGCGATTTATGGCGACGCGTTTCATCGTATGACCCATCCGCAAAGCGCGGTCGCTCGCTTAATGATTATTAATTATGATTTAGCAGTCGCCCTTAACCAGAGCGACTTACGTCGATCGCTTCCCCGTTGCGTGATTTCTGGATCGTCGGCTGCGGGCGAAGCGGTTGTGCGCGATTTTGAGTTGCGCGATTTTGTGTTGCGCGTCGTGCAAAGTACCACCGGCTCGGCGTAACGCGGAGTTATAATGACGATAATAATTGTCTTGGGCGATGGAGCCACTATGAAGTTCACGGAGCAATTTACTCACAATACACCTCCGGTCACAAAATCGCGCGCTGCATAGAATTAGAGTTAAGGCTTTTCATTTTGAAGATGTGGCACTGCGTGCAACGGCTTCTGGGCAAGTTGTCCGCAGACAAAATACGCATGTACAAAACTTGGCGTCTGCTTTATGGACAAAGTTATTTTGTGATTACAAAAGTTATTGGTTCCCGCATCGGGTGCCATTCTGTGTGGAGTTTGCGAGTTATCTCTCTCGCCGTGTCCACATGGGTTTTTGTCAGGTACTCCGTTTTCCCCCCACCGTCCAAGGAACACACTGCTGCCTCGGTGAATTGGCTTGCTGAGTACATTGCCCCAAAGTGTCCTCTGCAATGGCTATACTAGCGTCACATCCTGGGTATTCTCCCCGCCTTGCGCCTTCTGTCGGCTGGGATAGGCGCCAACTCCCCTCACGACCCCGTACAGGATGAAGCGGGTGTTGATAATGAATGGTTAAAGTTATCAGTGATCATTGGACGGCGATGGGGTTGGGTGTGACTCCGTCACAGGATGGCAAGATGTGGCGGCAGCGGTAGCGGCCGCGGCCGCGGCGGCGGTGGCGACGGCGGCGGTGATGGCTTGGGGAGATCTTCATCCAGCAGGACGACGATGATGATGATCGGGTTCACGGAGTGAGTAGACCTTGTCTTGGGATTGAACCCATCCGTGCAGAAAATGGGAGCCGTGCTGCTCCGCACATTGAGCTGTATCAGGGCCCTGTGCCGCTTAAAAAGTATTTTTGTGAGATTGTCACTGCTCCATGTGGGTTTGTCACTGATCCATGTGGGTTTGTCACTGCTCCATGTGGGTTTGTCACTAATCCGTGTGGGTTTGTCACTGATCCATGTGGGGCTGTCACTGCCCCATGTGGGTTTGTCACTGATCCGTGTGAGTTTGTCACTGATCCATGTGGAGTTGTCACTGATCCATGTGGGTTTGTCACTGATCCATGTGGGTTTGTCACTGCTCCGTGTGGGTTTGTCACTGATCCATGTGGGTTTGTCACTGATCCATGTGGGTTTGTCACTGCTCCGTGTGGGTTTGTCACTGCTCCAAGTGGGTTTGTCACTGCTCCAAGTGGGTTTGTTACTGCTCCGTGTGGGTTTGTCACTGATCCGTGTGGGTTTGTCATGACAGTGTTTGATGTGAGTTGACTGGCTGAATATGAGAATTGTGCGCTAAGTGCTGCTTCAGGCTAGCCGTGTCGAGCGCTCCTCCAGTCTCCTTCATGACGTGTCATCTTCCATGTTGGAGGCATGCCTGATGATTCCTGCATCATGATTATGATTACGTTTGCACCTTTGCATAAATTGGTGCTGTGAGTTTATTCATTTACCATTTAATTTTATGCGTCATTGCGTTGGTCAGTTGAGACGCTTGTTGTGTCGTAGGAATCCCACTTCAGAGCTTGCAAGCTGGCTGGCTAATTTCTGCTGTAATAAAAAAACATCTCTATATCCATGATTCTGCCGCTACTTGCAAAGCCACTGTACCCTCTTTACGATCGGTAAAGATTAGAAGTGCAAAGGTGCAGCCCTGGAAATATCTTGCAGCCACCCCTGTTGACAAGAGCGCCTCCACTCCTATCTCCAGAAAGCCCCCTCGAGATGTTTGGCCGACTCTTCCACGTTGAGCAGACGCCTCCGATGAGGTGGAAGCACCTGTACTTCCTCCCTGCACACCCGACCCACCGATCGCGGTGACCCCGAGTGGACAGGTTTGGTGGGTTGGGGTTGGGATGGAGATCTACGGAACCCCTGTCGATGTGGATCGAACCACCGGCGTCTCGACGTTCCAGTGTTGGCGGCGTCGGAATTCCCACTGGAGCCGCGTGGACGAACCCACAGTGAGCGCTCCGCCTGGCGGCTCAGTAGCCGCGGTGTCGAGATCCCAACACCCGGCCGCCAGGGTCACCACCTAGGAGGCACCACGCACGGAGACGTATCGTACATGGGGTGAGTAGCCTAGGAGAGACAGAGAGAGAGACCGCTGCACTCGGTCTAACGGGATATCACCTATACGCCGACGATGTCCAGCTCTATCTTTCATTCTGTTTATCTTCCACTGACATCTCTTCCCGAATGTCTTTGTGTTTCAGCCAATTCATCGTGGATGTGTGAGCATCATCTACAGTTCAACCATTCAAAAACAGATGTCCTTTTTCTTCCATCTTCTTCACCCCTTTCACTTGATGTCACTTTTTCCATCTCCATTGGTTTCCACGTCTGTTCGGAGCCTAGGTATCACCCTGGATTCTTCTCTATCATATTCTCTCTACATCTCCAATCTATCTCGCACATGCCGGTTTCATTCATTCAACATCTGCAAAATCCGTCCATGTCTTACCGTGGAATCTGATCAACTCTTGGGCTATGCTTTGGTTCTATCCCACCTGGACTAACTGCAACGGTCTCATAGCTGATCTGCCTGTAGACGCTGTCCGCACACATCAACTTAAACTAAATTCTGCTGCCGCCTCGTCTTTTTTCTGCCTCGCTTTTCCCATTTCACGCATCCGCTGCACTCTCTACACTGGCTGCCAGTTGCAGCGAATTCAAGATACTGGTTCTTATCCATCACTCTCTCCACTTGCTCCCTCTCACCTCTGCACCACCATCTCCCCCGACACCCCCTCTCGCTCTCTCCACTCAGCAAGTTCTGGTAGTCTGGTTGCACCACACTCCCGCTCTCCTGGTTCAAAAGATGGCTGCTACACTGCACTGGCCCTATCATGGTGGAATGACATCCCAATAGAGATCAGGACCACAGGGTCACATTATTCCGTAAAATGCTTAAATCACATCTTTTCAACCATTATTTACAAGTCTGACATCTGACAGGGTAACAACTTGATGCTTAGAGGTGTTATCCTACTGGTATTATGAAAGTATGTTTATTTGAAATGCATCTGTGCGTGCAATGTGAGTTTCCCTGGATAAGGACGTCTACTAAATAATAATTTTAAAAACCTCACCCACTCACCTACACATCGCCCACTCACCCATTCACTAACTCAGTCACCTTCCACTCACCCACTCAATCACCCACTCACTCACCCACCCACCCACCCAATTACCCACCCACCCAATCACCCACCCACTCACCTATCCTCCCACCCAACACCCCGTACAAGTGATAACCCCACATGCCTGTTCACCGCACGCTCGCCACCTCGTCCCCGCCGCCCTCCCCGCTGGGCACAAGGCACACGGCGCCGTCGCTCGTGTGCCGCAGGCAGAACCTCTCGGGCGAGTAGGGCCTCCCGCAGTCGTCCCGCAGTGCCGCGAACACCTGGGCCCTCAGGGCGGCCAGCCGGCGCTCGGCCGCCCGCACCCCTTCCTCAATGTCTCTCCTCTCGGCCAACAGGGCCTCGCGGCGGCCCTGCAGACGGCCCAGCTCCCTCTCGAGGCCCGTGAGGCCGTCGAGCTTGCGCCTGCGGCAGTTCTGCGCAGCCACCTTGTTCTTGCCGCGGCGGCGGATGTCCCGCACGAGCGCCAGCTGCGGCTCGGAGAGGCGGTGGCGTGCCAGCAGCTCATTGAAGTCGTCCACGGCCATGTTGACTATCTGCTGCACGCCGATGGGGATGCGCATGGCCGCAGCGCGCCGCTCGTCGCGGCTGGGACGCGTGTCGGCACCCGCCGGGAGGAGGTGGAGCGGCCCGCCGCCGCTGACGCGTCGCGGTGGTGGTGGCGGCGACTCCAGGTGAAGGCAGTCGGGCCCGGCGCCCACGGGACCGGCGTCTCTCGTTATTCCGGACGCCGCACAAGTTCCGCCACTGCCGCTCAAGTCCACCAGGGCCGAGGCGCCAAGGAATGAGCTGTAGTCCGAGGTGGTGCCGCTCTTGCCGCTGTGAACCTCATGCTGCTGCTGCTGGTGCTGCTGATGATCAAGGAACATCATCTCGCAAGGCATCGGCTCCTCTCCGGGGCACTCTACCTCCGCACCCGCCCCGTAGCCCAGCGTCCCGAAGCTCTCAAACGTCTCCCTGCCGCTGCAGCTGCTGCTGCTGGCGCTGCTGCTACCGCTGGCGTAGCCCAGGTGTCCGCCGTACGGCAGCAGGGCGGCGGCCGACTCGGTGAACATCGCCGCGTCGGGGCTGAGGCACCTGCGGGCACATGGCGGGCCTGCGCCGTCGCCGCATGCTGCGAAGCCTCGGAACGACGACGCCGTTGGCGGCGGCGCTTCCACGGCCATCGGCTGGTAGCTGCCGCCCGAGGAGGCAGCGGACGGGGCGGAGGTCGGGAAGCCGTGAGCAAGGACGCCGGGAAAAGTGGCGCAGAAGCCGGAGTTGGAGGAGGCGCAGCCACCGCCGCTGCCACCGGTACCCGCCACGGTGCCGCCGGTGCCTGGGTAGAAGCTCTGGTTCGAGACCCGCAGGCGCTGCTGCTGGTGGCAGAAGTCGCCGAGTAGCTCCGGCGACTCGCTGTACATGGAGGCGTCACCGGGTCCTGGTGCTGCTTGCTGCTGCTGCTGCTGGTGCTGCTGCTGGTGCTGTTGATGGTGATGCTGCTGATGGTGCTGTGGTGGCGCGGTCATGTCCAGCACCTGCGATGGGGTTCAGAGCAAAGGCGAGTCACAGTGTGGTCATGTGAAGGTTTCGCGAGCAGCACGAACAGCAGCACTTAGCTAAGGACAAGGCCAGTGATGACGATGATGGCAATGTAATGATGTAGCATTGTCACAGCTCGACGGTGAGATCCCTCTCAGGAGCTGCTCTTTCGTGATAGCGGTACGAACTGTTCCTGCTCTTTCCTCCGCGACGTTTCGCCTCCCGCGTTGGAGGCATCATCAGGATCCTCGCTGGACAACTGTAAAGAAGAGCTGCATCGCTCAACCGTTGCTCCAAGACTTGTGATGCCTGGCCGAAGGGGTCTCCTTTGCCTTGATACCTGATGAGGCCTTCAATGTGGAAGGCGAAATGT
>JAZEWT010000007.1:1802610-1825784 GCA_036362905.1 Mordacia mordax | reverse complement strand
AGAGGAGGGGCTGTGGTGGTAGAGGGGAGGGGCTGTGGGGGAACCAGGGGAGGGGCTGTGGGAGTAGAGGGGAGGGGCTGTGGGGGGAACAAACTCTCATCAGAGAGGCGACTGATCCGAGAGTCGAACCGAGGCGGTTTTTTGCTGTGAGACACAAACGTTACCGTGCGCTGTTACCCTGACACTACGGATCAACATCAAACTCAGCGCGTTCGTCTACAGCAGCGTGATCTCACATCGAGAACAATTAACAACAGACGTGCCGGGTGGCACGGTGGCCCAGTGGGTAGCGCTGTCGCCTCACAGCAAGAAGGCCCCGGGGTTCGAATCTCGGCTCGGGACTGCTTTCTGTGTGGAGTTTACATTTTCTCCCCGTGTCCGCGTGGGTTTTCGCCGGGCACTGCGGTTTCCTCCCACAGTCCAAAAAACATGCTGCACCGTGGGTTAATCGGCTTGCAGACTAAATTGCCCGCAGTGCCCGGTGATGGACTGGCGTCCCATCGTGGGTATATATCTTCCTTGCGCCCTGTGTCTGCCGGGATAGGCTCCGGCTCACCGCGACCCGGTACAGGAATAAGTGGTTTCTGACAATGAGATGAGGTGAGAATAAGCGACGTTTCGGGCAATGACCCTGCCGGAATTTACGCGGCACCAACCCGGTCACCGAGTTCGATTACCGACCAATTACAGTCGCAAATATGTGACCCGGTCCTGAACCTCCTCTAGGTCAACTCAACCTTAAAATGAGTACACGCTGCTGCGTGTTAACAACATCGCTGGAGAGACAGA
This sequence comes from Mordacia mordax, assembly GCA_036362905.1. Lineage (NCBI taxonomy): Eukaryota > Metazoa > Chordata > Hyperoartia > Petromyzontiformes > Petromyzontidae > Mordacia > Mordacia mordax. The sequence continues at coordinate 1,824,995 of JAZEWT010000007.1, read as the reverse complement.
GGCGGCCAACGCGGGTGGCTGTGGCCACTCCACACCACTCTCCCACCACTCCCCCACTACTCCCCGAACTCTCCCAGCCTTCAGTTTCCTCGCAAACCAACAAGCACTTACCCCCACATCTTGCGTGAGCCATTTGGGGCGCCTTTGCTTTCATATCGTGAAAACAACTCCACACCACTCTCCCACCACTCTCCCACCACTCCCCGAACTCTCCCAGCCTTCACAGTTTCCTCGCAAACCAGCAAGCACTTGCCCCAACATCTTGCGTGAGCTACTTGGGGCGCCTTTGCTTTTATCAACGCGTGAAAACACGCGTTGGGGTGGAACTCGGTGCGAGGCACGTGGTCAAACACGAGGCCCTCTTCACAAGTGCTGGGTTTCCACAGCCGAAGCCTATCCCGGCAGACACAGGGCACGAATGCAAGGATGTACCCCGGATGGGACGCCGGTCCATCGTAAGAGGTCCGCGGCCGATTTGGTCGGTAGGACAATAACATAGGCGGCGTGTTTTTGGATTATGGGAGGAAACAGGAGTGCCCAGCGAAAATCCACGCGGACACGGGGAGAGAACGCGAAAATTCCACAAAGAAAGGTTGCACCAGGAATCGAATCCACGCCCTTCTTGCTGTGAAGCGGCAGCTCACGTTAAACAAGCTCTGTAATAACTAATAAATGTTATTCCTTCCAAAGTGATTTCAATATTATCGGTGAAGCGACTTATACCGCATCATTTGCGTGGTGTATCGCAAGTCTGGAACCCGTGTGTTTGTATAAAGAGGCGACGTTTCGGGCAATGACGCTTATTCCGCGGCACTCGCCGCCCGTCTCAAGGTCGCCGGATTCATTGTATTACGGCGCAGCGCGCCAACCGCTGCGCCACCGCTCCACCACTCAGCTTAAGAAAATTCCCACTCGAAGCGTCTCGTGAATCCATTCACCGCCTCTTAAGCTGTCCTCTTGAAAGGGGCGGCCTGGCTTGTTGAATTAAACACGGAGGCCAATAACAAACCCTGCATTCGCCCCGCAGAGAGAGGCAACTTACATAATGGGGCTCTCGTCGCGTTTCAATACTCCTCGACATGAGGGTCCTGCCAGAGTGGGCTGGCCGATTCCTTTTGTCAGAACAGATACCAGAAATCGATCGGTGTGTTGATTATAATAGCAGAACGTGCCTATTGAGCTTCTATGTTCTAGTTGTGGGATTCCTACGATGCAACACTGGCTCCTATCATCTAATACTGGCTCCTATCATCTAACACTGGCTCCTATCATCTAACACTGGCTCCTATCATCTAACACTGGCTCCTATCATCGAACACTGGCTCCTATCATCTAACACTGGCTCCTATCATCTAACACTGGCTCCTATCATCTAACACTGGCTCCTTTGTCTTCCACTGGATAGACAGATGTTCATAATGACATCATAAAGTACACACTGAGCTTGAACATTTCTAGATGCGGGATTTTGCGACACAATAAAAGTTTGAACCGAGTAACGTAACAACGCACGAAAATTAAAGGGTAAGCAAACTCCAAACATCTATTAGTGCAAGGATGAACCCGTATAATCTTCAAGTAAACGATAACTCGCTACGTTGCACAGCACAAACATCTCATCTCATCTCATTACCTGAAACCACTTAATCCTATATAGGGTCACGGTGAGCCGGAGCCTATCCCGGAAACACAGGGCGTAAGACAGGAATACACCCGACGACGGGACGCCAGTCCATCGCCGGGCATTGCGGGACAATTTTTAGTCTGCGAGCCAATCAACCTATCCAGGAGCATGCTTTTGGACTGTGGGAGGAAACCGGAGTACCCGGCGAAAACCCACGCGGACACGGGGAGAGCATGCAAACTCCACACAGAAAGGCACCCGAGCCGAGAGATTCGAACCCGGGACCTTCTTGCTGTGAGGCGTCAGCGCTAACCACTGGGTCACCGCGCCGCCCCAGCACAAACATGACAATGTCAATACAGTCACGAGACATGAAAGTGTAGCCATGTAATGTAGCCATGTAACGCATGAGAATAGATTGAAGAAACGTTGTCCTTAAAAGGAAAACGCGTATAAATCCGCTCTTTCAGGATAGCCGTGTCGAGCGCTCCTCCTCTCTCCTTCGTCACGTTTCGCCTCCCACGTTGCAGGCGCGGTGGCGCAGTGAGTAGGGCTGCTGCCTCACAGGAAGAATTGCCTGGGCTCGATTCTCGGCTCAGGTGCTGCTTTTCTGTGTAGAGTATGCATGTTCTCTCTCTCTCCTCGTGTCCACGTGGGTTTTTGCCGGGTACTCACAGTCCAAACACATGCCTACGTTAATTGTACTGACGAAATCGCACGCCGTGCCCGTGGATGTTGTAAAATGTTTACCCGTCTCCGAGGGACAACATAGCCCAGCGTTCCTTCGACCTTGAATTAAATAAAACTTGACTGACGGACACGCGCACAAAATCGATGTTCTCAACTGGTGCCGGGTCGCGACCCATCAGTGGGTCGCGACCGCCACCGAGTGGTCCGCGGAGACTGGAACCACGTGGGCCCTCGAGGTGCAAAATGCTGGACACGGCTATCGCGAAATAACAGCTATGGAGAGAAATTCTCATCACACATAGAGCCGTGGCAACACCGCATAAATGAATATAGTTATTATTACGATAAAATTTTGTTAATTATTATTTAGCAGCGTCCTTATTAATGGCGACTTACATCATTGTTGCTGATTTTCCGTTCTTGAGTCATTGTTGTTGATGTGCCGCTCTCTGTGCAGCGCTTTGTGACCCTCGGGTGAAAAGCACTCTATGAAGGTGTAGTGAGGACACCACAGAGCGGCGAGGGGAAGGCCGCCATGCATTTAGCCGGCGCCAACATTTGCCAAAGTCTGCGTTATATCACGATGTTATCGGCAAATTAATTAACGAGCATTTTTTTTTGTGGCAGGAAAGCGGAGAACCCGGAGGAAACCCACGCAGAACAGGGGGAGAGAGAACACGCGAACTCCTTGCAGAAAAGTGCCCAAAGCGGGGATCGAACTGCCTCGGGCAGGACTTTTCTGAGGAGTAGATGTCCGCCCAGCGCCACCCAGCTGCCCACAAGAGGCCCTCAGATGCTCGAATGAGATCAACTCCGTTCCGCATGCTCATGGCGCAATGCGCTAACCGACGGGCCACCGTTCCTCACAGCTTCATCTTGAAACACGGGGTTCCGCCAGAAACACAACTCCCCCCCCTCCGACTTATGGTTACCATCACGAGGGCGCGGCAACCCGGGAGGTAACGTGCACGGCTTAAACATGGTAAGGGAGAGGGAGAGGCTACTCTACCCTGTGTCACTGGAAACAATAGTAAACACTGCTGCCTCGCACCAAGAAGAAGCCGGGTTCGATTCCCGGCTCGGGTGCAACTGTGTAGAGTTTGCGAGTTCTCTCCAACGTGTCTGCGTGGGGTTTTCTCCGGGTACTCAGGTTTCCTCCCACAGTCTAATAGACACGCTACTGCGTTAATTGTCCTGTTGGGTATATTGCCCACAGTACCCTACGATGTTGAAACTTGCTCACCCATCCCTACTGGACAACCGCCGCTACCTCTTTAAAAAGAGAGGAGGGTCCCGGAACAATCGGGACGGGTGGCAACCCCACCTCCACCCCCCCCCCGTCCCCTCGTCCCCTCCCCCACCCGGTGCCTCTCCTCACAATGGCGCCCCTTGTCACGTTCACCATTAGACACAAATATGCGGCCGCGGGGAGCCCAGGTAGACGGGCGGGGGAGACGGAGCCCGCCGCTAGGGAGACAAAGGCGGCCGGGCGCGATGCTGCCCCCCCTCCCCTCATCGCGCGCAATTGTTGCCAGCCAATACACAGCTCTTGCCCCAAAGCTTTCCGAGGCTGTATGGGGAGGGGGCTTTGTCTTTGGAAGGGTGGTGGTTCCTGCCCACGGTCAGAGGTAACACAGAGGCGACCCCTGTGGTCACGGTAACGCATAGTGGACTCATGTAGCCATGGTAACGCATTGGGGACTCATGTAGCCATGGTAACGCATTGGGGACACGTCTAAAGGTAACGCGTAGGGGACTTCTTCACTCAGGGTAATGCAGTGAAATGCATTGTGTTTGTCTATTGATCCTTGGAGAGGTGAGTGGAGAACGTGGTTGGGTGTGGTGGGGGGTGGTTGTGGGGTGAGCGGGGTGGGCGAGGTGGGGGGGGTAATGAATATCCAGGCAAGACGCTGCCTGGATTTTCCTACAACATCACTCACATCACACCCACACCACCTTAATATCGCCGATACATCACCCACGTCACACCCGCACCACACACAAACAACAACCGATATTCGCCACTAAGTGGCGTTGACGTCACCACGGCGCCTGTGCCAGGCCATGTTCACCTATATGCCACGTGAAGTGTCGAAGGCTCGCCGACATGAATGAGGTCACGGGACAGACCCAGGTGTTACGGGTCTCCTGACTGATATGACTGCAAGAAGAACCACCTATGCTCCCTACTGTGCCAAGTTGCTGTGTTATAGCCGCCCAACGCTCCGCTCGTTGTTGTGAGCGTCGCTTCTCTGCCCGTCGTTGTTGTTGGAGGGCAACTGCTTCCAACTGCCCTGTAGCGTCCTTCACGATCCTCCTCCACAGAGGTTGATCTTGACACCGCTGGTACCAGTCTTCAGCGAGTCCACTCAGCTCCAGGTCCTCCTGTGCCACATCAGTCCATCTCTTCTCTAGCCCGTGCCGCGCCCGTTTAGTCACCTCTATCCGGCCCAACAGCAACTGCTTGGGCATGCTGTGGCTGGGCATGCGGGCTACATTACCCAACCACCGCAGCCTCGCCTGCCGGAGGAGCTCAGCACTGGGACTTTGTCCAGATCTCTCGAGAATTTTGTGAGCTCTCAAACAATCTAACCTGGGTAAACCTAGGATGGATCGTAGGTAGGCCAGCCAGAAAGTTTCAAGACAGCGCGGGTGTTTCGACTGGGGGGGGGGTCCACGTTTTGCAAGCAAAGAGAAGAGAGGGCATGACTGCAGCTGAGAAGACCCGAATCTTCATATGGAGCGACAGGGCCAGGCAGCTTCCACACAGCGTTACGTAGCCGATGAAACGATAATGCGGCCCGACTAATTCGGAGCGTGACCTTCGCTATCAAACCGGAACCGGCCATAAGCACACTGCCATGGTAAGGAAACTCCTCCACTGTCTCCACAACTGCCCCATCAATCATGGAGAGCTGAGGAGGTGGAGTATTCGGTGGCACTAAATACCCAGACAGGTGCTTTGTTTTGGTGGGACTGATGGTAAGACCCCACCTCTTTGTTGCATGCTCCATGTTCAACAGCAGAGCCCCCAACTCCTCCAGAATGAGCAGCAATCACTAAATCATCGGCATTTACCACACCACTCACACACACCACATAAACACTACACACACACATCACAAACATCATACACACGTTACAAACATCTTACACACATTACATCACACACACATTACATCACAAACAGACATTACATCACACATTACACACACACTACATCACATCACACCACACACATACCACACCACACACACCCACCACACACACCCACCACACCACACACAACCCGGACGCCTTTGTCTCCCTAGCGGCTGAGTCGACCTCGGAGAGGCCCAGGACCACTGCAGAAAATCGTCACTGGTGCTGGTGGTGACCGTGAGCGGGAATCGAACTCAGCCACAAACACACATCACCCACACACAGGTATAGACAAAGACAACGGTCCCCCTTGTAGCCTTAACAGACTAGAGGTTCAAGTGCCATTAGCGAGCACCTATGAAGGTCGACACGGCACACGAGGACCAGCACCACGCCCGGTTGCCTTTGTTTCCCTAGTGGCAATGGTTACACACCTCACTGGGTACTCATTTTTGGCTGAGTCGACCTAAGGAAGGTCCAGGACCGGTTCAGAAAATCGTCACTGGTGTTGGCTGTGAGCGAGATTTGAACCCGAGTCGCCAAGTTCGTAGCGAGGCGCGCTAACCGCTGAGCCCACAAACAAGTATCCACACACAGATACACACACTCACACAGGTACACACGCAAGTATACACACACGCCAACAGATATACACACATAAGTACACACAGACACACAGGTACACACTCAGTTAAACATAGATACATACACAAGTATACACAGGTACACACACAGGCAAATACTTTAACGAGTATATACATACAGGTACACACTCACACAGGTATACACACACAAGTACGCACTTACACTTTTTCCATTTACACACAGGTACACACAGACACACACAGACACACAAGTATACACATACATATACACAGACTTACACAGGTACACACACAGGTATATATACACAGGTACACGCTCACAGACACAGGTACACACTTACACAGACACACAGGTACACACATAGATACAACAACCGCCATTCGCCACTAAGTAGCGGGGACGTCACCACGACGCCTGTGCCAGGCCATGTACACCTTTAAGCCACGTGAAGTGTCGAAGGCTCCCCTATAAGAGGACAGACCAGGTGTTATAGGCTGCCTAACCGAGATGATTGGCAAATACACCACCTATGTTCCCTACATACACAAACACGTATACACATACAGATACATACACTCACGCAGGTACACACACATGTACACATAGGTACACACACAAATAGGTACACACATATAAACACACGCACAGGTACACACACATAGGTACACACAGAAGTACACACACAAGTACACACACACATGCACAGATACACACACAGATAAACACACACACACACACAGATAAACACACGCAGGTACCCACACAGGTACACACAGGTACACACACACAGGAACACACGCACACAGGTACACACACACTATACACACAGGTACCCATACAGATATATACTGACAGAAATACACACAGGTACACACACAGGTACACACCCACACAAGTACACACACAGGGTATATACTCATATATAAGATTACAACAGGTTTTACCGTATCTGGCGATTATGTATACTGGCAAAAAAGTACCCATAGCGTTAACAGCCCCACCTAAGGTATATACTCACACACAGGTATACACGCAGGTATACACACACACAGGTATACACACACACAGGTATACACACACACAGGTATACACACACACAGGTATACACACAGAGGGACACACTCACGCGGGTACACACACACAGGCACACACACACAGCTACGCACACGCAGGCACAGACACACGTGGACGGGACCAGGGAGTGGTTTATTCCGCGCAGGAAAATCGACTCAAGTGGGAGCCGCACTCTCATTGGAAATGTCAAGAGCTCTGCTCCCCTCGTCCCTTCCCCACCCCCTCCATCATCACCATCAGCCATGGTCAATCCACTATTGGACAAAGACCTCCACAAGTCGTGCCCAGCTCACAGGATTCTATGAACTTATCCTCCATCTCAGTCTGTATTTCATCTGGAAGTAGCAGTTGCAGAGCGGGGAAGGCTAAGAGATGGTATGGGAAAAGAGGACTGACAAAAAGATAAATAAAAAATACGTATCTAATAAGTTAATAGAGCAAATAAATACAAAGCTATCTTTAGGAGGGAAAAGCTGAAATGATGATTTTAACTGGGCGGCGCGGTGGTCCAGTGGTTAGCGCTGACGCCTCACAGCAAGAAGGTCCCGGGTTTGAATCTCTCGGCTCGGGTGCCTTATTGTGTGGAGTTTGCATGCTCTCCCCGTGTCCGCGTGGGTTTTCGCCGGGTACTCCGGTTTCCTCCCACAGTCCAAAAGCATGCTCCTGGATAGGTTGATTGGCTCGCAGACTAAAATTGTTCCGCAATGCCCGGCGATGGACTGGCGTCCCGTCGTCGGGTGTATTCCTGCCTTACGCCCTGTGTTTCCGGGATAGGCTCCGGCTCACCGTGACCCTATATAGGATTAAGCGGTTTCAGATAATGAGATGAGATGAGATGATTTTAACCAAAGTTCGAAAAAAAAAGAACTGATACGAACTGATACTGATACGAATACTGGCAGCCATCCGCCATAAAGGTCCAAGATTAATTCGTGAAGCAATTGAGATTCAGAAGACTAAAAACATCATGAACCGAAAACAAGAAATGCGTATAAAACTTAGCCAATCCTGGAGGCCAGTTATTGAAGTCAGGACAGCAGGACATCAGAGAGGGATCGTCTAATTGTGGGAGGGGCATCTTTTCATGAGATGGAAATTAGGGGACTAGCCACAGACAAAGCAGGGAGGGGGAAATCACAGCTCCGGGGGTGGGAATAGGATATGGAAATTAGTGTCAAGGTGACTTAGAAGCGGACTCACACAACAAAGAACACACGCATCACGCCCACACATATAAGGAGACAATAGAAGCCGCGCACGAACACTTCGCCTGAGGATGCCTCCAACGTGTGAGGCGAAACGTCGCGAGGAGAGGAGAGAGAGCCATCGACGCGGCTGTCCCGAGAGAGCAGCTTTTCGAAGCAATCATCATGCATCGAGCCGTGAAAACCGACATCATTACAACTGATGTTTTAACTGATCAGCAAAAAAAAGGGTAAGAGATGGGGAGTCGATGTGTTCGAGATGGGAGTCAGTGTGCAGAGTTAAGGAAAAGAGGGGGAGGGGGCATGGTGACTTAATAGCTTTCTATCTCGTCATGCGGTGTCTCGTGATGTGGTGGCTTAATGCATAAGGTTAATGATTGATCAACGAGCCGTGCGTGATTCAACCTCACGGCGCCGTGGAGTTATAAGGAGCACGGGTTGGAGGGGCGAGAGAGTTCTCCGGGGGAATTGGTAGGAGGAGGCAGCGTCGACATGTAGCTGGGCGCGTTGAGCCCGTGAGGGGTAGGAGTCAATGTGCGGCGATTACCCCGAACGTTATATTGTGTTAATAAAGAATCGAAAACCAAGAAGTCTCTGCTCATCTGTGTTCACTGGCTGATCTATCGCGGAGTGAATGCTGATTCTCGCCGTGGTGTTGCCACTGTAAGCCGTTACAAGCCAGGAGTCACGACTGGTGCGCCACAAGTGTTAGAAATGAGTCTCAGTGTTAGAGATGAGAGTCTCAGTGTTAGAGATGAGAGTCTCAGTGTTAGCGATGGGAGTCTCAGTGTTAACGATGGGAGTCAGTGTTAGAGATGGGAGTCGCAGTGTTAGAGATGGGAGTCTCAGTGTTAGAGATGGGAGTCGCAGTGTTAGAGATGGGAGTCGCAGTCTTAGAGATGGGAGTCACAGTCTTAGAGATGGGAGTCGCAGTGTTAGAGATGGGAGTCACAGTGTTAGAGATGGGAGTCACAGTGTTAGAGATGGGAGTCGCAGTGTTAGAGATGGGAGTCGCAGTGTTAGAGATGGGAGTCGCAGTGTTAGAGATGGGAGTCGCAGTGTTAGAGATGACAGTCAGTGTTAAAGATGGGAGTCGCACTGTTAAGGGATGGGAGTCAGTTTGTTTTCAAGCTGGGAGAAACCGTTGAGCTGAGTCGCTCTTTTTAACAGTTGTCCAGCGGGGAGGGGTAAGCAAGTTACAACATCTTAGAGTTCCAGGGAGAATGTAATTTGAATAATAAGTCTCAGCAGCAGCAGCGGGGTCCATCTTCCGCCAGTAACGTTAACTATGAGGAGATAAATATCGGGCGGCGCGCAGAGACGAGCGCTGTCACCTCACAGCAAGAAACAGCCCGAATCGGTTCCCAGCTCGGGTGCATTTCTGTCTGGAGTTTGCGGGTTTTCTCCCCGTGTCCGCGTGCGTTTTCTCCGGGTACTCCGGTTTCCTCCCACCGCCCAAAGACACGCTGCTGCCTACGTTAATTGGTATCCTGAGGAAATTATATCCAGTGCCCTGCGATGTACTGGCATCACATCCTGGGAATAGCTCCGCCTTGCGCCCTCTGTCTGTTTGTAACTTGCTTATCCCTCCCCGCCTACAACTGTTAAAAAGCGCCGCACGGCTCAGCTGCTGCATGTGAAACCTAAGGCTGTTCAGTACACGGGTGTAACGATGCGAGTGTCGTCACGGCTCTGTCGTGAGAGTCTCTCTCGTAAGCTGCTCTTTTGGGATAGCATCCGTGTCGAGCGTTCCTCCTCCGCATGGCTCAGAACGACTGACGATACGAAGGAAGAGAAGCAGGAGGAACGCCTGATGCGGCTATCCTGAAAGAGCTCCTATAGAGAGCAATTCGTTTAGAGGCGGGGAGGAGGGGGAGTCAGTCACATAGTCAGATGATTCGTTCCGTATCACTTTCCAGGCTTCCGCCTGACGATGCCTCCAACGTTGGAGGCAAAACGTCGCGAAGGAGGAGGAGGACGAGAAGGAACACTCAACACGGCTATCCCGAAAGAGCAGCTGTGCAGACTGCAGATGATGAGAACGGAGAAAATATGACTCTTTCTGGCAGTAATCTAATGCTCTTTGCGTGTTTTGCCACAAGCGTGTGTGGTTATTACAAACTTGATGCCAAGTGAAAGGCGTCCGCTTGGGGTTTGAAGATTATCATGACTAATATTAATTATTATTTAGCAGACGCCCGTATCCAAAATCCGAACAGCTGTGTTATTGCCGGAAAAAGGTGAAATCTTTTCGATTTTCCCATTCACAGTGCATTGGTCGTCTCAGCTGTTGGAGGAAACTGGAGAACCCAGGAGAAACCCATGCAAAACAAGGGCAGAGAGCGAGAGAGAACATACAAACTCCACACAGAGAAGGAGTACGAGCTGGGAATCGGAGAATCGAAGAATCGGAGGTCGTGATTCGTGGTGTGGCCCCAGGTGTTACCACTGCTTTTACCCTGCCTTCCACTGTAGGGACCTCTGTTCTCCTTCTCCCTACTCTGGTCGACGTTACCCCCCCCCCACACGCTCCCCCCAATCTCATCTCCCACTTCTCCCCCCACCTCTCTCCCCCGCTCCTCCCACCCAGTTCCCCCCTCCCCAACCCTTCTTCAGTCCCTCCACCCCCTACCACTGGCTCCACTGCAGGAAGCAGTGACTTCGCAGATATTCCCATCTTCATAAAATCTTATTATTTTCACTCAAATAAAACAATATTAAAGTTATAACTGCTCTTATGATTGCTGCTCTTTCGGAATAGCATGCCGAGCGTTTCTCCCTCGCGACGTTTCGACTCCCACGTAGACGGCATCACCACTATCTCTAACACTAGCTCCTATCTCTAACATTGGCTCCTATCTCTAACACTGGCTCCTATATCTAACACTGGCTCCTATATCTAACACTGGCTCCTATATCTAACACTGGCTTCTATCTCTAACACCTGCTGCTATCTCTAACACTGGCTCCTATCTCTAACACTGGCTCCTATCTCTAACATTGGCTCCTATATCTAACACTGGCTCCTATATCTAACACTGGCTTCTATCTCTAACACCTGCTCCTATATCTAACACTGGCTTCTATCTCTAACACTGGCTCCTATCTCTAATACTGGCTCCTATCTCTAACACTGGCTCCTATCTCTAACATTGGCTCCTTTCACCCCCCGTAAAAGTGAGGAGGTTCGATTCCCCCATCGGGCGTATTTTTGCGTAAAGTTTTTGTGTTATCTTCCTCTGTTCTACGTGCATTTCCTGCGCGTTCTCCGGTTTCATCCCACAACTAATCACACTGATTAATTAATTTGTTCATTAGCATCATATAGGTCTGGTGGGTTTGCGCCGGCTGACTGCGTGCTTTCCTTCCCCCACCACGTAAAATGTAAACAATTATTAAATTATAAGTATACATGCAAATTATATACATTCACACATACGTAGTCACATACGCCTAAACCCATAGAGAAATTAAATAATCTACACTTAATCTACGTATTATTTAAATTGGTTGCCATTAACATCTATACACATTAATTATTGTACGAATGAAATTTGTGAACAGATGTTAGAAGTTTGTTTGACAGAAAATCTGGCATACATTTCCTATGGGCCTGGATTGTTGCTACACCATGTTCAGTATATGTGGAGGTTAAAGTTAGCCTGTATGGTCCGGTACAGTGTATCGGTAAGTGAGCGACGAATTGCGTGCGGTATAGGTGGGAATGGGGTTACGATACAACCGTTATACGGTAAGATTTGTAAAATCCTTTCATCCCTACGTGGAGACCCACAGAGTTCAACGAAGAGCCCCAGAGATACACAGACACACAAAGATACACAGAGACACACAAAGATACATAGAGACCCACAGAGATACATAGAGACCCACAGATATACAGAGGCACCCATAGATTTACATGGAACCCCACAGAGAGATACAGAGACTCGCAGAGAGACACAGAGACCCACAGATAAACAGAGACCCACAGATATGCAGAGACCCACAGAGATACATAGAGACCCACAGATATGCATAGGCACCCATAGATATACACAGAGATACATAGACATGGGGTCTAATGAAGATAGAGATATGACCTTCGGGTAAAAAGTGCTCCATAAATGCAATAATTATAATTATATAGAGACCCATACAGATACAGTATAGGGAGACGCATGTAGCTACATAGACACTCATAGAGACACATATAGACTCATAGAGAGAGAGAGAGAGAGGTGAAAGTAAGACGGTTCGGCATACGGTAAAAACGTCACAGACTCATTGAGTGCTGTGCAGGTGGGAAGGGGTCGTGATTCGAGCATTGGACCGGTACGAGGATCACGTCTGGTTCACGCGTGGGTGCCGCGCAGGCATACACGTGTTATTATGATTATTAATTTGTAGTAAACACCTTGTCCAAGGTGACTTACATCATTACAGAGGTATAGTGAGGAAACCACAGAGCGGCGAGGGGAAGGCAGCCACGCATTCAGCCGGCGCCAATATTTGCCAGACACTGCGTTATATTATGATAGTTTGGGCTAATTAATTAATGAGGTTTTTTTAATGTGAGAGGAAACCGGAGAACAGGGAGAGAGAGAACACAATTTCAACACGCGCGATCAGTAACACAAACTCAACGATCAACAACACAATCTCAACACGCGCGATCAACAACACAAACTCAACGATCAGCAACACAAACTCAACGATCAGCAACACAAACTCAACGATCAGCAACACAAACTCAACGATCAGCAACACAAACTCAACGATCAGCAACACAAACTCAACACATTCGCCAACAACAGCCACTGCGTGGCCTCAAAAACACACAATGTTAGTGACGTTTCGGGAAATGACCCTTCCCCATAGAGCACATATAGTTGTGTACGTGTAACGCTTTCTTAAAACACTGTAAATTACATTCACTCACCGAACGCTCACATCAAGTCTGACGTCTTATGGGAGAGAGGGGCCTTGTCCGAAACGTCGCCTGTTACACAGATGCAGCTGTGCGTTCGCGTGCACCACTGATTGCTGAGATTCAAACTCATTCGTGTGACTCCTCCATCAGAGGCGTCATCAGTCCGTGGGGCCCAATGTTTTTAATCCGAATACCAAACAACGACGTATATATTTGCCTTCGATTACAAATACACATCGCGTTTAATAGACTGTTGGGTCAAAAGCTGTTGGTTAGCAGCCATATGGAGGTCGACACGGCACACGAGGAGGCGGGTCACCAGCACCACGCCCGGTCGCCTTTGCCTCCCTACTGATAATGTTTACACACCGCACCGGGTACTCATTTGAGGCTGAGTCGTTCAAGGGGATAGCCAGGACCGGTTCAGAAAATCGTCATTGGTTACACCGGAAGGTCATACGAGCGTGCGAATTATATTGCGGTGGCCCAGTTCGTGGGCCCCAGAGCTGCCATGGGCACTACCTGTGTACCCGCGATGTTCCCCTTGTGAACCGCCCCCCAGGAAAGTATATTGTGCCACACAGACACACACGTAACCACCACTATCGCACTCACCCGCTAGATGCCTGCGCGCATCCGTTGTTAGAGCGGACATTTGACAACAGCATGCTGTTTCAGACTGACGGAGTGTACCGCACGACACGAGGGTTCGGTGGGTAGCAGAACGACGATGGACTCGGCCCCAGCGGCTGAGGTTTTGTCCATAGACCCTGTCAGTAGGACAGTTTGGTCGGTGGTTCCTCAGTCAGCTGGAATTCGGCTTAGGGGGTGCCGAATTCTATTCACCAGTTCTGCCGGGGGAGACTAACTTCCCCGGAACGTTAAGCTGCAGACAGTTGAGTTCCGGCATGGTTGCTGGCCGGAGAGGGCCACCCTACCGGCGTGCACTGCAGGGCCAAGCTGGGCGGGGTTTCGAATGGACGTTGCGCGCCATCTTACCTGTTGTTGTAACGGCTGGGTCCCGTGATTTGGGCGGGGTAGACAGTCGGCACTAGGTGTTGACGATAGTGTGATTGGTGCGCTCTCTAGACAGCGGGCGCCGGGTGTTTACGACAGCGGTGATTGGTAGGAAAAAGGGACAGCGCCTACAGACAAGGGGGGAGCGGCGGTGATTGATGGAGAAAGACGCTGGGGGCGTAGGGTCCGGACAGCGGGGGTATTTAAGAAAGCACGGAGCAAGGGGCAGGGGTCAGTTTTAGTTTAGGGCAGTGTCGGAGCAAGTTAGCCGAGTTCAGTTCAGGCAGTTTTATAGAGAAGGAGGCAGTAACGGGAAAATGTAGGGGCAAGCTAGTCGAGTCGAGTTTGGGAGTGAAGGAGGGGAGTAACGGGATAATGCAGGGGCAAGTTAGTCGAGGGTCGAGGCCGCGGACTGGAGGAGAGTTACGGAGTTAGTTGTCGGCAGTTGCAGTTGAGTGGAGGCAGTCAGGGAGGGCAGTCATGTAGAGGAATGAGGGCAGTCGAGTAGCGGGGTTAGTTAGTCATGTGCGAGGGCTGTGCGAGAGCTGTGCCCGGGGCTGTGCGAGGAGCTGTGCCCGGGGCTGTGCGAGAAGCTGTGCGAGGGGCTGTGCGAGGGCTGTGCCCGGGGCTGTGCGGGATCTGTGCCCGGGGCTGTGCGAGGAACTGAGCCCGAGGGGCTGTGCCGAGCGGCTGTGCCCGAGCGGCTGTGTGCCGCGTAGCGAGTTTGTAGGAGGGAGCATAGATGAAGAGGGGTCGCGAAGCAGTTGAGAGGAGACCTCGTCATGATGCGCTCGTCTGCAGCAGTAAAGGCCTTCAACTCATCACCACTGTCCGGTATTTTTGTATCAAAGCGGTTGTATGGGTGAACGTGGTGTAAGCGCGGTGGCGAGAGAGCGGAGTGTAGTGTGCGAGAGGTGAGAGTCCGGCCGCACGCTTGCTGGAGGCCGGTGTGCGCGCGCACGTGGCGTGCGATTGGAAGGTCGTGTGTATGTGTGTGCGCGCACGTGGCGTGCGATTGGAAGGTCGTGTGTGTGTGCGCACACGTGGCGTGCTCGTATCGTGGTACCGCGTGTCATCCAGGGACCTTCGCAGATTGGTGTTAGAAGTTGGGGATCGTGGAGCTCCAGAGTAGATATTTACGGAGGAGGGGACCTTCGGAAATTTAAGGGACCTCCACAATATGAACATTTTCAAATTGTGTCAATTAACATTACCTAACAATGTGTATGCTTCGCATTCAAAACCCGCACTGACCAGCATGGTGAAGTATGGTCAAACGTTGTTGTATGACCTACACGGCATGCAGGGAACGGAGGCTTTCATCCAACAGTGGATTGACCAAAGGATATTTAACTTATGTGACAGATACATCAACAAACACCATATATACAACATCTCATCTCATTGTCAGAAACCGCTTAGTCCTGTACAGGGTCACCGTGAGCCGGAGCCTATCCCGGCAGACACATGGCACAAGGCAGGACTAAACCCATGATGGAACGCCAGTCCGTCGCAGGGCACCGGGGACAATTCAGTCAGTAGGCCGATTATGCTACACAGAATGTGGGAGGAAACCGGACTACCCCACGAAACTTCCCCGCGGACACGGGGAAAGCATGACTATCACATCCAATTAACAAATTAAGCAATCGAATAATGCAGCGAGCCGTAAAAACCTACATCATTACATTAACTGTGTATCTGCCCCGACCCCGCTGTTCTGCGTGGGTTTCCTCCGAGTTCACCGGTGTCCTCCCACATTAAAAAATCATTAACTCATTGGTCGATACCAAGGCAGTGTCCGGCCGGTTGGCGTCGGCTAACCGCATGGTTCTCTTCCCCTCTCCCCTGATCACTGCAGTTTGCTCCCAGTACTGAGTGTTTCTCTGAATGATTGTAGCGCTATAGAAGTGCAACTATTGTTATTATTGTATGCGCGTTATTTACTGTGTTTATACATCCATAACCATGCATACTAGGGGCTTATGTTTTATTATTGTATGTTACTTTATGTCCTTCATTGATTTACAGCCATTATTTTACTTTTAATTTATCTACTCTGATGTTGTTGTTGACATGCCGTTCTCTCCACAGCTCCGTGCAGCGTTTGTGATCCTCGGGTGAAAAGCGCAAAAAAAAGGGCTCTAGAAGTGCAAACATTATTATTCATACAGAAGAGAGTACCCAGTGAGCTTGCGAGCTCGAGATGCGGGATTCCTGCGACACAACAGAGACTCCTATGTTTAACACTGACTCCTATCTCTAATACTGACTCCTGTCTCTAGCAGTTGCAAAGTCTGGATGCGCGATTCCTGCCACACAATTAACGTAAACACTGACCAACATAACAATGAATTAAATCAAGAGGTAAACAAACTCGGGCGGCGCGGTGGCCCAGTGGTTAGCGCTGTCGCCTCACAGCAAGAAGGTCCCGGGTTCGAATCTCTCGGCTCGGGTGCCTTTCTGTGTGGAGTTTGCATGCTCTCCCCGTGTCCGCGTGGGTTTTCGCCGGGCACTCCGGTTTCCTCCCACGGTCCAAAAAGCATGCTGCTACATAGGTTAATTGGCTCGCAGGCTAAATTGCCCCGCAGTGCCCGGCGATGGACTGGCGTCCCATCGTCGGTATATCCTTGCCTTGCGCCCTGTGTCTGCCGGGATAGGCTCCGGCTTCACCGTGACCCTGTATAGGACTAAGCGGTTCAGACAATGAGATGAGATGAGAAACAAACGCACTACCAATTTATGCAAACATGAAATCCAAACCATAACCATAAATTGAACAATAACTTGCAACATCGCACGGCACAAGAGATCAATAATCCCAATCAAATAACAGAGACTGAATTGATTGAAGAATCTTCTTCCTTAATATGCAAACCTTCAGAACCACAAATCAATTGTTGCAATCGCAGCCAATGCAGACATTAAAAAAAAAAATGTTAATTCTAATTGGGCTCTAATGCGACTCAACGATAATAGCGACCGTAGCCTCAAGCTCATTGCACAGCTGAGTGAGTGAGTGGGTTAGTAAGTGGGCGAGGGGGTGAGTGAGTGGCCGGTGGGTGAGTGAGTGGGTGAGTGAGTGAGTAGGTTCGTGAGTGGCGATGTTGTTCCAAAAGCGAGGTGCAGCCGCCACGTAAGTCTTTTCGCTGAATCGTGGTGTGCACGCAGGAGTGTGTAACAGAGCACGCAATCTACTTGCAGTAGTAATTGTACTCGATACAAATATGTGATTTTAGCGTTAAAGGTACACAATTACAGACGTAAACACAACAACAACACAACCCGTATCCATAAAACCAAATATCAAAGAGCACCGTGTACCCTTTAAAGACTGTTGGGTCAAGTGCTGTTAGCGAGTTGCGCTTATGAAGGTCGACACGGCACACTGGAGGGTGGGTGACCAGGACCACGCCCGGCCACCTTTGTCTCCCTATTGGCAATGTGTACAAATCCGCTCAGTTTAGGCTGAGTCGACCATTGCACATATATGCGTGTATACATACGCGCTAATGCCTTACACTTGTTACACCGTATGTATATATATATACACCGGGTGCGGCATGCCAGCAAGTTTGTGTTAAAGCTCGAAGGGACTGTACATTTCGTTTTAACAGTTGTCCAGCGGAGAGGGGTAAGCAAATGATCACATCTCAGGGCATCGGGGACAATTTAATAAACAGGACAAGTGACCTAGGCAGCGTGTGTTTAGACTGTGGGAGAAAACCGGAGTACTTAATCACTGTGCTGCAACTCCCTTGCGAACGGAGCGCTGTCTCCCTACTGTCGGGATAGGTAGATGTTTATGATGATGTTTATAAATAGTGCTGAATATAGCCAGTGAGCTTGCAAGCTTTGGATGCGGGGTTCCTGCGACACAACACTCCTGTCTATAACACTGGCTCCTGTCTCTAACACTGGCTCCTATCTCTAACACTTGCTCCTCTCTAACACTGGCTCCTGTCATCTCTAACACTGGCTCCTGTCATCTCTAACACTGGCTCCTGTCTCTAATACTCTGAGTCCTATCTCTTACATTGGCTCCTGTCTCTAACGCTGGCTCCTATCTCTAACACTGGCTCCTATCTCTAACACTTGCTCCTATCTCTAACACTGGCTCCTATCTCTAATTCTCTGAGTCTTATCTCTTACATTGGCTCCTGTCTCTAACGCTGTGACTCCTATCTCTAACACTGGCTTCTATCTCTAACACATGATCTTGTCTCTGATACTGGATCCTATCTCTGACATGGCTCCTAGTTCTAACACTGGCTCCTCGCTCGAAAACTGTATGTATAGATGTTTATTCTTCGAGCACAAAGCACCCAGTGTTCTTATGTCGTTGTTGTTGACGTGCTGTTCTCTCCGTAGCTTTGTGAAGCACTTTGTGACCCTCGGGTGAAAAGCGCTCTAGAAATGCAATTATTATTATTAAAAACCAAAGGTTATATAAACGTACAGCAACGATTTGTGCTTAAATGAAACTGTAACCGTAATCGTAAAATTAAGGTGCGCAGTTCTAACTTGCGGATCCACTGTAGAATAGTACTGGTACAGGTTTACACCGCTTATGGGTGATCATTGCTCTCTCGCTCCCCCCTCTCCTTCGCGACGTTTCGCGACGTTTCGCCAAGGAGAGGTGGGAGCGATCGACGCGGCTATCCCGAAAGAGCAGCTTGTGTATTAACTATAGACTGTATAGGCTATATACTCGGCGATGGACTGGCGTCCCATCGTCGGTATATCCTTGCCTTGCGCCCTGTGTCTGCCGGGATAGGCTCCGGCTTCACCGTGACCCTGTATAGGACTAAGCGGTTTCAGACAATGAGATGAGATGAGGCTATATACTGTATAGACTGTGGACTGTATAGATTGACGATGCCTCCAACGTGGGAGGCAAAACTGTCACGGGGGGCTTCAATTACCCGGGATGCCCTCCAAACGGGGGGGTTTCGTGGAACAAAGTCCGCAACAACCTACCTCCTCCTCCTCTTCCTCTCCATCTTCTCTGCGCTGCCCCAGGCGATGCACTCCGTAGCGAACACGTGCGCCCCCAGGGCCCCAGAGGTGGGGAGAGCGGTCGCTTCTGAAGCGACTTGGGTTTGAGCTCAACTCGTAAGTGAACGGTGAGATTGCCTCTGAGAGGGGGGTTCACGCGCGGTTCGCGTGTGAACAGCGGACCTAGCGGCTCGCGGGGCAGCTCACGAACCACTCACACACGCCGCCTACATCACCTACCTACCTGGGCACCCCCCCTCCCCCGCCACTCCCCTGCCCGTAGCGCCTACGTCTCGCCGGGCAGGGAGGCGCTTCCCACGTCGGGCGCAGTGTTCATATACGCGGCGGCCTAGCAGAAAGAAGAGACCTGGGTTCGATTCCCGGCTCGAGCGCCGCTCTGTGTGCAGTTCGCGTGTTCTCTCTCTGACCGTATGGGGTTTTCGTCGGGTTCTCTGGTTTCCTTCCGCTGTGCAAAGGCACGCCGCTGCCGAGGTTCATTGTCCTGAGCAAGGTGCAACACAGTGTCTTGAGATGTTGTAACTTGGTTACCCCTCCTCGTTGGACAACTATTAAGAAAGACAACATAATTCAAAAGTTCCTTCGGGCTAAAATAAAACAAATTACTGAGAGAGATACAGGGAAAACCACAGAGATACATATAGATTCATAGAGATAAAGACCCATAGAGATGCACAGCGACAGATAGAAACACAAAGATACCCACAGAGGCACATACAGACCCACAGAGATACATGGAGATTCATAGCGATAAACAAAGACGCATAGAGATACACAGAGGCCTATCGAGACAGACTCAACCTGATATTCTGCACGGTGGGTGCATTTAAAACGGTTTAGGCCATGGATCGCCAATGCAAGCTGCTGAAGATAATGTGCAGCACTCACAAAGTGTGCAGCACTCACAGAGAGTGTGCAGCACTCACAGAGAGTGTGCAGCACTCACAGAGAGTGTGCAGCACTCACAGAGAGTGTGCAGCACTCACAGAGAGTGTGCGGGATTACTGCGACACTCACCGGCTCCTATCTCTAACACTGGCTCTTTTCTCCAACAAGGCGCCCCTACATAAATGCAAACTCACCTCTACACTACCCACCCGCACCTACACACTCCCTACACTCACCTCTACGCTACTCATCCACATCTACACCCTCTCTACACTCCCCTCTACACCAATCACCTCTACACCACCTCACCCATACCTACATCCTCCCTAGTCACCTCTACACCACTCACCTCTACACCACTTCACCCACCTCTACACCTTCCTTACACTCACGTCTACAATACTCACCCACACCTACATCCTCCCTACACTCCCCTCTACACTACTCACCTCTACACCACCTCACCCATACCTACATCCTCCCGAGTCACCTCTACACCACTCACCTCTACACCACTTCACCCACCTCTACACCTTCCTTACACTCACCTCTACACTACTCACCTTTACACTACTCACCCATACCTATACCCTGCCTACACTCACATCTTCACTACTCACATCTACACTACTCACCTCGACACCACCTCACTCACACCTACACCCACCCTACACTCACCTCTACACTACTCACCCCTACACTACTCACCTTTACGCTACTCACCCACACCTACACCCTCCCTATACTCCCCTCTACACTACTCACCTCTACACCACCTCACCCATACCTACATCCTCCCTAGTCACCTCTACACCACTCACCTCTACACCACTTCACCCACCTCTACACCTTCCTTACACTCACCTCTACACTATTCACCCCAACACTACTCACCACACTTACACCTCCCATTCACTCACCTCTAAACTACTCACCTCTAAACTGCTCACCTCTACACTACTCACCTAAACCTACACCTTCCCTACACTCACCTCTACACTACTCACCTCTACATTACTCACCTTTACACTACTCACCCACAACTACACCTCCCGTACACTCACTCTACACTATTCACCCCAACACTACTCACCCACGGCGATGGACTGGCGTCCCATCGTCGGTATATCCTTGCCTTGCGCCCTGTGTCTGCCGGGATAGGCTCCGGTTTCACCGTGACCCTGTATAGGACTAATCGGTTTCAGACAATGAGATTAGATGAAACTACTCACCCACACCTACACCTCCCCTACACTCACCTCTAAACTACTCACCTCTACACTACTCACCCCTACACTACTCACCTCTACGCTACTCACCCACACCTACACATCCCTTACACTCACCTGTAAACTACTCACCTCTACACGACTCACCCACATCCTACACCTGTCCTACACTCACCTCGACACTACTCACCTCTACACCACCTTACCCACACCTACACTCTTCCTACACTCACCTCTACACTACTCACCCACACCTAAACCTCCCCTACACTCACCTCTAAACTTCTCACCTCTACACTACTCACCCACACCTACACCTCCCCTACACTCACCTCTAGACTACTCACCTCCACACTACTCACCTCTACACTACTCACCTCTACACTACTCACCCACACCCACACCTCCCCTACACTCACCTCTACACTATTCACCCCAACACTACTCACCCACACCTACACCTCCCCTACACTCACCTCTAAACTACTCACCTCTACACTACTCACCCACATCCTACACCTTCCCTACACTCACCTCGGCACTACTCAGCTCTACACCACCTCACCCACACCTACACCCTTCCTACACTCACCTCTACACTACTCACCTCCACATTACTCACCCACACCTCCCCTACACTCACCTCTACACTACTCACCTCTACATTACTCACCTTTAAACTGCTCACCCACACCTACACCCTCCTTACACTCACCTCTACACTACTCGCCCCCTACACTACTCACCCACACCTACACCTCCCCTACACTCACCTCTAAACTACTCACCTCTACACTACTGACCTTTACACTACTCACCTTTACGCTACTCACCCACACCTACACCCTCCCTACGCTTACCCCTACACTACTCACCCCCTACACTACTCACCCACACCTACACCCTCCCTACACTCACCTCTACATTACTCACCCCCTACACTACTCACCCACACCTACACCCTC
>JAZEWT010000007.1:1759238-1796928 GCA_036362905.1 Mordacia mordax | reverse complement strand
CGTCACCTCCCTCCGGGGTTCAACGAGCCGGGAACCCCTAACAAGCCCCCCCCCCCGGCTCCAGTGCCGACGAGGCGCCACCGCAACGGCAGCTCCCCACCGCAGATGGCTCTCAGCGGCCCCCGGCACCACGCGCGCTCCGCGCATGCACGCAGCCCGCTGGGCCATGCCAGGCCGGCCCGGCGCGGCGCGGCCCGCCGAGCATGCCGCAGCTTCGATTCCTCCCGCCTTCGCTGCACTCCGAGCCGCGCCACCACTCTCCTGCGACTCTCCCCCGCGGCTCCCTCTCAGCGCCGCTGCCCCTCCCTCCAGCCCGCGCCGCTCGTTCCACTGCTGGCTTGCTGGCATCCCCACTCGTTGGCTCCGCTCCAACCTCGGCTCGCACGAGCCCTCGTGGCAACCGTGCCCCAGCCATCCGCGCACTGACCGTAACCCGGCGACCGACCCAACGCGACGGCGCGAGCGGCAGCGTGCACCCAGCCTGGCATGGCACGACATCCAGCACTCGGTTTCACTCGTCCCCGTCACTCGACACCGCTCGCTTACGCACAACCCCCCCCTCCCATTCCTTACTCTGCAATCCCCCGATGCCCTGTGATGACGTCCAACCATAGGTACAATCCGACCATGCACCCTGTGTCTGCAAATTAAAGCTCCGGCTTCTCTGTATAAAATGTAGCGGCTATTAGCAGTGAATTAATTGTCAATATCTTGTCTCACTAGTGTGAAGAATAGTCCAATTAACAACTCACCCACGTGATTCCCACGCCATATCCACGACACGGACGTGGTCGCGCCCGATTGGCTGGAAGACCACGACGGTATTGGCTATGGGCTCGACCAATGGTGTGGCGCGATACGGCCCACCTGCTCCGCCCCCACCGCCCTGTTCCTGGTCCTGAGGCCTGGTGCAGGCGCCATGGTAACGCGGCCTCGCTCGCCTCGCTAATGTATCATTGTTTAAATTATAATCGCGATTAGATGTCGCGATAGCGAGCCACTGTGTCTCGTACGTCGTGTTGTGCCGCCGCGGCGTCTATACGCGCTTTGTCATTGTCTAGAAACCGTTGGTGATATGCGGCCACGCCGAGTGCCTGCTAGCGCGTTAACATGCGTTATAATTAACGCGTTTTAATTTAGTCATTGTGCTATCTTTATATAACGGACTGTCCATAGTTATTCTCTTGTGCTTCCCACTGCATCGCAAGTAATTAATTACAACTCCGCCGCGTCTACTGTATACCCCGCAGCTGTACAGTACAACAGCGCGACACATTAATACAAAGCATTATTCATAACCGCAACTCGTTATAACAACATAATCTCATTGTCGTTGCATTATCTCACCATTATACTATCGTTCAGTCCGTGTACTAGTGCTATTAAACGTACGTAGTGCAGTGGCGTGGCCTAATGTTCCTGCTTAGCTAAGGCGCATTACTATGAAAATGATGATGTGATAGTGAAACATGAGAATTATAATAATAATGTTGTTTATTTATCCAGCCAGACCTCGCCGGGTCTTGGGACCCTTCTCAGGAGGGTTGTTTGATTGTTGGTGAGAGTTTTAGCCGCGTGTGGGACGACACGGGAGAACCCGGGGAAACCCCACCACGCTCACGAAGGGAGGGGGGAGAGAGGGGGGAAACAGCGCAGCACAGCTTGATTCACGAATTCCTTTCTTGTACAGTACTGTCGTCCAACTTTGTCGAACTGCTGTCTCATCGCCCAGTGGATTAAGGGAGTTTGACAAATCTGCCCGTGATTCTTCAAAGCGCTGGAGCGTGTGTCTTTTACAACACAATCATCTTAACAGAAATAAAAACCCACGTCATGGTCACAAAAGCAGCATTTTGATCCCAATGGTTACCTTTTTATCGACACTACTCCGCACCTCAGTGCAGCGTTTTGTGACCCTCGGGTAAAAAGCGCTATTTAAATGCAATTATTCGTGATTCCTCGAGGTCTGATGGGCCTCAAATGAGTGCAAAGCGTTCAGTGGCTGAATGTCAGTGAGGTGTCACCCAGCAGAAAGCCTAGATGATGTGGTGTTATCGTGTTTTGCATCTGTCCCGCTGTCGTGATGCGTCCGGCTTACCGACTGTGCCTGGATGTATGTGTATCCTGTGAAGTATGGCAGTCACTGCCCCCCTATTTGGCTACACTATTTGGCTGCCTCATAATCATAATTATCAATACTCGCTTAATCCTGGAGAGTGTCACAGGGGGGCCAGAGCCTATCCCGACAGACAGAGGGTGCAAAGCGGGACTTTGCCCATGATTTGACGCCAGTACATTGCAGTGCACTGGGGGCAATTTACTCAGTAGGCGAATTAACCTAGGCAGCAGTGTGTCTTCGGATGGTGGGAATAAGCCGGAGTACCTGGCGTAAACCCACACGGACACGGAAAATACGCAAACTCCACACAGAAAGGCACCTGGGCCGAGAATCGTACCCGGGTCCTTTTTGCTGTGAGACGACAGCGCTACGCATTGTGATACCACTGCGCCACCGTATTTGGCTGCCCAGTAATTGGTGCACCGGTCAGTCTGCTTCTCTCTGTGTTTGACTCTCTTGCTGTTATTTTCTCTATTCCTATGCATCTATAAGCTTGGTTGTGTCTGCCTGTCTGTTTCATTCGGTATGGTTGTCTCTTTATTTGTTTAGCAGTCTGTATTGCCAAATGCCTGTCTTGGTGTCTGTCTGTATCTTGTGTCCCTACAGGAGCCCTCTCTCTACACTGTAAAAGCCATCATAATCGTGGACAATGATGGGGAGCGACTTTATGCAAAGGTAACCTGCCATGGAACTCTAGAGGCAGCATCAGCTGGATATTCATCATTTTCAATACCCGCTTAATCCTGTACAGGGTCGTGGGGGACCGGAGCCTATCCTGGCAGACAGAGGGTGCAAAGAGGGGGCTGTACCTAGGATGTGATGCCAGTACATCGTTGGCCACTTTATATGGTGTAATTTACCCAGCAGGCCAATTAACCTAGGCAGGAGTGTGTCTTTGGACAGTGGGAGGAAACCGAACTACTCGACGAAATCACTTTAAATATTTAACGTTGGCAAATGCACATTACCACACAGCTCGCTCTCGTCACTGCAAGAGGCCCTCACATTCAGAAATAGTTTAAACCTGATAAAATTAGACGCACAGTGTTGCCAGGTCGAAAATATTCCACTCTAATGCTCATTCCATGTTTTGCAGTGACAGATAAATATAATGTGTAGAAGAGGCAAGCCCCATGTAGCTCTGTGTTATAGAGTCTTGGGCAATATCCAGCCAGTGAATAAAAGGTTCCCCAACCCACTCTTAGCCTGTTTCTTAAAGGATGCCTTATTATTATTAATTATTATTTAGGAGATGCCCTTATTCAGGGTGACATATCACATTGAGACACGAGGAAACAATAGAGAGGTGGGGGTAAGGCAGCCGTGCAGTCACTTGCCAGACACTGCAGTCTACATATTATTACGTTATCAGCCAATTAATTAATAAGGTTTTTTTTGTTGTGGGAAGAAACCGGTGAACCCAGAGGAAACCCACAACAGGGGGAGAGCATAAAAATCCCACACATAAAGGCACCTTCGGCAGGTATCAAACCTCCTCGGACAGGACATGCTTTCTATGAGGTACATATGTTACCACTGCACCACCCTGCTACATAGATGTAGTTTGTGTCCTACTGAGCCTTGTTTTTAGCCAGCTAGTTGAACCTAAATCTCCAATCCTGTGCAAAACTAAAGCAACAACCACACTTAAATTACATTGAAATGGTAACGTATGTCAAGTACAACTCAATGTTATTGAAATGTGTGGCTGTTTCATGACAACACCTTTTATTTCGTACGTTTTAATGTGTTAATGTCAATACGTTGTGAGCAGCAGAGGGCATTACATGTGCTCCATATTCGTTAACCTCCACTGACAAGTATGAAGAAGTATGGTCAATAATTCTGGCAATTGCTTTCAGCTGATACAAGCATTTATTACTTGGTGATAGTGAGAATTGCTCTCCATACCTGATCTTTCGGGATAACCGTGTCGAGCGTTCCTTCTCTCTCCATCGCGACGCCACGCCTCCCACGTTGGAGGCATCATCAGGCATGCAACGCGGCAGGAGGTAGGGCTTAGCAAAGCAGAGAGAGGGCACGCTCGACACGGCTATCCCAAAAGAGCAGCTACGGACAGCATTTCTCGTATGTTCAGCTCTGACAATCCTACATCAGTAACCTAGGTAATGCCGTTATATAACCCATGCCGGTAATTAATGCACCCACAAGGTAACTTTTTGCACTCTATATGTGGGCGATTCATCAGCGAAGTAGTTCGTCTCTGCTGACCCGCGCGCGGGATCTCTCACAGGGAGGTAATGCGTGTGACGTGAATTCCCTCTGCGCCTGTGCGTGTCCGTGCTTGCGTGCAGTATTACGACGACACATACCCGTCAGTGAAGGAGCAGAAGACGTTTGAGAAAAACATTTTTAACAAAACACACCGCACTGACAGTAAGTGCCGTTCACACTGTGTTCCCACCATCGAGACGCAATGCAGCCTGCACCACCTCGTCGTCATTAACATCGGTAGTCGCAGCGATTGTCTAACCCCTGCAAGCCACCGCTATCTCTTGGTGGTTTTGTGACGCAGCGGTCCGTGTTGATTCCGCACACGAACCGTTTAGATCTTCACATCTTTAACTCTCGAGAGCGTTCCTTCTTTTGACTGCCGCTTTGTCGTTAGCCTCGACCATTGCCCCTTAGTAAGCTCTGTTGGTGACATCCTTTGAATTCGTGAACACGCACGCGATTCACGAAATATGTGCGTGCTGCAAAGTGAATTGTGATTTTTATCCTGCCCGAGCTCGCTTTGCCTAATAGTCAACGTAGTGTCTCTAACTTGTGTCCCTTGATCAGTTTGTTCCTCTTTCTACCTCCCGGTTAAATTGTTTATGTGCACCGCTGAATGCTTGCATGCACACTTTTGACATGACGTTCCACGGCCTGTTTATGATAGAATCTCACCTGCCATACTAACTAGACTTGTCTCAGAAACTCTTTAATGACACTGCTTTCGTAGGAAAATTGCTCTCGAGCTGCTCTTTCTGGATAGCCACGTCAAGCGTTCCCCCCCTCTCCTTCACGACGTTTTGCCTACCACATTGGGTACATCACCAGTCCAATGAAAGAACAACTGGGAGCAGTTGTCATGCATCGTGCCATGAAAACCTTCCAGATTAAATGACTAATGTAAAGTTTCATTAAATACATCATCAATGCACTCTGATCTATTAAAAGTTCTATGAGATAATACAGATAATTGTTTTTAACTATCCAGAGCGCTGTGTATCATCCACACAACTGGGTGGGTTTTTTGGGCACTTTTGCTCGTGCCCTGGCACTTCTTTACTCGATAATGAGTTTGACAAACATCCTCAGCAGGTTCCTCCTGAAAAAAAAACACTCGAGTCTCTTTAAAGCTTTTCCGGAAAACTCATATGGGGCAAATGTTCATCGTTAATATGACTAAATGAGCTGGAATGCACTCAGTCTCGTCAGATCTCTGAAGCTAAGCAGGAGTGAGCCTGGGTAGATCTTGGATGGGCGATCATCGTGCACAAACCAAGTGTTGTAAGCTACTGCGGGTGGAGTTTTATCAGCAGTGGGAGGTACAATATAAACATTTAGTGTGCTGTACTATGCTCCGACATCTATGCTCATCACCTTCACCAGCACTGACCAGCATAGCAACGTATGTTCATAAAACTCTCAAGACTTGCGCAAATGTAGGGAGCCCTCATCCAGCAGTGGGTTAACAAAGACTGGACAGGAACAGCATACGTTCAGTTTATTGCCATAAGCTGTTGGCTGCCATCTAGTGGTTGTGCTTGGTGTTCCACTTGACTGTGTGGTTAAATTGAATATCTGTCTCATCGAAGTTTGTTCTGAGAGGAGGTTTTCCCAAGCTGAATGTACCACAAACTAGTTCTCATTGAAATATGTATCCAAGTGTGTGGGGACTTGCCAGGTAAAGATGAGTTCTGTTCAGTATCAGTGTCTGCTTAATCCTGTACAGTGTCACGAGGGGGCTGGGGCCTATCCCTGCAGATATAGGAGCAAGGTGGGGCTATACCCAGGATGTGATGCCACTACAAAGCAGGGCACTGTTTTTTTTTAGGGGGGTGCAATTTACTCAGCAGGACAATTAACCTAGGCAGCAACATGTCGTTGGACGGTGGGAGGAAACCGGGGTACCCAGAAAAAACCCACACGGACACAGAGAGAACACGCAACTTCCACACAGAAAGGCCCCCCAGCCGGCATTGAACCCGGGTTTCTTGCTATGAGGCAGCAATGCTGCTCACCGTGCTGCGCACTGCGTAATTAACCCAGAGACCCGGGTGTGATGTCTGGCTATCGCTCACAATATTGATGAATGATGTTTGAAACAGCCCTGTATTCATCTGTGATTGAACCATGGGAGTACCTGCTGGGGTGTTTAAACATCTGCACCAGGAAGAGAATGATTGCAGGGAGTTGTACTGACCGCACTACCCTACCTGTGCCGTGCCAGCTATAATAAGGCACTCACTGACAATCCTTTCCCCAATGGTTTGTTAAAGGCAACATAGGAGAACGTTATTAAGATGGCCAGCAAACAGCATTCAATATAACGAAGTCGTCTTGCCCAATTTTACTGATACTTGCACAACTCGCCATCGTTTCCTCCTACCATATTCTCTCAGTCTGTGAAGGCTTCACGGGGGATCTTTTCTTTTTGTTTATGTATATTCGTGTGCGTGCTTGTGTGTGTGTAACCTCTACAGGGGTATCTTATCCCTTAGTGTGATGGGAAAGGTCCTGGCAAATATTATTCAACATCTTGTCAGGCATGCTGAGGAGAGGCTTGCGGAACCCTTGTATGGTTTCAGGTTGGGGCGGTCCTGCACAGACTGCATATTCTCTGTTCTACTGCAATAGCAGAGGTGTAGGAAATTTCAACAGGACCTGCATTTCTGCTTTATTCACCTGGTCAAGGCCTACAGTACCATCAATAAGCCAGGGCTGTGTGTTGTTCTTCATGCTTTTGGGGTCTCTGCCTCTCTGCTCACAATGATTAAGGACCATCATGATGATGGATAAGCTTGGGTAAAGCTATGTGGTTAGGGAGTTAGTCATTTCCTGTGCACTTTTGAGTGGAATAGGGCCGCCCTCCAGCTCTTACATTAACATATTTTACCACGTAGTGCAATAGGCTTTCCATGGATGTATCCATGAAATTTCCATCTGGTACAGGTACAGTGGGAGGGTGATTTATGCCCGGGTGCGGTAAAAGGATGGCTTTCTATTGTCCAACCATGTTATGTATGCCGATGAAATGGTGATTGCCGATCACTCTGAGGAGGAGTTGAGGGCTCTGCTATTGAACATGGAGCATGCCACAAAAAGGTTGCTTCTTATCACCAGCTAAACCAAAACCAAGTGCCTGCCTGGGTATTCTGTGCCACCAAACACTGTACCCCCTCAGTTTTCTATGAGTGATGGGACATTTGTAGAGAGAATGAAGAAGTTTCTATACTTGAGCAGTGTGCTTATCACTGGTTCTGGTTTAGCAGTGGTGATCTCACTCCGAATCAGTTGGGCAGCATTATATTTTCATCAGCTGCTTAATGCTGGTGGAAGCTGTCCTGGCCTATCGCTGCACACAAAGCTTTGGGTCTTCTCAGCTGCAGTCATGCCCTCTCTTCTCTATGTTTGCGAAACGTGGATCCCCCCTGGCAGAACATCTGCCCCGATTTGAAATTTCCGGCTGGCCTGCCTACTATCCATCCTGGGTTTAACCAGATTGAATTGTGTGAAGAGCTCACTGGTACCAGTAAAGTCAAGATCGACCTCTAGTGGAGGGTTGTGAAAGATACTACTCGGAAGTTAGATGCAGTAGTCTCAAACAACAGTGTGGACCAGAGGAGCAACGCTCAGAACAATGAGAGCAATGGTGGCGCGTCTGCCAGTCATCTGAGTTATGTAACTCATAAGTTCTGTCCCGTGACCTGTCAGTGAGCCTTCGACACTTCACATGGCCTGGGTGCTTCTGGCTTGGTACAGGAGCCGTGGTGATGTCATTGCCACTTAGTGGTAAATGGCGGTCGCTGTGTGTGTGTTTCATGTGCCCATAGCACCAGGGTCTGACCCGTAACCTGTCAGCAAGCCTTCAACACTTCACTTCACCGCAGGGCGTACCCAGCCGACTCCAAGCACCGTAATGACATCACCACCACTTGGTGATAATAGGCAGTCTCGGTTATTGTGCATGTGTACCTACCTATATGTTTGCGTTGTCGCCCATGTGTGCACATTTGTGTGTGTGTGTGTACAGGCGAAATCGCTTTGCTCGAGGGTCTCACCGTTGTCTACAAGAGTAGCGTTGACCTCTACTTCTACGTCATCGGGAGCCCCCAGGAGAATGAGGTCACCGCACAGCCCTTAATCCGTGTCACTGCTTGTGTGTCGAGGTCCAGATTTGACGACATTCTAGCGTCTGGAAAAACTAACGCATAACCACATGGTCTTCAGTGCCTGACCAGCAATCTGTACTAGCTGATCATAGGGTGGTAGGGTGGCCATGCGTGAGTAACATCTGTGCCTCCTCACAGGAACAAAAGTGCTGCCCAGTTTGAATCCCACCTCAGGCAACTGTGTGGAGCTTGTATGTTTTCCCACTGTAGAGTGTGGGTTTCCTCCGGATTTTCTAGTTTCATCCTGCAACTTAAAAAAATACTCATAAATTGACCGATTCCATCATAATATAGGATGCAGTGTTTTGGCGAGTTGACACCGGCTGATTGTCTGGCTGCCTCTAAGTGAAAGGCGCGGTGTAAGTGTAATATATATTGTCTCCAACTCTTGCATTCAAACCGATCACATCGTTCCGTCTGCTCTGCGTGTGCCCTGTTGACTTGCTCTCTGCTTTGGTCACCGCTCCACCGTAAGTCTTTGCTACCGGGAATCGTCCGTTTCCGCGACGCATTCTGCTCAAGCCCGTTTTGCTTTTCTCAAGAGTCTGGGATGGCACCAACTTTTATTTTCTCTCTGATCCATGTGTTCCTCTTACTGTCCACGTGTTCCTCTTGCTCAGTGTAAATCTGAAGCCAGCACCTGTCCAGGCTCCCGTCTGCACATTTGTTCCATGTTTTCATCAAAACCTATGGTTTTGATCTGTGTGCCCATAGCGGTGAATACGCACTTATTAATTAATTCATTATCAGTACCCACTTAATCCTGTAGAGGATCATGGGATAGCTGGAGCCTGTCCCGGCAGAAACAGGATTCATTGCAGGGCTATACCTTGAGTGTGATGCCAGTCAATCGCAGGGCACTGAGCACAATTTCGACAGCCGGCAAGGCAGCATGTCTTTAGACTGTGAGAGAAAACTAAAGTACCTGGCCAAAACCCAGGCGGGCATGGGGCGAACATGCACACTACGTACAGAAAGATATCTGACCTGCGAATTAAACCCAGGACCTTCTTGTTCTGGGACTGCAGAGCTTCTTATTGTGCACCCATATGCACTTAAAACTTATTTACATAGATATTTTTCTTGTCATGCTAAAGTTCAGTTTTACGAAAGTGCATCAACCATCTCTACCAGCCGTAAAGCATGGGGCTGAAGACCACTGCTACTTCTGCCTTTTGCAGCTGATGCTCATGACTGTCCTTAACTGCCTGGTGGAGTCTCTGGGACACATGTTCAGGTAAGTGGGACGACTCACTTTACCCATCATCGCCCATTCCCCTTCATCAAAGGGCATTCACGGTTACAGCATTATCCCATATCAAATGGTGAAAACAGATCTGCATTTCATTGCTTCGTTTCACTTTGCGGTTGTTGTAGCATTTTATCCCTGATTGTGCAGCCGGCGTCATCGTTACATGATGAACAAATCCACTTGTAACTCGCTGAGAGAGGTTTTGCTTAATCACAAGCGGTTGCTTGGATTCGAACAGATGCTCTTGGCCGTGCCAGCGCACCGTTCTGATTTACGAGCCACCCGACAGTATGCACGTTCCATTACTTTTAATTATTTCACCATCTCCCATGGTCACACGCGGTACCGAGTCAGGCTCTTGTCGTTGAGGGTAAGTGATGTTCCTGAACTTGCGCTGTCAGAAGAGCTTTTCCTGACACCAGCCTCTTTTAGTAATAGGGTCTTTGAATCGTGATTTGTCCTGAACCTCACCACAGACCTCTTCACCAACAGAAACCCGTGCAGGAGCACTAGACTTCAGATCTGTTCACCAAGGGAGACCATATCAGGGGTGCTAGATTCCAGACCTGTTCACCATGGAAGACCCTAGCAGGAGTGTCGACTCCAAAGCTGTTCACCAAGGGAGACCCTACCAGGAGAGCTCGACTCCAGACCTATTCATCAAGGGAGATCCTAGCAGGAGTGCTAGACTCCAGACCTATTCACCAAGGGAGACCCTATCAGGGGTGCTAGATTCCAGACCTGTTCACCATGGAAGACCCTAGCAAGAGTGCTGAACTCCAGAACTGTTAGCAGTGGACACCAGCAAGAGCACTAGACTCCAGGCGACATTGTTCTGTAGTTCATTGGAATACACAAACCCCTTTACCATGGTAAGGTTTTCGATCCAGCTGGGGTGTCGGGCTCATTTTAAAACAAGGGTTATAGATGCGGTAGGCAATGTCGTGTGTTGGGTGGTGTCCATCTGTTGAGTTGTCTGATTCATTATGCTCTCTGTTTGCTGAAGTGCGGCGCTAACGTTTGGAAACCCTGCAGGAAAAATGTCGAGAAACGAGCGCTCATGGAAAACATGGATGCCGTGTTCTTGGCGGTGGATGAAATCGTGGATGGCGGGTAGGTTGCAAACATTCGGAAACCATGTCTTTGGACTGTGGGAGGCAACTGGAGTACCGGGCAAAAATCCACGCAGACACCGAGAACATGCAAACTTGACACAGGCACCGAAGGCCCGGAATTGAACCCAGGCTTTTTGCTGTGAGGCAGCAGCACTACTCACTGCGCCACCACTCCACAAGCAAACATTTTCTTGTTAAATTGTTAATTATTATACCTAGCACGGATTTAAAATGTACAGTTATTGTACTACAATATGAACCCGGTGATTCAAGTTGGATTCTTGCTCACTGCCAACAACAAGGATTATTATCTGAAACGGTCCTGCGCCTCCCCTAGGTCCACTCAGCCTCAACTGAGTACCTTGTTCAGTCTGTACTCAACGCCACAGGGAAGGCAGAGGTAGCCGGGTGTGGAGCTGGCCACCCACCCCCTCGCGTGCCATGTGAGCCTTTCATAGGCATTACTCATAAACAGCACTCGACTCCAAAGTATGTTATTTTATGCAGGGGGTCTTTTGTGCACGTGTGCAAGTTCGGTTCCTGATGCAAGTTTGATTCCCGCTCACAGTCAACAGTGGCGATGAGTGGCTGAACCGGTCCTAGGCCTCCTTTAAGTCGACTCAGCCTTAAACAACCACAGCATCTGATTTGTTGGTTAAATATCAGCACTTAGGGCATTTGGGGATATTTGTTTTATTGTTTAGCAATGTGCACCTGTGTCTGAGTGTGTTGGGGAGTGGTGGCTCAGCAATTAGCGTGCTGAGTTACAAACCCGACTGCCTGAGTTCAAATCCCACTCACAGCCAACACCAATGACCATTTTCTGAACTGGTCCTGGGCCTCCCCTATGTCGACTCGAATTTAAATGAGTACCTAGTGCGGTGTGTAAAAATTGCAACTAGGGAGACAAAGGCGGCCGTACGTGGTGCTGGTCATCCACCACCTTGTGTGCCGTGTCGACCTTCATAGGCGCTACTCGCCAACAGCACTTGACCCTACATTCTGTTAATGCTATAGGGGGGATCTTTGTCTTTTGTGTGGGTGTGCAGGGTGATTCTGGAGAGTGATCCCCTCCAGGTCGTGCAGAGAGTGTCTCTGAGGGTGAGTCGGCACCAGCCCAGTGCACACATTCCAGCGTTACCAATCCAGCACCAACACCCGCGGGAATCGTGCTCCCGGGCGTGTAATCCTGGTCTGCCGATCACCGCAACCTCTTAGCCGCGATGACGCTCCTTCGCAGTGGCACAGCGTCGCGGATGTGGAGGCTTTGAAGGGCAAGATTTCACGCATGTGCGTGCATTAGGAGCCCGGCGACCCGAGCTCGATTCCTGCTCGCAGCCGACACCAGTGATGTTTTTTTTAAGCAGCTGTGAGCTTCCCCTAGGTCTACTCAGCCAGTACCTGGTGTAGTGTGCAAACATCACCACTAGGGAGATGAATGTGACCGGATGTGTTGCTGGTCGCCCACCTCCTCCTATGCCGTGCTGGATTTCAAAGGTGCTCTCAAACAGCACTTGACAGTCCATTCTGTTAAGGCTATATGGGGGATCTTTGTTTTTGATGCGTGTTCTACCTTGTGGACCTACAGCTGGATGTGTCTGAAGGGCCATATGGCTTTGTGCTCTTAGATCTACTGGCCAGCAAGGTAACCTGGCCTCCCACTCCTATACCACACACCCATCCTGCTTTGTCTCTGTCACCCTCCGTGCAGTGTTGAGCGGCATGAACTTGCGTACGTCTGAGCTCACGTGCACGTGTTTTGTCGGGTGGGCGGAACACTAGTGCGGTGGTTGGCTCGCTGTGCTATGAACCCGGCCACTGGAGTTCGATTCCGCTCGCGGCTGACTGCAGTGACAATTTTGTGAACGGATCGCAGGTTCGGACGAGCACCTGGTGCGGTGTGGAACCATTACCGCTAGCGAGACAAAGGTGGTTGGGCGTGGTACTCGATACCCAACTCACGGGGGTACGGAGCTTCTGTCATGTAGAGCGGTAGTGCAGTGGTTTAATACTCTGCGAGTTAAACCTGGCAACCCAGAGTTTGATTTACGCTAGTGTCCAACGTCAGTGGCGAGCCACATCAATGCAGAATCGATTTTTAAATGTAGGTGTTGTAGTGTGTTAACATCGTCATAAAGAGAGGCAAAGGTGGTCAGGCGTTCTAGTAACAACACTTGCTTGTGCTTCTGTGATGACCTGCATTGGCGCTCACTAACTGCGGTTTCCCCAGCAGTCTGCACGTCTATAGGGGGTGCTTTGTGTGTGGCGATTGCGATGGTTTGCACACTACGCTACGGTTGTGGCAAACTGGGTTTAATTCTCGGTCATAGATGATGTGTAGCGTTGTCCTGATGTGGGATGTCATGGCTCGATGCATGACAATTCCGTTCCATAGCTCTTGTTTTGAGATAGCTGCTCGACACGGCTATTCCAAAACATAAGCTACAGAAAGTGAAATGTAATATTTATGTCACCGTGCCTTACTTGTCCTAATATGTGCGTTATTTGATTGAAAAATAAAATGAGCATTTGATAAAAAGTTATTTATTTTGCCTATGTTTGGCTTATGCCTGCATTGGGCCAAAATCATTGTGTGAAAAATAATTGAGCAGATTGTTGTAATGTAGCTTGCTCAGTGGTTTTAACACTTAAATGTTAAATATTCCTTCGTTTATTATAAGATCGCGTTTTTTTGTCGGAAATATTTCCGCTTAAAGTTCCACTTTTTGGGAAGTCGATAACGGCCGTCCCTACGGAGATAAGAGATTAGTCCTCAACCCCTCCCCCCGTCGCCTTCTTCATTCTCATCATCGGGGAGTGAGCTGCAGCCCATTAGTGAGCGTCGAGACGGCACTGACAACACTTATCATTCAGAGCAAGCATAAGTACACACACTAGTGTTAGTTTCGTTTACAAAGTAAGTCAGAGTGGGTTGCATGATGGCGCAGTAAATAGTTCTGTCTGACAGCAAGAAGCTTCTAGTTTCGAATCCCGATTCGAGTACTACCTTTATAATGAGGGTTGTGTGATCTACCCCGTGTCTGCGTACGGTTTTGCCAGGTACTCTGTTTTCCTCCCACAGTCCAAAGATATGCTGTATAGGTTAAGCGGCCAGACAGTGGCCTAGAGTGGACACAGCTCTTGAAGCATGCAACTAACTACAATTCAGCAAAGCAAGACCGATAAGAATGAAGGTGCATCCTAAAGTAATTTAGAGACTGCGATGCACCTAGGAACATCAAACGTGATAATTTGTTTATATGTGTATAACAATATATTTAGTGAGTTCCCCGATGGGCTGATCTGATAGTAATAATAATACAATATATAATGCTTCATGCAAGTTGCGCTCCTGATCGTGGACGAGACACGGAGGCGTAGCGAGGAAACCACAGGGTGGGGGGGGAGTCACCCAAGCACTCAGCCAATGTCGACCCACCAGACACTGCTTCCTATATATTATGTCATTGGTGGACTTATGTGTTTACCTGTGGGAGGAAACCGGAAAACCTGGAGGAAATCCACGCGGAACAGGAGAAGAACACAATCGCCACACAGAAATGCGCCCGAGGCAGGAATCGAACCACCTCAAGCAGAACCTTAATTCTTTGAGGTGCAGATGTTACCACCACTAGACTCCCTGGAAAGGGTGGGAGGGATGAATATTATGCACCTATCACACCAACATTTTAATAACTAAGATGTGACTTGGAAAATAACGAAATGCAATCCATCGACTAAGTGTAAATCTCCACCAGTTTACGTCGACGAGACTAAGATTTTTAACGGAAATAAAGCTTGCTGATTTAACAATGATACACAGGTGTCATTTTAAAGCTGACGATTATGATGTCTAGTTGAAAACAGAATGTGCCGCCTTGTGTTTTTATTTTGCAAAAGCCTCGCTATTCCTTAATTTAAAATTCAGCTCTTGCGGTAAAGACAGCAATCACAAAGTATTAATCGGGCTGCACAGGTTGTACATCGCTGTGAGTCACTTCTCTCCTCGTGTGCCGGTTTGCCTGCTTGGCTTAGATCATTACTGAGCCATCGAACTGATACGTACTCTCTCTCCAAGTCCGTCCCGTTGTCCCTCACATACTGCAGGTAACTTGTAACAAATAAACGCACACTTGTGTGAAACTGCTAACCCGCTGCTCAGTATGTCCAGATTACGGTAAATCGTCTGTGTACCTATTTTTCATCGTACAACCGAGCTGTGCTGAGCCGGCCTGCCATGTGGCTCATCGAGGTGCTAGGTCAGTGGTCTCCAACCGGTCGATTGGCATCGACAGGTCGATATGTGAGTCTTGGGCATTCGATTTT
This sequence comes from Mordacia mordax, assembly GCA_036362905.1. Taxonomy (NCBI): domain Eukaryota; kingdom Metazoa; phylum Chordata; class Hyperoartia; order Petromyzontiformes; family Petromyzontidae; genus Mordacia; species Mordacia mordax. Next base: position 1,781,715 of record JAZEWT010000007.1, on the reverse strand, counting down.
AATGTAACCTGTTTCCAGTGCATGTTGGACTCCGGCAGGGCTGCCCTTTGTCACCGGTCCTGTTCATAATTTTTATGGACAGGATCTCTCGGCGAAGCCAGGGGCCGCCCCTGAAGAGCTGGAGGAAGTGTCTGGGGTGAGGGAAGTTTGGGCATCGCTGCTTAGACTGCTGCCCCCGCGACCCGGCACCAGATAAGCAGAAGAAGATGGATGGATGGATGGCTATGAGCTCAAATGTAGTGAATTGCACGTCTAATTGTATCACCATGTCGTGTATATGTTTATTAAATGGGGAATCGATTTAGGAGTCAATTCTGGGACCAAATTGGGAATTGATCCAGAAACTATGAATAGGTGAGTTTTAATATTAATAATATTTAATAATGTATTGCATTTTTACAGCGCTTTTCACCCGAGGGTCACAAAGCGCTGCACAGAGTTGTGGAAAAAACGGCATAACATCATCAAAATAAATCTCATCTCATCTCATTATCTGAAACCGCTTAATCCTATATAGGGTCAAGGTGAGCCGGAGCCTATCCCGGAAACACAGGGCGTAAGGCAGGAATACACCGGACGACGGGACGCCAGTCCATCGCCGGGCATTGCGGGACAATTTTAGTCTGCGAGCCAATCAACCTATCCAGGAGCATGCTTTTGGACTGTGGGAGGAAACCGGAGTACCCGGCGAAAACCCACGCGGACACGGGGAGAGCATGCAAACTCCACACAGAAAGGCACCCGAGCCGGGAGATTCGAACCCGGGACCTTCTTGCTGTGAGGCGTCAGCGCTAACCACTGGGCCACCGCGCCGCCCATCAAAATAAATCAATTCAGTAAAAGAATGATTATGAATTAATGAAGAACATAACCTTAAAAATAAAATAATTGATTGCTTCCAAAAGCTGTTCTTTCGGGATAGCCGCGTCGATCGCTGCTCCACTCTCTGTCGCGACGTTTTGCAGCACACGTTCGAGGCATCTTCAGGCGCTGTTTAATAATAGCAACGTGGGTGGTGAAATGTCGCGAAAGAGAGAGGAGGAGCGATCAAAGCGGCTATCCAAAAAGAGCAGCTTTTGGAAGCAATCATGCCTCGAGCGGTGAAAACCTACATCATTACAATAAAATAATTGTTACGCAAATATAAAAATGAAGAAGTGTTTCTGAGCAGGCACAGGTCCACAGCACACTATCTTCCAAGCACAGCAGTGAGCAACATCAACAGTCCTAGCCAGAGGACCATACATATTGTTAAAATTTTAATGAAGAATCATTTTTTATGAGAGGACTTGTGCTGCATTAACATTCTAAAAGTAATCTTGTGTTTTTAAAAGGTTGGAGGCCACCACGAGGTTATTTTTCCACTGCAGAAGCAGAGCTGTGCCGCTGGTATTACACACAAGGTCTCAAAGATAATTGACCTTGGGCTGGCTCTCTTTGGCCCCCAGCCAAATTCACTTCTGTTGTGAGGCCAGCATCTCCACTTGGTTCTGACTCTGCTCGGCAAATAGCCGGTGGAAAACCAACAGCACCAGAAGGGCCCATTTTTGACTCGACTCAGGTGTACCAGTGGAAAAAGTGTATAGGTGGTGTTACTGCTTCAACTGAAAAGTGTTTAAATGTGGAAGGCTGTGTGCTACAGTGGGCTTATAACAGCTATCGCAGAGACACTTAAGCCGGGCACGGATGATTAAACCACGTTTTAGAATTGAGATGACCATTGAAACATTTCCACTATGACACGTGGATTTTAACTTAACGTTGTTAAGCACAGGTTTGGAGGTTTTAAATGTGTGGCGTGTGCGTGTTCTCCCCCTGTTTTGCGTGGGTTTCCTCCAAGTTCTCCGGTTTCCTCCCACAACTAAAAAACACTCGTAAATTTTTGGACTGATAACATAATATAACATAATAAAATATCATAATATATGTTATCAGTCTATGTTATTAGGCTATGCACTTAGCTGACTACCCCCTCCCCTTCTGCGGTTTCCTCACTATGCCTCCGTATATGTGTCTCATCCATGACCATGCATGGAATTTGTGCAACGCGTTATAAATTGTGTTATTATTAAACACAAGAAGGGTGGCGCGGTGGCACAGTGAGTGGCCCTGCTGCCTCACAACAAGAAGGTCCCGGGTTCGATTTCCACCTCGGGTACCTTTCTGTGTGGAGTTTGCATGTTCTCCCTGTATCCGTGTGGGTTTTCGTCAGGTACTCCGGTTTCCTCCCACCATTCAAGGATATGTTGCTGCCTGGGTTAATTGGCCTGCTGAGTAAATTGCCTCCCAAAAAAGTACCCTGCGATGTACTGGCGTCACATCCTGGGTAGAACCCCACCTTGCACCCTGCCGGGATAGGCTCCTGCTCCCACAACCCTGTACAGGATTAAGCAGGTACTGATACTAAACTGATTAAATGCAAGAAGGTGGCCTTATAGCACGAGAGGTCATAGCATACAGCTGTCACAAAGGGGACTGTCGGTTCTAATCCTGGCCATTAACAATGAGTGCACAGTCTCACAGACGAGTGCAAAAAAATATGACTTCACATGTTTCTGTACTTAATTTGGATAAATTAGAGCTTGCGAACTAAACTATTTATTTGATTGGCGTGTGATAAACATCAGAGTGTGGGTGGGTAAGTGCTGCCCTCTTCTGTGTGTGGGACCTCAAGAGGTAGCTCTGCGATATTCGCTTCCAGGGGCCAATCTCTCAAGAATTGGTTCCACTGCTCTGAAGGCGATCCGGATTACCAGTTTGTCTCTTGGCATGACACCATGTAAAAATAAAGTGGAAATCGTGATTCTCATCACTGTTAAACGCCTCTGTGACACTGCACCTCCTTGGATGAGATAATGTAATAACTTGGTTACTGATCCATCTGTAAGGAGGTTGTTCTCCAACCAATTAATCTGTGTAGATATCAGTAACCGCTCGTGTCGTTTTCATTAAGCTGTCGTTATTACTAAGCTTGCGTTTGTGTAGTTTGCTGGGCGCTCACCTGTTTGGCCGGTGCGTGTTAATGTGTGTTAAGGCATTTTGTTCATTATCTTGATTAACTCTCCCACCGCATGTCAGAATTCCCGCCAGCAGCTGTTGGCATGGAGAATGCTCGCACTGTTTGCTTGCAGATGGTGATTTAACGTTTGTCGTTGTAAACGCTGCACCTCCTCCTCCCTACTACAATCCCTCCACCCGAAGTCAAAATGATACTTAAATATTAACAGACTACACACTCACTGTGGTCACTGTTTCTTTTTACAGTCGGATGACATCCCACTCACGGAACAGACGGTCGCACAGGTAATTAATCGCGGTGGCCGTCCCCAAGAAATTAATCACCTTTGTACTTTGCTCTAACAAGGTGACACGGTGGTAATATCTGCACTTCACAGTCCTACCCGAGGTGGTTGAATTCCACACTTTTGGCACCTTTCTGTGTAGAGTTTTTTTCTGTTCTTCCCCTGTTCTGTGTGGTGTTCCTCTGGGTTCTCCAGTTTCCTCCCGCAGCATAAAGAAAAACACACCCATTGATTAATTGACTGACAGCATCATATTATATAGGATGTAGTGTCTGGCCAATGTTGGTGCGGGCTAACTGTGTGGTTGTCTTCCCTCCCCCCCGCCTCTCTATGGTTACCTTTCCCTTTTGAGTCATTCTCTTTTTGAATGAATACCTTCAAAATGTAATATGTGCACGTTATGAATGTAATTGTGTTATAAGTAAGTGAGGATTTTAACCCCGACCTTGTATCACTTACACTTGGACAACTTGTTTCAGATCTAGGCGTAAGGATCGGTTCAGACATTTCTCACGAGTGATGTTAGACGTAGCTGATACTGAAGCTTAGGTTGATGTGTTCGCAGTGCAGTGCACTAACAACTGTATCTTCACTCCATAAAGAACCGGATTAAACGGCCCTTAACCAAGTTTACCTAGGTTTGCCAGTTGCCCCCAAACGGCGGGGGTAATGGAACCTCCACATTCCATCTGAAGTAAATACACATGTAAAATATATAGATTATCTTGTATCTTAATGGACTGGAGTCACGACAGTGGTTCACACACTGCACTATGAACCCAGTGACACGAGCTTGATTTCTAGCCACTGCTAGTATGAGTGGTGAGTGATTTTGGATCCAATCCCAGCTCTGCAGTTAACAATCCATCTCTAACCAGCACTTTGAAGTATGGTCAAATAACCCTCGTCATCGACATGGTGTGGAATTACCTTCACCCAAGAATCGATTGACAGAGGGCTGTACATGTGACATTGTTGTATCTGAACACAACTGTATGTCGAGTCACTCATGTCTCTGTCGTATAGGTTCTCTACTCGGCCAAAGAACAACTCAAGTGGTCCCTTCTCAAGTGACAAAGGCTCAAGCAGATAAAACTCATTTCCCTCAACTTCATGCACTGGTCTTGCACCTCCTCTCGATCTCCAAAACACTCACCCTCTCGCTCACTCATTCCCCGACCTGCAGTGCAGATTCCCAGACAGTCACGCAAATGAAAATTATAATCGCTGGGCTCGTTGCCCATGCACAGTAAAGCTTGCATCTTGGAGCCGAGCGACACGGGGCGGGGAAGCGCTCTGGGAATGTGGAGCTGTGACGCACGTTATTAAAGTCGGCCTGACAATTTAGTGTTCGTGCGTACAATCTTTTATCACATTTTATTTTTCTCGCGCTGTTGCTGGAGTCTGCAGATTAACAGTACTCATCGCGAGAGTAACGCCGCACATTGTCGAGGCAGGGTATAGCACTGGAATATAACTCGCTGAACTAGTGTTACTTTAATGAACCACTCACCCACGATAGATGGTGCTACTTCATGCTGTCTAAAAGCGTGGTCTGCCATATGAAACTCAATATTTTACGTTAAGCCAAACAACATGAACAATGTTCTCTGAAACATTTTTTGCCCTGCCTATTTGCTATCGATATCATATCATAAAAATTATCCATTTGGAATGCTCGCGAGAAGTGTAGTCGCCCGTGACAACGGTTCACAGGCGACACCACAGGGCTACTTCTGAAATCTTGTAAACGTGACCTCTTTTTCCCCACTAGGGGGCAATAGTATCCCCCTCACTGCTTTTACAGTGATCTTATTTGTGCGACAGCTATATTTTTATTTCTCAACTGGAATTTAGCCACATTAAGTGAGAAACTAATTGTTAACAATCGCTTTTTTGCAGTAATTTGTATCCGAATTGAGAAGAACTCTTTGAAAACATGAGTTAATCACGGGCATTTGCCCTGATGCACACTTGAAATAGCTTCCTTAATCAGTTGTCATCTTAAGCCACCAAGTCATTGAGAACCATGGTGTTGTTATCCTGCACAACCTTCACCAGGCTGATAGTTTCACATGCTACCATTTAGAACCTTGTTTAACTACAGGTGGCAGAGTCATGGATTTTGACCCCCAGGATATCGGTGGTGCTGACTGGCTCTCAGCCATTAAACCAGTTTTCGTGTTGAAACGAGGTTGCAAGTGCCCTCCAGATCGCATAGCATGACGTTGTACACTGCCCAATCTGAGCAGACAACCCCTGCAGCAATAGGCATGTGTGTCTGTGCACGTGATTTTGTTCCCAACACGTGTTATTATTTTCACATTTTGAGTGCCCGAGTCAAACCACATGGAGTGGCGGAGCTCGTGGTTCCTTTGCAAATGTAAAATAACGCGGTGTGTGCGATGTCCAAAAGTGCTACCGATGATGTCGATGACGGTTGCCGGAGTGTCTTCAGTGTTGTGAAAATAAAACATTGACGTGTTTTTTTGGAGAATTTATCCAGCATTGAAATGCACAATTTATTACATACGCAGAGTGTCGATGGTCAAATGAATCTTGAACGGCGGCATATGGGTTTGTGTTTAGGTAGGACATCTCACTGCCTCGTAGACATTCAACCTTGGTTAAGCATTGGCGTGCGTTGGAAGCGATGGACCGGCGTTTCGTGTTTACTGTTGCCGGGTGGAACAGCCGTTATCGAGGTTGGTCTGGAATGGTTGAGTGTCCCCCAATGGTGGGGGCATTAATGCACAGTTTTACAGTCGGATGCCCATCTTGACGCCAGCCTCCTTTAATCGAAGGGTCTTCGGATCGCTGTTTGTAACCCCCCGAAACCTGTTCACTCGTCAGTATCAGTACCCTACCCGCTGAATCTTGTATAGGGTTATAGGGTGCCGAACTGATCCTGGCATACAGAGGCTGCAATGCGGGGCTATACCCAGGATGTGACGCCAGTACATTGCAGGGAACTTTTGGGGGGTGGGGGGAATTTTCTCGGCAACGTGTCTGGACGGTGGGAAGAAACACGTGCAGAATACGCAAACTCCACACAGGCACCCGATCTAGGAACCCAACCAAAGGATCACTTATCAGGAGTGCTAGACTCCAGGTCACGTATTTGTGAGGTTCATTGGAATGCACAAACCCCTCCACCACAATGTTTTAATCGTTTGGGGTGGGGTAATCTGTGGTGATTGATAATTCACATTTATCAAACGCGTTTTACCCAAAGGTTGTAAAGCGCTCTAAATGATAATTTTGCATTTTAAGATTATAGCTGAAAGATATTTACATGTTCTGCAACGATGTGTATATTTAAAAAAACCCAAAAAATGCTTGTTGCCGATTTTCCGTTCTCATGTTGGCGTGCCGTTCTCTCCGTAGCTCTGTGCAGCGCTTTGTGACCCTCGGGTGAAACGCGCTCTAGAAATGCAATTATTAATGGATGACAGTGAAGAACGACTTCTCTACAGTACCTTCGCCCAGGAGATGAGGCAATGAAAGCAGTGTTGTCACATCAAGGGTCACGAGACGGTAGTGGTTTGGGAAGGCATTCATCCAGGTGTGGATTGCCTTGAGATTGGCGGCTGCTGATGAGTCAATTTGTCTTTAATCTGGAACTAATCGTTGAGCTGTGTAGCTATTTTTAGCAGTTGTCAGACCTTATCGAGACATCAGTAGCGAGGAAAATAGGGAGGGGGAAGGCAGCCGACGCCAACACCTGCTACACTGCGTTCTATATATTACGATGGTATCGGCCAATTCATGAATTTTTTTTGATGTGGGAGAAAACCGGAGAATCCGGAGGAAATCCATACAACAGGGAGAGAGAGAAATCACACAAACTCCACGCAGAAAGGCGCTTTAGGCGGGAATCAAACCATCTCGGGCAGGACTTGGTGTGAGTTGGCGCAGATGTTACCACTACTCAGCCACCCTGGGCACCGTGTCTCTTGACATGCTAAGGTGAGGAATGGAAAATACCAATGAGTTTTGCTGGCTCGATGTGGTGATTCTTTGTGATGTTGACGCATGATATGTTTTGACCCTTAGCAAAGTTAATCATTTATACTTTATTACATTCGAAGATTTTCGGGATTGTAAGATAGCCCTCAAAGTTAAGACGCACTCTCTTCTGCCCAGAGTCTACTGGGCAGGATTATAAGACGCACTCAATCCGTGCAGTTAAATATTAACGGAGTGCGGCTCAATCAGGAAAAGTGAAAACCATTGTATCTGTGATACCCGACCGGGAAGTCTCTCCACTGGAGTCGAACTCGGCCCTCCTGGCCAGCGTATCGGGTTCCAAATTCGGCGCAGGAGAACACGTGGAGGGCCGCTTGCGACGTCACTCTCGCCAGCACCGAACGCACACATGCCAGCTACACCCTTGCAGGGAGCAGTCTGAGGCCTGTCTTTCAATGCTTCTTTATTAAACACTAACAATAACTAATATAACTCAACACAACGGCAGGGCCACATCACCAAGACAGGTCAGCAACAATACTCCTACCCTCCCCCGCGCTCCGCGCGCTACAACTAAATTCTCACGACATCCCGCCGTGCACCTCCGCCAAGCTCCCATGCGAAGTCTCTCCCCTGCGCTTTCGTACTTCGACTTAAATCTCCCCCAGTCGTCATCCCGTCATGTGACATCACGCCATCTCCTCACACAATCATCTCCGCTCCCTTTGCGCCAAATCTCCAATCCATTTGATGCTTCCCCCGCAGCGAGCGCCATCTTCGCTGTCCGCACCTGACCTCTCGTTACCTCGGGTGACCCCAACCTCATTTAAATCGCCCTGGCGCACCTGACCTGGCACGACGCGAGGCCTGACACCACAGTTCCCCTCCCGGCAGGGAGAGCCCCCTGGACTCTTCGCCACCGCCGCACCAAGGCTCGCGCTGTACTATTGGCCCGTCATGCCAACCGCACACCTGCCACCATCTTGGTGGTCAGCCTCAACACACGGGTCCTTTGCGGCCCTCACCTTTGCCATCATACCTCTCTGGGGGTACAACGAGCCAGACACCCTTGAAACGAGGGCCCCGCTTCCGGCTCCAGCTCACCCACACACACGGGCACAGACGGCTCCATCCCTTGCCGTCACACCTCTCTGGGGGTACGATGAGCCGGAAACCCTCGAAACGAGGGCCTCCTTCTGGCTGCAACTCCCACACACACATGGGCACCGACAGCTCCATTCCTCGCCGTCACACCCCTCCGGGGGTACGACGAGCCGGAAACCCTCGAAACGAGGGCTCCCATCTCGGCTCCAGCTCCCGGGACTGCCTCTCGTCGGCTCCGCCACGCTCTGGCTCCGCCCCTCAGGACCGCCTCCTGCTGGCTCCGTCCCCACAGCTGGGCAGTATCGGCTCCACCCCTTGGAGCCGGGCGGGACCTAGCGCCCCCCTGCTCGCCACCACCGTGCGAGCAATGACGCCTCTCTGAGCACTCACTCCCCAGCTCAAGCCCATCTCCACTTCGCCGAGTCACCGGCTCGCTCTGTCTCCTGCTGCGGAGCCTCCTCGCAGCCATCACGCTACTGCTGGATCCCGCAGCCGTCGCTTCGCGGCTTGCGAACAGCGCTCAGCCCACTTACGCCGCGCAGGCCCACGGCGCCCACATTGCCTCCGCCCCGCCACTGACCCCTGCTCACTGCCTCCGTGCCGCTTGCCCCACTGATGTACCCCGCAGCTGCCGCTTCGCGGCTTGCCAAGAGCGCAGCCGACTCACGCTGCGCAGGCCCACGGCGCCCATGTTGCCTCCCAGCTGAGCCGCCTCCGGCTCCCGCTCGCTGTCTCCGCACCATGCCGCTCGCTCCACTGCTGGCCTGTCTTCCGCCAGCCGTACGCCGTGGATGGAACGCCGCTCGCTCCACAGTCTCCGGCACGAGTCCGTATCCCACTTATGACACCAACTGTGATATCCGACCGGGAAGTCTCTCCATTGGAGTCGAACTCGACCCTCCCGGTCAACGTATTGGATTCTGAATGCGGCGCAGGAGAATACGTGGAGGGCCTCTTGCGACGTCACTTTCACCAGCGCCGACACATGCTAGACAAACCCTTGCAGTGAGCAGTCTGGAGGCCTCCTGTCTTTTAATGCTCCCGTGGTGTTTCGGCGGGGAACCCTCCAAGGGAGTCGACCTCAGTCGTAATTCTCGCCAGACACGCGTGGGTCCAACTTGCGCGTGCAGCCATGTGGCGCGGGCGGCCATGTGGCGCGTGCTGCCAGGTGTTCTTCAGCGGCGGCATAGCGATTCACCTTCACTCAGCGAGGCACTCACCCAGTCAGCGTCAAGAGACCAGCGGCCATAGATGATGCAGAGGCCTTCTGGATGTTTTCAGTGCTTTAACTTCAACCCAACATACGACCGGGTAGCAGCCCACGATGGTCTACTACCCCCCACACACACATCAGCGCTCCCCGACATCTTCACGCAGCCTCTTCCAACAGTTCCCAGACGAGGTCTCCCCTAGCCCATGCGAGACCGCGTTTGTAATCACTTACGCACCCGCTTTAACTGCGAGCTTGATTACTCATTAGCCCGAGAGAGCGTAACTGCCAACCCTGTTATTTATTAGCTCAGCGTGGGTGACAAACACATTACCTCATCCGGCTGCCGCCCCCCCGCACCATGTGACTCGTTGATAATTTACATGGACACGGAGGAGGGGGGGAAGCCTAGCGCACTCCGCACCTGCACGTCGCCTGGCACGGGCGCCCTGGTGTATCTCACCTGGCACGGGCGCCCTTGTGTACCTCACCTGGCACGGGCGCCCTGGTGTATCTCGCCTGGCACGGGCGCCCTGGTGTACCTCGCCTGGCACGGCGCGAGGCTTGACACCACATATTGACAGTTTTCGTTCCTTCACGGCATCGTCGCGTTGAAGGACGAACGCTCGGCACGTGCATCCCGAAAGAGCAGCGTTCGCTAACAACGCTCAAATCAAAAGCCTGGAGTCGTCGTTCACGCATTCGTTATGAAGCCGCATCGCGCGCTCGCCCAGCAGTGGCCCCATTCACAACCGCAGCAGCGTTCTCTCAACATGTCGAGGTCAACCTCACGGTCCATTTGAACTACGACACCACCACCCGTGTGCGGTGCCGAGGATTCGTCGGGGCTCGGTGTGAGTTGAGACTTCGCTCTCGAGAACCGCTCTTTCGGGATAGCCGCCTCACCGAGCGCCCCCTGCTCGACGTTTCGCTGGACGAGCCTTCATGGTCAGCGTCCGCGGTGGCGGAGAGAGACGCGCGGTGAGACGGCGACTGCCTTAGGAAGAGAGCGGCTCCTGTACAAACACCATCTCCCCCCCCCCTCCTCCTGCTCGGCTGTTCTCTCGCTCCTGAAACGTACCGGAAAGTAAGACGCACCACAAACTTGTTCGCTTTGGTTTTAAAACTTAAATTACTTCTGCACACACTTTACCTCTTGCTTTATATACAGGGTGGTCCAGATGTCTTGTGACCCCATTTTCACGCTCTAAAATCTTACATATTTGTAGATATCAACGGCGCTGCGTGATCGAATATAAGCAGTATAAAAATTACACATGAACGTTACCGCAAAAATCAAGGGTTATTTGAAGTCGAAATTAATGCGATAAAGTCCGAAAATGTTTATGAGTCAATTAAATGGGGGTCACGGGACATCTGGCCACCCTGTACAGTAACACTGTACTGTATAACAGTGCGGAGGTTGTTTTGACAGCAGTACAGTACGTATACTGTATGTAACTTTAACTTACTGTACAGTTTTAGATGCGTTGTGGCCTTACTTCAGCAAGCCTCCTTGTCTGGTATGGTGGCGTTTGTGGTTTATGCATGGCTATCCCGACAGAGCGTTTCTCAATGTGTGTTTGAACCTCAATGCCGGTTTACTCATGAAAGCCTCGCGCCTTCTCCATCATGAGGGGAAGTGGATATTTGACCATACTTCACCACTCTTGGTCGTTGTGAGTTTGTGAGGGTTGGTCGAGGCATCCAGGACCGGTTCGGATACTGTGGCTGGAGACCAGTCTTTTAGACATTGGAGTCAGTTAGTTTGCCCGGCGATGGACCGGCGTCCCGTCGTCGGGTGTATTCCTGCCTTACGCCCTATGTTTCCGGGATAGGCTCCGGCTTCACCGTGACCCTATATAGGATTAAGCGGTTTCAGATAATGAGATGAGTCAGTTAGTTGATGATTGCTTCGAGACGCTGCTGTCTCGGGACAGCCGCGTCGATCGCTTCCTCTCTCCACCTCGCGACGTTTCGCCTCACACGTTAGAGGCATCCTCAGACGCCTGAGGATGCCTCTAACAAAGCAATCATCATGCATCGAGCCGTGAAAACTTACATCATTACATTGGAGCCAGTGTTAGAGACAGGAGCCAGTGTTGGAGATTGGGGCCAGTGTTATAGATAGGGAGCAGTATTACAAATAGAAACCAGTGTTAGAGACAGGATCCAATGTTAGAGATAGGGAGCAGTCTTAGAGATAGAAACCAGTGTTAGAGATAGGATCCAATGTTATAGATAGGAGCAGTGTTAGAGATAGGATCCAGTGTTAGAGATAGGAGCAGTGTTACAGATAGAAAACAGTGTTAGAGATAGGAGCCAGTGTTAGAGATAGGAGCCAGTATTAGAGATAGGAGCCAGTGTTGGAGATTGGGGCCAGTGTTAGACATAGGGAGCAATGTTACAAATAGAAACCAGTGTTAGAGATAGGATCCAGTGTTAGAGATAGGAGCCAGTGTTAGAGATAGGAGCCAGTGTTAGAAATAGGAGCAATGTTAGAGATAGCTGTTTTAGAGATAGGAGCAGTGGTAGACATTGAGAACATATATAATGTTAATAATGTTTAATAGACAAAAATAATTAACAAGTGTCCGGCTGTATTTCATCTATAGGCCAAAGCCTAGATTGGCATCTCCTAAAGTGTTACAATTTTAGTACTAACTACGTATAAATACGGCTCATTAAAGTGATTTATATGATTAATCTTCTCATTTAATGTGATTATCACGTCATTCACCAGCGTGGGCTCTATAATATAATCGTAACTTTAAGAGTTGTGCCACTTTAGGTGACAGGGAAAAGTAAAATATCTCGACTGGGCTTACTGGACTACATGGTTGTAATGATGTAGGTTTGTCACGGTTAGATTAAATACTGTCCCTGGCTGCTGTTTCAGGATAGCTGTGTGGAGTATTCCTCCTCTCTCTTCTGCGACGTTTCGCCTCCCACGTTCGAGGCATCCTCAGGCCTGAAAGGGAGAGCGTTTGGCTTCATATTGGAGGACAGCAGAGAAAAGTTACACTTTGAGAGGCAAATAGATATCGGAGTGGTTCCCATCCCGATGGCTCTACTGACCACTGTCACCTCTCATAGCAAATGTGACGCACCGCCGTGCTGTTAAAATAATCTGGTTTGCTGTGCCTTAGCCAACTTATCACAGCCTCACCGACCATTGAGTATATTCACGAACCCACAGGATGGTACCCACTGCTCTGTCAGAAATCCACTCGACATGCATCAAACGCATCAGCTTGTCAAACATTTTACAGCTCCATCTATGGGTAATTCTCCAACCGCTGCCTTCCACAAACACTAAACTCCATCTCTGTGCGATCCTCCAATCCCTGCCCCCCCCTCCCCCAGTGAACCATGGATCCGCAGCTTCAAAGCAGGCACAGGCTGAAAACCCGGGCATGGAGCCACACCACTCTCTCCCTCTGCTACGAGCAGCTACGCTCCCTGCTACAGCCACAGTTCTGCAACAGTGGCAGGGTGTCCAAGGTGCAGGGCGGGTGCTAGTGGTGCAGCAGGGGTGAAGCAGGGCCACACTGGCTCTCTGTGTGGCAAGTGCAAACATTGGGGAATAGGTCTCTACACACTGCCATCCCTCGTGGGAGGGATGTTTCTTTATATCGGTAACAAGAGATGAGGTTTTTACCATATGTAGCAATTATTCAGGTGTTAAGATCTTAAAACACCAAATAGACACGTTTCACAATGTGTCCAATTTTCAAAAACCACATACTTTGTGGCAAAATATACAAACAAATATCCTTTGATAATGTATGCATTCTCCCTGATTGGCCCACACTGGAGAATAGCTTTCTGTGTCGCCTGGATCTCACCGTGGGAGGTGAAACACCGTGAAGGAGAGAGCAGAAGCAACTGACGTGGCTATCCCAAAAGAGCAACTGTTGGAAGCAAACATCGTGCATGAAAATGCTTGCTTCATTTTATCAAACTCTAGTCTGTGTGCTCATCAAAAACGATGGGATCCAAGGATTGTGTTTTCTTAATTGATAGTTCCAAAATCTGATTTTTTTTTCCTTCACCATCATCAATACCCGCTTAATTCTGTACAAGATCGTAGGGTAGCGGAGCCTATCCCTGAAGACAGAGCGTGCAAGGCGGGGCTATTAATATTTTTTATTATTTAGCAGACGCTCTTATCCAGGGTTACTTACATTATTATAAAGGTATGAGGAAACCACAGAGAGGCGAGAGGAAGGTAGCCATGCATTCAGCGAACACCAACATTTGCCAGTAACTGCAACTTGCCACTGAAGTGAGATTGGATCCAAAATTTTGAAAGCAAATTTTAATCTGGAAAACGTGACCAAAATTTGAGAATGATCGGCTGAGCCGTTTGCACGCTGGAGCCTTTCAGTGAGCATTCGCACTCAAACATCATGCTTGTGTATGTTTTTATACATATATAAAATATAACGGACTGATCCTGCTCTCTTTGCAGTCGATGCTGTTGCGCCAGGCAAAGATCTACATCATCCGGCTGGAGAATTCCATTGTCAATCTAAGCGAGCAGAAAGGTAATGGTGCAGTGCTGTGTTTTAGAGGCATCGTCAAGCTCTCAGGAGTGTAGTTGAAACGTCTGTGTGTGTATTTTTGTGATGTTAAAATAGTCGTGCATTTCAAAGTGCTCACTGCTCGTTACATTGTTTCCCCTGCACTCCTCTGATGTTTTTGCATACCTTGGAGTAACAACGGGTCATGTTAATCCATAAAATATTTTTTTTTTGGGTTGGGTCGCCTAAAAATACGTGTCGTAAACATTCTTCCACCCGACACAGCCAATCAGTAAGGTTGTCACGTGAACAGATCGTACCAATTCTTCACTATCTCAGCATGCCGATGCGTTGTAGAGCAAACCCGCAACATTTACAATAACAAATCACATTTCGCTGATGATTACAATCAGTGAATGTAGTCAAATCAGCGAAATGCCTTCAACGTGAGATGCGAAATCTCGCGGAGGGAGAGCAGGTTCGTGTTAATTTTCGCACATTTTAAAAATATTAACGCGATCCTGTGATCTATCGCTTTTAACGCCAGCGGGCGCAAAACTCGTGTCACGCGTACCGCATTGCGTTGTTCGTCTACAACTCCGGCCGCGTGTGTGCGCGCCCGTGTATGAATGCGTGTTTATTTTTTTTGTTTCAGCGGCGAATGGGAGACATCTCCCCTTTCCATCCAGCCTTGGCGACATTCAGGCTGAGTTTATTCACAAGCACTACTCGGGCAGGTAGGGCACAGCCGCTTTCATTGCCTTTGCATCTTGCAGGAGGCTCACTGGGACGGCAGGGAGTCTATGCAGCGGGAACATCCGCACGTCACAAAAAAGAAAGGCATGCTCGAGGTGGTTCGATTCCCATCTCTCACACTGGCTCCTATCTCTAACACTGGCTCCTCTCTCTAACACTGGCTCCTATCTCTAACACTGGCTCCTATCTCTACCCTTACCAGGGAGTCTGTGCAGCGGTAACATCCGCACCCCCTCACAGAAAGCAAGGCCTGCACGAGGCAGTTCGATTCTCACCTAGGGCGCCTTTTTTCTGTGCGGATTTTGTATGTTCTCTCCCTCTGTTCTGCGTGGGTTTCTACTAGATTTTTCGGTTTCCTCCCATGACAAAAAAACCTCTTAATTCATTGGCTGATAATGTAATATTTTGAAAGCATTGTCTGGCAAATGTTGGCGCTGGCTGACTACATGGTTGCCTTCCTGCCTCTCTGGTATCCGCATACCTCTAAGTTATTCTCTCTTGGAATGAATATTTTCAAAATTGAGCGAAGACGCGCCACACATTACAAATGTTGTGTGATTATTATTATTGCTATCGATCAATTTGCCTATTCAAGCCAATTCCTTCTAACTTAATATTCCATCTCATTTCCATTATGTGAGCCACCCCCCTCTCCTTAGCATTAACGTGACATCAGCAAGGAATTTCTCTTGCATTTTCTCCGGGTACTCCGTTTTCCTCCCACGTGTATAAACACCCATTGGTTGGCTGAATACATCTTAACGTATAGAGAACTGCAGAGCAGTCCTCTAGCAGTCCTCTATGCGCAGGCTGAGCCTCTCGGCTCAGTCTGCGGTTTTCCTGTGATGGCGAGAGATGTAGGTTACGTGACCAATGGCGCTCTATAGAAAACTAAGCGTTTGTTCATTCGTTATTAGTATCCGCTTGATCCCATCATAACAATGGAAATACGGTTTTCATCACCTAGCCATGGATGGGACAAAGAGACGAAGGTGTAGCGAGGAAACCGCAGCAGCGGGAGGAGGGGGAAGGCAGCCATGCAATCAGCTGGTGCCAACATTTGCCAGGCACTGTATCCTGTATATTATGATGTTATCGGCCAATTAATGAGCGTTTTTTTTATTTGTGAGCGGAAACTGGAGAACCCGGAGGCAACCCAGGCAGGACAGGGGGATAATACACAAGCTCTACACAGAAAGGTGCCCGATGTGGGAATCAAACCACCTCGAGTAGGACTTTCTGTCTGTTAGGTGCAGATATTGCCACTCTGACATTCTGCTCCACAGGGCTGCGGTGAGCTGGAGCCTATCCTGCCTGACACAGGGTCTAAGGCAGGACTGTACCCAGGATGGCACGTTGGTTCATCGCAGGCCAATTAACCTAGGCAGCAACAGCGTGTCCTTCGCCTGTGCGAGAAAACCGGAGTACCTGGTGAAAACTCACCCAGACAAGGGGAGAGAATGCGCAAACTCCACACAGAGAGAGGCAGCACTCGAACTAAGGATAACCCAGAAACGTTCTTGCTATGAGGTGGCAGCTACTCACTGTGCCACCGTACCCCCCTCCCATGTATATATCTAATTGCTACATTTGTAGGAATGACCCTTCAACTTAATGGCTGAGCTGAAATGGCAATAGCGAATAAAGCGAAGGAGAGAGGAGGAGCGATCGACGTGGCTATCCCAAAAGAGCAGCTTTTGGAAGCAATTGTCATGCATCGAGCTGTGAAAACCAACATCAGTACACAGTAACAATCGTTCATCACTCTTGCACGGGACAGTTTAACTTTGTTTGACTTTGTCAGGCGGTGGAGGGTCTCACGACAAAAACCGCCGCCTCACCCAGCAGTCGGTGACGAACTCTTCCGCATGTGTTGTGCTTCTTGCGTGTTCAGCGCCGAGAGCCAGACCACGTCCACGCTGCCCCTGATCCCCGCTGGTCCTGGCTTGCTGGGAGAGGTCGGTGTGAGTGCCCCTGGCGTCAGACCCCACCGTGTCATTTGGGGCATCGGCTATGAGCGAGCAGGAAAACTCCACCTCGAGCACTGAACCTAACCATAGCCTAGTCATAGTTTTAGCACCATCCCTGATACTAACACTGAACCTAACCATAGTCTTGTCCTAGTCTTAGCACCATCCCTGATACTAACACTGAACCTAACCATAACCTAGTCCTAGTCTTAGCACCATCCCTGATACTAACACTGAACCTAACCATAACCTAGTCCTAGTCTTAGCACCATCCCTGATATTAACACTGAACCTAACCATAACCTAGTCCTAGTCTTAGCACCATCCCTGATACTCACACTGAACCTAACTATAGCCTTGTCCTAGTCTAAGCACCATCCCTGATACTAACACTGAACCTAACCATAACCTTGTCCTAGTCTTAGCACCATCCCTGATACTAACACTGAATTTAACCATAACCTAGTCCTAGTCTTAGCACCATCCCTTGTACTAACACTGAACCTAACCATAACCTAGTCCTAGTCTTAGCACCATCCCTGGTACTAACACTGAACCTAACCATAACCTAGTCCTAGTCTTAGCACCAGCCCTGATACTAACACTGACCCTAACCATAGCCTAGTCTTAGTCTTAGTACCAGCCCTGATACTAACACTGAACCTAACCATAGCCTAGTCCGAGTTTTAGCACCAGCCCTGATACTAACACTGAACCTAACCATAGTCTTGTCCTAGTCTTAGCACCAGCCCTGACACTGTCACTGAACCTAACCATAACCTAGTCCTAGTCTCAGCACCATCCCTGGTACTAACACTGACCCTAACCATAGCCTTGTCCTAGTCTTAGCACCAGCCCTGATACTAACACTGAACCTAACCATAGTCTTGTCCTAGTCTTAGCACCAGCCCTGATACTAACACTGAACCTAACCATAGCCTTGTCCTAGTCTTAGCACCAGCCCTGATACTAACACTGAACCTAACCATAGCCTAGTCCTCGTCTTAGCACCAGCCCTGATACTAACACTGACCCTAACCATAGCCCAGTCTTAGTCTTAGTACCAGCCCTGATACTAACACTGAACCTAACCATAGCCTAGTCCTTGTCTTAGCACCAGCCCTGATATTGACACTGAACCTAACCATAGCCTAGTCCTAGTCTTACAATCAGCCCTGTACTAACACTGACCCTAACCATAGCCTAGTGTTAGTCTTAGTACCAGCCCTGATACTAACACTGACCCTAACCATAGCCTTGTTCTAGTCTTAGCACCAGCCCTGACACTGTCACTGAACTTAACCATAACCTAGTCCTAGTCTTAGCACCAGCCCTGATACTAACACTGAACCTAACCATAGCCCAGTCCTAGTCTTAGCACCAGCCCCTGTATTAACACTGTTGTTAATCATTGCGCTAATGCTAACTGTAGCATGAGCTGTACGGATAAAAAACGCGGTGTCTGGCGGCTTGGAGCCGGTTGACCGCATGGCTGCCTCCCCTCCACCTCTGCCATTTTCTGCACCGTTTTGGAACCTCTAGGTCAAAGGCGACACAATTGAGAGGGAATACAAATGTAATGAGTTATTAACGCCGGCCCCAACCATAGCACAGCCCCACCACTAACACCAGCCGTAAGTGTAAAACTTCACGTAACCACAGCACTAGCTGCGTAACCGTAGCATGAACGCTAGCCCTGTTTCAAGTCTGCAAAGCACATCGCGTTATTGTTGTTCTTCCAGACGCAGGAGGTGGCAAAACCGAGCAGTCCACGGCACAGGTCTCCCGCTAAGAGCGCCGCACGCCAGCATTTAGCCGTGTAAGCGATTCCTGCTTCACCGACGTTCAATTCACGGAACCAAATCCTGAACCTAGGTTGTCGTCCCAGCGACGCGCTTTCCGTGTTTCGCTAGTCTTGAGTCGGCCGAGGCCGCTGGGCTTTCCATCGAAGTTTCTTGGCATATTTGGTCTCTAACACACCGGCGTGCTACTCTCTAACACACCGGCGTGCCGCTCTCTAACCCATTAACATGCCGCTCCCTAACACACCTGCGTGCCGCTCTCTAACACACCGGCGTGCCGCTCTCTAACATATTAACGTGCCGCTCTCTAACACACCGGCGTGCCGCTCTCTAACATATTAACGTGCCGCTCTCTAACACACCTGCGTGCCGCTCTCTAACACACCAATGTGCAGCTGTCTAACACACCGGCGTGCCGCTAACACACCAATGTGCAGCTCTCTAACACACCGGCGTACCACTCTCTAACATACCGGCGTGCCACTCTCTAACACACCGGCGTGCCACTCTCTAACACACCGACGTGCCGCTCTCCAATACACCGGCGTGCCGCTCCCTAACACACCGGCGTGCCGCTCTCTTAACACACCAACGTGCCGCTCCCTAACACACCTGCGTGCTGCTCTCTAACATATTAACGTGCCGCTTTCTAACACACCTGCGTGCCGCTCTCTAACACACCTGCGTGCCGATCTCTAACACACCGGCGTGCCACTCTCTAACACACCGACGTGCCGCTCTCCAATACACCGGCGTGCCGCTCCCTAACACACCGGCGTGCCGCTCTCTAACACACCGGCGTGCCACTCTCTAACACACCAATGTGCAGCTCTCTAACACACCTGCGTGCTACTCTCTAACACACCGGCGTGCCGCTAACACACCAATGTGCAGCTCTCTAACACACCGGCGTGCTACTCTCTAACACACCTGCGTGCTGCTCTCTAACATATTAACGTGCCGCTCTCTAACACACCTGCGTGCCGCTCTCTAACACACCGACGTGCCGCTCTCCAGTACACTGGCGTGCCACTCTCTAACACATCAGCATGCTGCTGAAGACATAAAGAATTCACATGTTTTTTTGATATGACAACTTTACGGATCTACTCTCTCGGGTAGGCATGAGTTTATGACATTTACTTGACCCAACTCAATCGTATTTTAACGTGACCTATGTTATCCATTATATGAATTTTTCGATTTGATCACACATTATGTTCTTTTCAGCGACCAACTCCCATTGTCTGACGCTATGCCCACTGGAGGCTACACACGTTTCCTTCGTCTCCGTGTCCCAGTGTCGACGATTACAGTCAGAAGAGCGAGCGGTTGCAGCAGCGGGAGGACGGCTCGTATCGTATCCCCCAGTCCTGGTTCCCAGCCGGGTCACCCTTCGGATTGCTGGTACTGACGCACGCACACACGCACGCAAGCACTGGTGCTTTCTGAGCTTGGGCCGCAGCTGGACCGCGATGGTGACGTCCGCAACCCGAGGAGAGAAGGGTGTTCGAATCCCACCTCGGAATTCGAACACCTGTGTGTGGAGGTTGTGTGTTCTCCCCCTGGTCTGCGTGGGTTTCCGCCGGCTTCTCCAGTTTTCTCCCCTGATTAAAAAACAATTATTAATTGACCGATAGCATCATAATATGTAGGATGCAGTGTCTGGCGAAATGTTGGCGCCAGCTAACTGCGAGGCTGCCTCCCCCCTCCCACCCCACTGTAGTTTGCCCTCTGTGCCTCTCAGCTGTTCCGTTGTCAAGCGGATACCTTCGACAACCAACGAATATCGCGCTACGCGGCATTACCGATTTTATCGTTGCTTTCGCGCGTGTTTGCACGCTCGCCACCCACCCTCTCGCATGCCTTTCTGCAGAACGAGGACGTCTGCGACAAGAGCCACCTCCTGCGCTGCACGGAGACCTTCGAGGACGACGAGATGTGACAGCCCCCACCGGCGCGCGTTCTGTCCCGCCGGCGCTCGCGTACCACGGCTCGGCGGAGCGGCCGTGGGAGGCCTTGCCCGGGAAAGGCCCGGAGGGGCCGGGGCCACTTTCAACCGCGATTTTCCCTGGCATACAGCAGTTCAACACAATGTGCTGCGCAGTCACCCAACCCACAATGCATCAGGCAGTCTATGCAACCTGTCAAATGACTGGCTATATGTGGTGGGGTATAGTGTAGGTATCTCCCACTTCTTCCAAGGCGTCTGGCCTGTCTAGTAGAGTCGTTCCAACATACCACTTTAGAGGTCGCTCCAGTGGAAGCCCTTCCACCAGAAGTGGTGTGAGCGAGGAATTGCAGGGGCTGCGCCTTTACCCTTTGCTTAATCTGTGCTAATGCACATTTAGTATTCATAGTGTTCAGTGTTAATGCCTGCGACTGGAACAAACAGCCAGACTCGGGCACCTTTACGGTTATTTGCTTCTGTGTTAATTAGAATTGTTCTCCTTAGCTGCTCTTTCGGGTTAGCCATGTCGCGTGTTCCTCCTTCGTGACGTTTCGCCTCCCGCGTTTGAAGCATCGTCATTACTTGTGAGTTTTTATTTTAGTCGGACGGAACCGTTGAGCTATACAGCTCTCTTTAACAGTTGTACGGTGGGCATAAGGGTGCCGGTTTGTGCAGTTGGCCCTATCGCTGTAGAGAGCACCGGTAGGAATTTTAGTCAGATGGACAAATAACCTAGACAGTATGTCTTTTGGCTGTGGGAGGAAACCGGGGTACCCTGCAAAAATATGTAGACTCCACACAGAAAGGCGCCCTAGCAGAGACTCAAACCCGGGACTTTCTTGATGTGAGGCGACAGCGTTACCACTAAACTACCGTAAACGTGGGATATGAAACGCCGTGGCAACCCTAATGACAGCATCCACACTGACCAGCCTGGTGAAGTGTGGTCAAACAACCCTCACAATCTGCACGGTGTGAGAGGCCGTCATCCAGCTCAAATTTGTGGCCGATGTCATGAACGTAATTCAAATAATCCGATCTCTCGCATCTCCCAGATGTATAGGACATACCTAAGAGTACATATACAATACTGGTCAGATAACGACCGGATTATATGACGCATCCAATAACGTTTTACCCATCCAGTCCCACACCGCATTTTAAGACGCATGCCCTTATTTTGCAGGATTTGTGTGACATTGTAAATGTTACGCCTCGAACGTTTCGCGTGCACGGCGTAAAATTGTTGAAAGTAAACAGCGTTTTTTGATTGTTCACGGTACGGTGGCTGAAAGCGATGTTATTGAAATGTTTTTACCTGTACCGTTATTAAAACGTCTAAACAAATGCACAGAGGGTGACCAGGACGTGGTTATTGTCCAACCGACACCTGGTCTGTCATGATTCATAAGACCTGATTACCAATCATTGCTAGCGTTGCACTTGGTCACAATTTACCAGAGCCTATCCAGGCAGACACAGAGTGCAGGGCAGGGCTATACTCAGGATGGAAAGCAATAACAGTCATCTCGTGGATGTGGTGTTGAGCTGAAAGTGGTGGCGGTGGTGGCCCAGTGGGGAGCACAGGTGACGCATCTGCCACTCATCTCGGCCCATGCCACCTTGGTCTGGCCCCTGACTTCCTGTCAGCGAGCTTTAGACACATCACGTGATATTCTAAAAGTGTAACTGGCCTTGTCACCGCCACTTCATGGTGGCCGTTGGTGTTGGCATGGGTGGCATTGACGCATGGGAGCGCCTTTGCCAGCGTAAAAATCCCAGAGGGAACGTATTAGGCGTGGGTGATCTTACAATCTACGATATACTGGCGTCATATCCTGGGTATCCCCCGCCTTGCGCCCTCTATCCGGCCGAGATAGGCTCCGC
>JAZEWT010000007.1:1674049-1687120 GCA_036362905.1 Mordacia mordax | reverse complement strand
AGGGTGGGTGGGTAAGTAGGTGGAGTCCACCACTTCGTAGTCGTCCATTCTGAACATGTAGCAGCCAATGCACTTGTGGGTGGAGGGGTGGGCGGGTGAGTGGAGGGGTGGGTGGGTTAGCGAGCGGGTGAGTCAGCGAGTGGGTAGGTGAGGGACCACCTCACCTTCCCATCATAGACCTTCTCCCTCTTGTCAGCGAGGACCGATCTGATGACCACCCCAGAGTACTCGATGACCATCTCCCCAGCCTCAATCGTTCTCTTGCAGAACAAACCTCGTCCATGAATGGTGGACCTAGGACAAGGAGGTTGAGGTGGAACATTTGTGTGTGTCTGTGTGCACGTCTGTGTGCCTTTGTGTGTGTATCTTTGTGTGTGTGTATCTTTGTGTGTGTGTATCTTTGTGTGTGTGTATCTTTGTGTGTGTGTATCTACGTGTTTGTATTTGTGTGAGCGAATCTGTGTGCGTTGTGTGTATCTGTGTGTATGTGTATCTGTGTGTGGGGAGCGGTGGACCAGCGGTTAGCTCGCCGGGCTACAAACCCGGCGACTTGAGTTCGAATCCTGCTCACGGCCAACACCAGTGACGATTTTGTGAACCGGTCCATGGTCTCCCCTAGGTCGATTCAGCCTCAAATGAGAGTGCGGTGTGAAAGCATTGTCACTCGGGAGACAAAAGCGGCCGAGCGTGGTGATGGTCATCCACCTCGTGTGCCGTGTCGACCTTCATAGGTGCTTGCTAATGGCATTTGACCCTAGCCTGTTGAGGCTATATATGGGATTTTTGTGTGTTTGTGTGTGTGTGTATCTGTGTGTGTTATCTGTGTGTGCGCGGGTATCTGTGTGTGTGCGCGGGTATCTGTGTGTGTGCGCGGGTATCTGTGTGTGTGCGTGTGCATCACCTCAACAGACCTACTCTTCCTCGTGGTGCCGGTCGGTACCGCTGTGGTTGCTGCTCTCACAGCCTCCACAGCGGCCAAGGGGGCTCTGCACGGGTGCGGGGGCTGGTAACCCACTCACCTTCAATTTAATAACCATAAAACCACGCATATATAAAAGAAACACTGAAGTTTGTGCTGGAGGACCTGGGGGGACAGGCGGATATGACGTTTCCTGGCCAAACCCCATTTGGCGGAGCCAGGAGACTGCGTTCTTACCCCCAGGGTTCCTCCAGGAACAGCAAAAAGCCACTGCGTGTGGCCACGTGGAATGTTCGAACGCTCGCTGAGGAGCAGAGGTTGCAACTCCTGTCGGGAGCTGGACCGGTACCGCCTGGACCTCTGTGGGATACAGGAGGTCCAGAAGACTGGTTCTGGTTCCAGTCATTAGGAGGGGTGGACATTCCTCCATTCGGGACAGGAAACTGCCAAGCAACAGGGAGTTGCTCTTCATCTAAGTAAATGAAGGGGGCCTGGAAATGTGGTGGTGAGGCAAGGGATGGTGGTGGTTGCTTACGCTCCCAATGAAGATCAACATCAGTGGAGGGATGCAGGCAAAGCTGATGAGTCAGATGCCTTCGATGACCTCCTTGTCCCAGGTGTTGGCTAAAGTGGCCCCTCGGGACAGAGCCATCTTTCTAGGTGATTTTAATGCCTGAGTGGGTCATGATGCAGACACCTGGGCTGCCATGATTGGAAGGCATGGGCCAGATCAGCCCAACAATAACGGTAGGAGGCTGCTGCACTTCTGTGCAGCCCATGGGCTGGTAATCACCAACACGCTGTTCCGTCATCGGTGCATCCACACAACATCTTAGGTGCATGCCCGGTCCAAGCAAGACCATCTGCTGGACTTGGCGGAGCAGCGGATGTGGGCTCATGTCCTTGACACCAGGACCTACCGAGGAGCTGATCTGACCTTTGACCATCGACTTGTCATCTCTAAGATCCGCCTGCCATTCTTCAACGGCAGTGGTGGGCATCCACTAAGGACCCAATTCAAACCGACAGTGGCTTGGTCTCGGTTAGCTGAGGAAAGCTGTAGAAGTGCATTTCATCATCGTTGCAGCTGGGGCTGACATCGTCTCCCACTCCTCCCAATGCTGAGGGGAAATATGGGTGAGGTTTAGGGCTGTGGCTCATGCAGCTGGAATGGCTGCACTGGGTACATGGTCCAGACCTCCCCAGAAACCCTGGTTGACGGAAGTGTTCAAGCTGACCGAGAAAAAACGGCAGCGCCCACTCCCACCGCCTGCAACATCCCACGCCTGAGAACGAGGAAGTTTACCGAAGCCTTCGCTCGGCACTTCGGAGAGCTGTGCGGCGTTGCAAGGATGAGTCGTGGTTGCGGGCTGCTGAGGCGATGGAGTCTGTCTCGGTAGCCCGTGATCAAATATCACTCTTTAATTCCATCAAAAGATTGACTTGCAACGCTGCACCGATTACCCTTCTTAGAGGGAAAAATGGTTATCCAATCGCCGACCCCCAGGAACAAGTTTGCAGATTTGCAGAGCATTTCTGTAAGCTTTTGTGGGAGGGAACCCCCCCCCCGGATCAGATAACACCATGGAACAACATGGGGGTGACGGTGCTGGGGCTGTGGTACCTCAAATAATGGAAGACGCAGCCACATCCTGTGAGTGGCTGACAGAGATGCCACCTATAGAGGAAGTACGTAGGGCGATCTAGAGCCTGAGACCAGGAAAAGCACCGGGCAGAGATAATCTTCCAAGCGAAATGCTGAGGGAAGGTGGTGTTTGTCTGCAGACTGCCCTGTATGACATCACTGAAACCGTCTGGAGCACAGCAAAGGTTCCGCAAGGCATGCTGAGGAGAGGCTTGCAGAACCCCAGTGTGGTTTCAGGCCGGGGCGGTCTTGCACAGACGCCATATTCTCTGTCCGGTTGCTATAGCAGAGATGTAGGGAATTCCAACAGAACCAGCATCTCTGCTTTATTGACCTGGTCAAGGCCTACGATACCATCAGTAGACCAAGGCTGTGGATTGTTCTTTGTGCTTTCGGGATCCCTGCACCCTTGCTCACCATCATTAAGGACCTTCATGAGGGTGGGCAAGCCCGGGTAAAGCTACGTGGTCGGGAGTCACAACCATTCCCTGTTCATCTTGGGGTGTGACAGGGATGTCCTCTGGCTCCTACATTATTCAACATATTTTGTGGCCATGTAGTTCGATAGGCTTTCCATGGATGTTCCAGTGGAATTTCCATCTGGTACAGGTGCAATAGGAGGCTGATCGATGCCTGAGTGCGGTCAAGGGATGGCTCCCTATTGGCCAACCATGTTATCTATACCGATGATTTGGTGATTGCTGCTCATTCTGAGGAGGAGTTGGGGGCTCTGCTGTTGAACCCAGAGGATGCCACAAAGAGGTGGGGTCTCACCATCAGTCCCACCAAAACTGAGCACCTGTCTGGGTATTTGGTGCCACCAGGTACACCACCTCCTCAACTCTCCATGAGTGATAGGACAGTTGTAGAGACAGTGAAGAAATTTCTATACCAAGGCAGTGTGCTTATGGCCGGTTCCGGTTTGACAGCGGAGGTCTCGCTCCAAATCAGTCGAGCAGCATTATCGTTTCATCGGCTATGTAATGCTGTGTGGAAGCTACCTGGCCTCTCGCTCAGCATGAAGCTTCAGGTCTTCTCAGTTGCAGTCATGCCCTCTTTTCTCTCTGCTTGCGAAGCGTGGACCCCCCCTGGCGGCACATTTGTGCCGTCTTGAAAGTTTCAGGTTTGCCTGCCTACGATCCATCCTGGGTTTAACCAGGTTGGATTGTGTAAGGAGCTCACACATTCTCAAAAGATCTGGACAGGGTCCTATTGGTGAGCTTCTACGGCAGGCGAGGCTGCGGTGGCTGGGTCATGTAGCCCGCAATGCCCAGCTACCGCAATGCCCAGCTACCGCATGCCCAAGCAGTTGCTGTTTGGCGGGACAGAGGGGGCTAAATGGGAACGGCATGGGCTAGAGAAGAGATGGACCGATGTGGCACAGGACGACCTGGAGCTGAGTGGACTTGCTGAGGACTGGTACCAGCAGTGTCAAGATCGACCTCTGGTGGAGAAGGATCATGAAAGAAAACTAGAAAAAAAGAAAGGCAGTTGGAGGCTGTCGCCGTCCAACAACAACAGAGGGCAGAAGAGCGATGCTCACAACAACGAGCGGAACGTCAGGCCGGCTAAAACAGAGCAAGTTGGCACAGTAGAGAGGAAAGGTGGTGCATCTGCCAGTCATATCTCCCGTCGGCGAGCCTTCGACACTTCACGTGGCCTAAAGGTGCATATGGCCTGGCGCCAGGCACCGTGGTGACGTTACCGCCACTTAGTGGTGGTGTGTGTATCTGTGTGTGTATCTGTGTATCGTTGTGTGTGTGTATGTGCGCGTGTGTGCATCTGCGCGCGTGTGCATCTGCGCACGCGCGTCTGCGCGTGTCTCTGCGCGCGTGTCTCTGCGCGTGTTTCTCTGCGCGTTTCTCCTCGTGTGTGTGCATCTGTGTGTGTGCATCTGTGTATGTGTATGTGTGTGTATCTGTGTGTGTGTATGTGCGCGTGTGTGTATGTGCGTGTGTGTGCATCTGTGTGTGTGCATCTGTGTGTGTGTATGTGTATGTGCATCTGTGTGTGCATCTGTGTATCTGTGTGTATGTGTACCGTGTGTGTATCTGTGTGTATGTATGTGTGTGTATGTATGTGTGTGTGTATGTATGTGTTTATAAATGTATTTGTGTGTGTATGTGTGTGTGTGCATCGGTATGTGTGTGTGCATCGGTATGTATCTGTGTGTGCATCAGTGTATGTGTGTGAATCTGTGTATGTGTGTGTGCATCTGTGTGCATGCATCTGTGTGTGAGTGCATCTGTGTGTATCTCTGTGTATGTGTACCGTGTGTGTGTACCTGTGTGTGTGTATATATGTGTGTATGTATGTGTATCTGTGTGTGTGTATCTATGTGTTTATATATGTATCTGTGTGTGTATCTGTGTGTGTTCATCTGTATGTATGTGTGTGAATCGGTATGTATCTGTGTCGGTGTGCATTTCTGCGTGTAGTGTGTATTTTTGTGTGTGTGTACCTGTGTGTGTGCGCACCTATGTGTTTATACGTGCATCTGCATGTGTGTGTATCTGCGTGAGTGTGTGTATATCTGCGTGTTTATCTGTGTGTCCCTCTGTGTTTCTGCGTGTATATGTATCTATGTGCGAGTGTATTTGTGTGTGTGTGTGTACCTGTGTATGTGTATGTGCATCTGTGTGTGTATATCTGTTTATATGTGTGTTTGCGTGTGTGTGCATCTGTGTGTGTATCTATCTGTTGAAATGTGTATCTGCGTGTGTGCATCTGTGTGTATCTCTGTGTGTGAGTATCTGTGTGTGTATCTATGTGTTTATATGTGTATTTGTGCGTGCATCTGGGTGTGTATCTGTGTTTATGTGTATCTGCGTGTGTGTGTGCATCTGTGTGTGTGTTTCTGTGTGTGTATATCTGTGTGTGTATATCTGTGTGTGTGTATCTGCGTGTATCTGCGTGTGCATCTGCGTGTGTATCTGTGTGTGTGTACCTGTGTGTATCTGTGTGTTCCTGTGTGTATCTGTGTATGTAACTGTGTGTCTATCTGTGTGTGTGTGTATATCTGTGTATCTGTGTGTGTATCTGCGTGTGTGTGTATGAGTTTATGTGTATCGGTGTGTGTATCTGCGTGTGTGTGTATCTATGTGTGTGTGTATATCTGTGTGTGTTCCTGTGTGTGTCCCTGTGTGTATCTGTGTTTGTATGTTTCTATGTGTGTGTATGTTTCTACGTGTGTGAATGTTTCTGTGTGTGTGTATCTGTGTGTATGTGTGTGTGTACCTGCGTATGTGTGTATCTGTGTGTGTGTATGCATCTGTGTGTGTGTATGCATCTGTGTGTGTGTATGCATCTGTGTGTGTGTGTATGCATTTGTGTGTGTGTGTATCTATGTGTTTATATGTGTATCTGCGTGTGTGTGTATCTGCGTGTGCGTGCATCTGTGTGTATCTGTGAGTATCTATGTGTGTGTGTGTATCAATGTGTTAAAGTATCTTTGTGCGTGTTTATCTGCATGTGTATCTATGTGTGTATCTATGTATCTGTGTGTATCTTTGTGTTGATATGTGTATCTGGGTGTGCATCTGTGTGTGTGTATATCTGTGTGTATCTGTGTGTGTATCTGTGTATGTATCTGTGTGTGTATCTATGTGTTTATATGTGCATCTGCGTGTGTGTATATGCATGTGTGTGTATCTGTGCGTGTGTATGTGTGTGTGCATCTGTATGTATCTCTGTGTGAGTATCTGTGTATCTGTGTGTGTATCTGTATGTGTGTACCTGTGTGTATCTGTGTCTGTGTTTGTATCTGTGTGTGTATGTTTCTATGTGTGTGTGTATATGTGCGTGTGTATGTTTCTACGTGTGTGTGTATCTGTGTGTATGTGTGTGTGCATCTGTATGTATCTGTGTAAGTATCTGTGTATCTGTGTGTGTATGTATGTATCTGTGTGTGTATCTATGTGTGTGTATATATATGCGTGTGTATGTGTGTGTGTAAGTGGGTGTGTACGTGTGTGTGTGTATCTGTGTGTGTGTATGCATCTGTGTGTGTATCTATGTATCTGTGTGTGTGTATGTGTGTGTATGTGTGTGTGTGAATATCTGGGTGTGTATCTGCTTATGTATCGGTGTGTGTGTATATTTGTGTGTGTGTGTGTGCATCTGTGTGTATCTATGTGTTTATATGTGTATCTGCGTGTGTGCATCTGTGTGTTTGTATATCTATGTATTTCTGTGTGTATTTGTGTATGTGTGTGAGTATCTGTTTGTGTGTGCTTCTGTGTGTATGTGTGCATCTGTGTGTATGCATCTGTGTGTGTGTGTGCATCCGTGTATGTGTATGTGTATCTGTGTGTATGTGTACCGTGAATGTGTACCGTGTGTGTCTACCTGTGTGTGTATGTATGTGTGTGTATGTATGTGTATCTATCTGTGTGTGTTCATCTGTATGTATGTGTGTGTGTGTGTGAATCGGTATGTATCTGTGTCGGTGTGCATTTCTGCGTGTAGTGTGTGTATTTCTGCGTGTGTGTACCTGTGTGTGTACTTGTGTGTATCTGTGTATGTAACTGTGTGTCTGTATCTGTGTGTGTTTGTATATCTGCGTGAGTATCTGTGTGTGTGAGTTTATGTGTATCGGTGTGTGTATCTGTGTATGTGTATCTGCGTGTGTGTGTGTGTGTATCTATGTGTGTGTGTATGTGTGTCCCTGTGTGTGTGTCCCTGTGTGTGTATCTGTGTGTGTGTATCTGTGTGTGTATCTGCGTGTATATCTGTGTGTGTGTGTACCTGTGTATGTGTGTATCTGTGTGTGTGTGTGTATGTATGCATCTGTGTGTATGCATTTGTGTGTGTATCTATGTATCTGTGTGTGTGTGTATCTATGTGTTTATATGTGTATCTGCGTGTGTGCATCTGTGTGTTTGTATGTGTACCTGTGTGTATGTGTGTATCTGTGTATGTGTGTATGAATCTGTGTGTGTATCTATGTATCTGTGTGTGTATCTATGTATCTGTGTGTGTATCTATGTATCTGTGTGTGTATGTATCTGTGTGTGTGTGAATATCTGGGTGTGTATCTGTCTATCTGCCTATGTATCTGTGTATGTATCTGTGTGTGTATGTATATGTGTGTGTGGCCCTGTGTGTGAGTATCTGTGGGTGAGTATCTGTGTGCGTGTATGTGTTTGTATGTATGCATCTGTGTGTGTGTATCTCTGTGTGTCAGTGTATATGTGTGTGTATATCTATGTGTTTATGTGTATCAGTGTATGTGTGTGTGTGCATTTTATGTATGTGTATCAGTGCGTATGTGTGTGTGTGAATATTTCTGCGTGTGTATCTGTCTGTATCTGCTTAGGTATGTGTTTGTATGTATCTGTGTGTATGTATCTGTGTGTGTGTGTGTGTCTGAGCGTGTGTATGTGTGTGTGTGCATCGTATGTATCTCTGTGTGTGAGTATTTGTATGTATATATGTATCTGTGTGTTTATGTGTGTATCTGCGTGTGTATCTGCATGTGTGTGTATCTGCGTGTGTATGTATGTATCTGTGTGTGTATCTCTGTGTGTGAGTGTGTATGTGTGTGTATCTATGTGTTTATGTGTATGTGTGCGTTTTATGTATGTGTGTATCTGTGTGTATCTGTGTGTATGTGTACCGTGAATGTGTACCGTGTGTGTGTACCTCTGTGTGTATGTATGTGTGTGTATGTATGTGTATCTATCTGTGTGTGTTCATCTGTATGTATGTGTGTGTGTGAATCGGTATGTATCTGTGTCGGTGTGCATTTCTGCGTGTAGTGTGTGTATTTCTGCGTGTGTGTACCTGTATGTGTACTTGTGTGTATCTGTGTATGTAACTGTGTGTCTGTATCTGTGTGTGTTTGTATATCTGCGTGAGTATCTGTGTGTGTGAGTTTATGTGTATCGGTGTGTGTATCTGTGTATGTGTATCTTCGTGTGTGTGTGTATCTATGTGTGTGTGTATGTGTGTCCCTGTGTGTGTATCTGTGTGTGTGTATCTGTGTGTGTGTATCTGCGTGTATATCTGTGTGTGTGTACCTGCGTATGTGTGTATCTGTGTGTGTGTATGTATGCATCTGTGTGTATGCATTTGTGTGTGTATCTATGTATCTGTGTGTGTGTGTATCTATGTGTTTATATGTGTATCTGCGTGTGTGCATCTGTGTGTTTGTATGTGTACCTGTGTGTATGTGTGTATCTGTCTATGCGTGTATGAATCTGTGTGTGTATCTATGTATCTGTGTGTGTATCTATGTATCTGTGTGTGTATCTACGTATCTGTGTGTGTGTATGTATCTGAGTGTGTATGTATCTGTGTGTGTATGTATCTGTGTGTGTATGTATATGTGTGTGTGGCCCTGTGTGTGTGAGTATCTGTGGGTGAGTATCTGTGTGCGTGTATGTGTTTGTATGTATGCATCTGTGTGTGTGTGTATCTCTGTGTGTCAGTGTATATGTGTGTGTATATCTATGTGTTTATGTGTATCAGTGTATGTGTGTGTGTGCATTTTATGTATGTGTATCAGTGTGTGTGTGTGTATCAGTGTGCATGTGTGTGTGTGAATATTTCTGCGTGTGTATCTGTCTGTATCTGCTTAGGTATGTGTGTGTGTATCTGTGTGTATGTATCTGTGTGTGTGTGTATTTGTTTGTGTGTGTATCTGAGCGTGTGTATGTGTGTGTGTGCATCGTATGTATCTCTGTGTGTGAGTATTTGTGTGTGTGTATATATGTATCTGTGTGTGTTTATGCGTGTATCTGCGTGTGTATCTGCGTGTGTATCTGCGTCTGTGTGTATCTGCGTGTGTATGTATGTATCTGTGTGTATGTGTATGTGTGTGTGCGAATATTTCTGCGCGTGTATCTGTCTGTATCTGCTTAGGTATGTGTGTGTGTATCTGTGTGTGTATATCTGCGTATCTGTGTGTTTATGTATCTATGTTTGTATGTATCTGTGTGTATGTATCTGTGTGTGTATTTGTGTGTGTGTGTATCTGTGCATGTGTATGTGTGTGTGCATCTGTATGTATCTCTGTGTGAGTATTTGTGTGAGTATATATGTATCTGTGTGTATGTGTTTATGTGTGTATCTGTGTGTATCTGCGTGTGCATCTGCATGTGTGTGTATCTGTGTGCGTGTGTATGCATCTGTGTGTGTATCTATGTATCTGCGTGTGTGTATGTATCTGTGTGTGTATCTGTCTATCTGCTTATGTATCTGTGTGTGTGTGTGTATCTGTGTGTATATTTGTGTGTGTGTGTATATTTGTGTGTGTGTGTGTGCGCATAGGTGTGTATCTACGTGTTTATATGTGTATCTGCGTGTGTGCATCTGTGTGTGTGTGTTTCTGAGTGTGCATGTATCTATGTGTGTGTGTATCTGTGTGTGTGTACATGTACCTGTGTATGTATCTGTGTGTGTATGTACCTGTGTGTGTATGTATGTGGGTGTGGCCCTGTGTTTGTATGTATCTGTGTGTATCTAGGTATCTGTGTGTGTGTATCTCTGTGTGTGAGTATCTCTGTGTGTGAGTATCTTCGTGTGTGAGTATGTTTGTGAGTATGTGTGTGTGTGAGTATGTGTGTATGTATGTATATCTGTGTGTGAGCATCTCTGTGTGTATCTACATGTTTATGTGTATCTGTTTGTGTATCTGTGTGTATATCTCTGTGTGTGTGAGTATCTGTGTGTGTGTATCTGTGTGTGTGTGTGTGAGTATCTATGTGTGTATATGTGTGAGAGTATGTGTGTGTATATGCGTGTTTATCTGTGTGTGTGATTATCTGTGTGTATATCTGCATGTGTGACTGTGTGTGTATCTGCATGTGTGTGTATCTGTGTCTGTATGTGTACCTCATCTCATCTCATTATCTGAAACCGCTTAATCCTATATTAGGGTCACGGTGAGCCAGAGCCTATCCCGGAAACACAGGGCGTAAGGCAGGAATACACCCGACGACGGGACGCCAGTCCACCGCCGGGTATGTGTACCTGTGTGTGTGTATATTTGTGCGTGTATGTGTACCTGTGTGTGTGTATATTTGTGCGTGTATGTGTGTGTGTGTGCACCTGCGTATGTGTGAATATCTGTGTGTGTATATCTGCATATCTGTATGTATCTCTGTGTGAGTATTTGTGTGTGTGAATATATGTATCTGTGTTTGTATCTACGTGTGTGTATCTGCGTGTGTGTGTATATCTGCGTATCTGTGTGTGTGTATGTATCTCTGTGTGTGAGTATTTGTGTGTGTGTATATATGTATATGTGTGTGTATCTACGTGTGTGTATCTGCGTGTGTGTATCTGCGTGTGTGTATCTGCATGTGTACGTATCTGCGTGTGTGTATCTGTGTGCGTGTGTATCAGAATTTTGTGTGTATCAGTATTTTGTGTGTATCAGCGTGTGTGTGTATCTGTGGTGTGTGTATGTGTGAGAGTATGTGTGTGTATATGCGTGTTTATCTGTGTGTGTGACTATCTGTGTGTATATCTGACTGTGTATCTGGTGTGTGTATGCATGTGTGTGTGTCTATGTATCTGTGTGTGTGTATCTATGGGCTTAAATGTGTATTTGCGTGTATCTGCGTGTGTGTGTATCTGTGCGTGTATCTGTGTGGTGTATTTGTATGTATCTGTGTGTGTATCTGTGTGTGTATGTGTCTGTATGTGTATCTTTGTGTATGTGTACCTGTGTGTGTGTCTGTGAGTGTATGTGTATCTGTGTGTGTGTGCATCTGTATGTATCTCTGTGTGTGAGTATTTGTGTGTGTATATGTATTTGTGTGTGTATCTGTGTGTTTATGTGTGTATCTGCGCGTGTGTATCTGCGCGTGTGTATCTGCGCGTGTTTATCTGCGTGTGTATCTGCATGTGTGTGTATCTGCGTGTGTGTGCATCAGTATGTATGTGTTTATCAGCGTGTGTGTATCTGTGGTGTGTGTATGTGTGAGAGTATGTGTGTGTATATGCATATTTATCTGTGTGTGTGACTATCTGTGTGTATATCTGCGTGTGTATGCATGTGTGTGTGTGTATCTGTGTGTGTGTATCAATGTGCTTATGTGTATCTGTGCGTGTATCTGTGTGTATATTTGTATGTATGTGTGTATGTATGTATCTGTGTGTGTATGTATGTATCTGTGTGTGTATGTATGTATATGTGTGTGTATGTATGTATCTGTGTGTGTATCTGTGTGTGTATGTATGTATCTGGGTGTGTAGCTGCGTGTGTATGTGTGTATCTGTGTGTGTATGTGTGTATCTGTGTGTGTATGTGTGTATCTGTGTGTGTATGTGTGTATGTGTGTATGTTTTTTTCTGTGTGTCTGCATCTGTGCGCGTACGTGCGCATACCTGTGTGTGTGTGTGTACGTGCACGTGTGTGTGTACGTGTGTGTGTACGTGTGTGTGTACGCGCGTGTGTACGTGTGTGGGTGTACGTGTGCGTGCGTGTGCGTGCGTGTGAGTGAGTGAACCTGTGTGTGTGCGTCTGTGCGTGTGTTTGTGTGTGCGTATGTGCTTGTGTGTATCTGTGTGTATCTATGTGTGTGTGTGTGCGCGTGCACATGTGTGCGTACGTATGTGCGTGTGCGTGTGTACGTGTGCACATGCGTGTGGGTGTACGTGTGTGCACATGTGTTTGTGCGTGCGTACGTGTCCGTGCGTACCTGTAAACACCCACTGCCTCCTTCGCTGTTTTCTTGAGATGTCGAAACCTCATTGCCATCGGCAAATCGAGACTGGTGGCCCGTCTGAAATACACACAGATACAGACGCGCGCGGAGATATAGACACGCAGAGATAGAGACACGCAGAGATAGAGACACGCAGAGATAGAGACATGCGCAAAGATATAAAGACACGCAGAGTTATAGACACGCGCGCAGATACAGACACGCGCGGACATAGACACACGCAGAGATGCAAACACACGCGGAGACACATGCAGAGATACAGACGCACGCAGAGATACAAACGCGCGCAGAGATAGACACACGCAGGGAAAAAAGACACGCAGAGATATAGGCACGCGCAGAGATATAGGCACGCGCAGAGATATAGGCACGCGCAGAGATATAGGCACGCGCAGAGATACAGACACGCGCAGAGATACAGACACGCGCAGAGATACAGACACGCGCAGAGATAGACGCGCAGAGATACAGACACGCGCAGAGATACAGACACGCACAGAGATACAGACACGTGCAGAGATAGACGCGCAGAGATATAGAAACGCGCAGAGATAGACACACGCAGAGATATATATGCACGCAGAGATACAGATGCGCGCGGAGTTACAGACACGCGTGGAGATAGAGACGCGCGCAGAGATACAGACACGCGCGCAGATACAGACACGCAAGAGATACAGACACGCGCGCAGATACAGACGCGCGCAGAGAAGCAGACACGCGTGGAGATACAGACACGCGCGGAGAAAGAGACACGCGCAGATAGAGACACGCGTGCAGATACAGACGCGCGCAGATAGAGACACGCGCGCAGATATAGACGCGCGCAG
>JAZEWT010000007.1:1561767-1573884 GCA_036362905.1 Mordacia mordax | reverse complement strand
GGGGGGGGGGGGGGGGGGGGGGTATTTTGATGGTAAAGTTCTGCGTTGTGTCTTTAATGAATCCCCCTCGCGCTCCGCATACGCCGCTGGTCCGCTGACACTCGTTACTCTTCTTCCATCATCCAGGACTTGATTCCACACTGATCTTCTCTCGAAACGATTATATTTATTAACTCTGCACAACCATCCGGCTGAGCAAGTTTTGCTGACAATAAGTTGGACAGGACACGGGAAATATGGCTCTGTGGGTCGTTCACAAAGGGGAACTTGTCTCTGTGGTCATGAGCAGGAAGAGCGTTCGACGTCATGTGGAATGACCAGGCAATGGGACACTGATTGAACATTCAAAACCAATTTAATAACTCAAATAATTCCGAGTATCCACGCATGCCCGTCAATTAATAAGTATGCGCTGCTAAGCCCCGCCTGTACCACGCAATACCCGGTCGCAATATATTAGCCTCACGAAGATCCAGCTGAACAACAATATACTACTACCCGTCGCATCCGTCATACAGAACATGTGCGTTCGCAAATGTGTGTGGGTGGGTCAGCGACCGCAGTCTGTAGCGTGTTGTGGTGTCAGGAAGCCTTTGCACACCGTGCCTGAACACATACGTCGTTGGTCACAGGCTCTGCTGCTGTAGCTCCACAGTCGTAGGCTCTGTTGCTCAGCAGTCAGGCTCTCTTGTTCCACCATCACAGGCTCACTACTGTCGCGCCGCAATTGCAGGGCTCAGCAGCCACGCAGGGACGCCGCTGTGGTGGGGTTGAAGCCGAGTCCCAGCCCGCTCCGATGCGCCCTGGCGTACTGCTTACAGTTGCCCCTGAATGAAATCCTCCATGCCTGGCAGTCAAGTTGTTTACGAGGATCGCTCACATAAGGCTCTACCAGACTCCCTGTCGCCAGTCAGGACGCTGTGAGCCTCAACCAATTCTCAAGGCAGTAGGGTGCAGTCGCCAAAATGAAACTGGGGCCCCTGCCACGTTCAGCGCTTCCCTAGACGGGATTTGTCGGATTAGTCGCCACGATTCAACCGTGTCTGTAACACTGGGTGAACAGACAATGCTCTTAGATTCCTGACAAACAAAACTTAAGAGCGTAACAACACGCTCATTTAAATTTGCAGCCCAGATAGCGATTCTATACAATAATTTGATTACCCGATAACCACCTTTCGATTTCCTAAGCGCTAGCATTTAAATCCGTTATCCACCCCTGGGCATCGATTCCCCATGAGGGTTTACATTAAGTACTGCGTATAAATATAAAACACAAAAAGTCAGGACCCGCGAAGACATCACGACGCAAATGAGCTGCAAAAAAGTACCCATAGCGTTAACAGCCCCACCTAAGCTATAAAGCATTGAGGCCGCATTGTCCTGAGCTGACTGCCTTTTGGCAACGACTGACACCGGCAAATAGGCTCAAAAGGAAGCCACTGCCAGGTGAGGGTCGGTCAGTTGAAGGACAATGCATAGGTTATCAAAGCTACCTGTTTGCATACTTTGTCACTAGTATGTGTGGCTTTTGCAAACTGGACACATTGTAAAATGTGTCTATTTTGGTGTTTGGGATCTTAACACCTGCATAATCGCCAGATACGGTTAAACCTGTTGTAATCTTATACATACTGGCAAAAAAGTACCCATAGTGCTCTTATTTTTTCTATTCACAAGCTGTGCAATAGTTTGTAAAAACAAATTGTACAATAGTTCCATCACATAATTCTGCTCGTTAACATTTTGTAGTCCCGATTTTATGGATATAAGGGCACATTTTCGGTATTTTATATTTAAATATAAATTACAGATTTTTTTTCAATGATTTGTCACAGCTCGAAGTATGAGAATTGCTTTCTATAACTATTCCTTCACAATAGCCCTATGTTGCATCTCCCACGTTGGAGACATCATTGGGTGAGTAAATGGTTTTATATCTGTGGTCCATGTGTATTCCTGAAATAACAGCTCTTGAGAACGATTCACTAACTACGTCACGACAATCACTGGGGCAAAAAGGCACCAAGGCTTTCACACTGAAAGTTTAGAAACGGCTATAGACACAAGAATTCTCGGAGACAGATACGTTTTCGATATACGTGGTATGCAACATATTTATATTACTTTTGGTTAAACATTTATATGGTTATCAAAAGATACTATAGTTTGAAATTCCTATACAGTATTTTTAAATGTACTTCACGTACATATTTAATTTGATGTGATTGTTAATTTGGATTCCGTTAGGACAATATGTACCGGAACAACCCACATGCTGTTGAACAATTTAAGGCAATCACATCACTTTGCGGCAGAAATCACATGAAATCACTGAAGAACACGCCAGCTGCAATTATCGGCTATTTGAGTAGACGTCAGGAAATGGTATTGGATGCATTGGAATTGCATATTTAAAAGGTTTACACATGAAGGCAATCTCCTGTGGTCCGTTGGTGTTGTGATATAAGCACCAGTGATGTTGGTGAAACATTTCAAGAAATGTAGGCAATTCAACCCAGACCATCCGATTGGTGACCCTCTATCTTTTCGAGATCCAAACAGAAAACCCCTTCCCAATTAGCATCAACCACATTAACATCTGATTCCAACCACACTGACATCTGAGAGACCTCCAGTAAACACTCGGTCGGATCTGGCTCCATTTGAGAGCCTTGCGTCTGCTCATGTTCCACACTGCCACCAGGGCCATTGCAGCCAGGCCCCCTTTGAGAGACTTCACCTTCAGATTCCACAAGCAATGTTTTCTTCTTGTGGGTCAACTTATGCTTGTTTAGAGTTTCTGTGACTGGGAATGCCTTCCCACACAAATTGCACTTATAAGGCTTCTCGCCCGTGTGTGTTCTCAGGTGACAACGAAGAGTTCCTGACTCTGTAAATGCCTTCCCACACACACTGCACTTGTAGGGCTTCTCACCTGTGTGTGTTCTCTGGTGACACTGAAGAGCTCCTGATTCGATAAATGCCTTCCCACACACAGTGCACTTGTATGGCTTCTCACCTGTGTGTGTTCTCAAGTGCTTATGAAGAGAATGTGACAGTGTAAATGCCTTCCCACACACGATACACTTGTAGGGCTTCTCTCTCGTATGTGATCTTTGGTGTGTCTTCAGAGCGCCTGACACTGTAAATGCCTTCCCACACACCGTGCACTTGTGGGGCTTCTCTCCTGTGTGTATTCTCAGGTGCAGCTGAAGAGTTCTTGATCGTGTAAATGCGTTCCCACACACACTGCATTTGTAGGGCTTCTCCCGCGTATGTGATCTCTGATGATCCTGCAGTGTTCCTGACCGTGCAAATGCTTTACCACACAGAGTGCACATGTAAGGCTTCTCTCCAGTATGCGATCTCTGGTGCTTTCGAAGAATTCCTGACGCTGTAAATGCCTTCCCACACACAATGCACTTGAAGGGCTTCTCACCCGTGTGTATTCTCTGGTGACACTGAAGAGTTCCTGACTCTGTAAATGCCTTCCCACACACAGTGCACTTGTAGGGCTTCTCACCTGTGTGTGTTCTCTGGTGCTTCTGAAGAGCTTGTGACACTGTAAATGCCTTCCCACACACAGTACACTTGTAGGGCTTCTCTCCCGTATGCAACCTCTGGTGCATATAAAGAGTTCCTGACCGTGTAAAGGCCTTCTCACACACAGTGCATTTGTATGGCTTCTCACCAGTATGTGTTCTCTGGTGCTGCTTCATGCTCTCAGTGTGATCTGTGCTGTATGAACACTGGTCGCATTGGTGTCTGTTAGCACTGGGCTCCATCGAGTGCCTCTTCTCCATGTGATTGATGCTGCAGATATAATATACATTACACAATAACAACAACTGCAAGTGGCAGTCACCACGTTGCTTGTGCCAGGCAACACATGCACTTTGAAGTCACGTGAATTGTTGAATGCTCGCCGACAATAGATCACGGGACAAACCCAGGTGTTATGGGTTGCCTGAGATGACCAGCAGCTGCACCACCTGGCAGCTGCACCACCTGTGCTCCCTACTTGCAGTGCTTTAACCACCCAGCACACCGCTCCCACTACAATATACAAAGATCCCCCATATAGCCTTAACAGACTGTAGGGTCAAGTGCCATTAGTGAGCACCTATAAAGGTCGACACAGCACACGAGGGGGTGGGTGACCAACACCACGCCCGGCCACCTTTGTCTCCCTAGTGGCAATATTTTCACATTGCACTAGGTACTCATTTTGAGCTGAGTCGACCTAAGGGAGGCTCAGGACTGGTCTAGTAAATCGTCGCTGGTGTTGGCCGTGAGCAGGATTCGAACTCGGGACGCCGGGTTTGTAGTACAACGTGTGAACCGCTGGGCCACCGCTCTACACACACAGATTACACACACATGAACACCTACAGTACTCTCACTCACAATATACGGATCCATCACACACTCGAACAGAAAGTATACTGAAATAAAGAATACTGTTGGTGCCAAGTGCTGTTATCCAGCACCTATTAATGCTGGAATAGCACACAACGACGTGCTGTAGCCAGCACCACCACGCTCAGCGGTCTTTGTCTCCCCAATGCTGATGTTTACACGCTGAAGAAGGCACTCATTTGAGGCTGAGTCCACCCACGTTGGCCTTGAGTGGGAATCAAATGGAGTTCCCAGTACCGCGTGCTAACCACTGAGCCACTGCTCCCAACGTCATTATTTCACGCACACAGACACAAAGATACACTGTCTATAAACTCTATATACAGCCAGCAGACACTCAACAGTTACATCTCATATTCTTAGACCCATACACATTACAAACAAAACAATATCTAACATCTACACCAGCAGGACAGTAGGCTGGCAGAGTGCAACAATCATAACATATTTGCCACCAGGCAAAATTCCTGTGTTTAACCCTGACTCCAGAACCTATTTGAGCAATGCGTTCTCTCATGATGCTGCATAGTGCGAGTGACTGAGTGGTGTTGTTTGACCAAACAACTCCTACCTCTTCTCTGGTGCCAGATGATAGCAGTGAGCGGTGCTGGGAGCAATGCCTCTGTGTGAAGCCTGGTATTTGCCTGTAGGGGAAAGTGTTGTTTGTGACCACATGAGGGGGTGGGTGGCCAGCAACACTTACGAACCAATCACGACCCACTGACCAGCCATTCTCTCAGCATTTTCTCACCACCCTCTCACCACTCAATGACCACCCACTCACCACCCTCTTACTCACCAGCTTCACACCTAACATCCTCTCAGCACCCACTCACCACTCTCTACTCTCTCACCACCCACTCAGTCGCCACCCACTCACCACCCGCTCACCACTCACTCATCACCCACTCAACACTCACTCATCATCCTCTCACCACCCACTCTCCACTCACCACCCACTCACTACTCTCTCACCATCCACACCACTCACTCACCACTCACTCACCACTCACCACCCACTCATCAATCACTCACCACCGTCTCACAACTCAATTACTACCCATTCACTCACCACCCTCGCACCACCAACTCACAACTGAGTTACCACTCACTCAAAACCCACTCACCACCGACTCACTACTCACAACTCACCACTCACCAATCACTCGCCACCCACTCATCACCCACCACTCAACACTCACCACTCACCACCAACTCACCACCCACCACTCACTCACTCTCCACCCACTCACCACCACTCACCACTCTCCACTCACCACCACTCCCCACCACTCTCACCACCCACTCACAACCCACCACTCACCACCACTCACCACCCACTCACCACCCACTCATCAATCACTCACCACCGTCTCACTACTCAATTACTACCCATTCACTCACCACCCTCACACCACCAACTCACAACTGAGTCACCACTCACTCAAAACCCACTCACCACCGACTCACAACTCACCAATCACTCACCACCCACTCATCACCCACCACTCAACACTCACCACCAACTCACCACCCACCACTCACTCACTCACCACCCACTCACCACTCACCACTCTCCACTCGCCACCACTCTCCACCACTCACCACCAATCTCACCACCCACTCACAACCTACCACTCACCACTCACCACCACTCACCACCCACTCACCCATCACTCACCCACTCACCACCCAGTACCCATCCACTCATCACTCACCACCACTCACTCACCACCCACTCACCACTCACCACCACTCACCACCCACTCACTCATCACTCACCCACTCACCACCCAGTCCCCATCCACTCATCACTCACCACCACTCACTCACCACCCACTCACCACCCACTCATCACTCACCACCACTCACTCACCACCCACTCACCACTCACCTCGCCCAACTGTCGGAACCGAAGATGACGTCGTCAGCACGAGACGCGCTCAGAGAGAAGGGTGTGTCAGGTGACGTCATCACCTGATCGCGTCTCGTGCTGATGACGTCACTTAGTATGGCGACAGCGGAGGTGGTGAGCGGGTGGTGAGTGAGTGGTGTGAGTGGTGGTGAGTGGGTGGTGAGTGATGAGTGGGTGGTGGTGAGTGGTGGGTGGGTGAGTGATGAGTGAGTGCTGAGTAAGTCGTGAGTGAGTGGTAAGAGTGTGTGGGTGGTGAGTGGGTTGTGAGTGGTGAGTGACTGGTTTGTAAGTGGGTGGTGGGTGGTGAGTGGGTGGTGAGTGAGTGAGTGAGTGGGTGGTGAGTGGATCGCGAATGAGTGGTGTTGGCCACC
Organism: Mordacia mordax; assembly: GCA_036362905.1. Classification (NCBI taxonomy): domain Eukaryota; kingdom Metazoa; phylum Chordata; class Hyperoartia; order Petromyzontiformes; family Petromyzontidae; genus Mordacia; species Mordacia mordax. The sequence goes on along the minus strand of JAZEWT010000007.1, from coordinate 1,567,176 downwards.
CACCCCCTCGTGAGTCGTGTGGCCACGAACATCACTTGACCCTAGAGTCTGTTCAGGATCTCCCTTTGTGTAATTTGTCAGCTAACACACGTGTGCGTGTATTTGTTATTCGTCTGTGTATATTTAAACGTCTCCCATCCTTCCCCCTCTGTGCTGAATGCTAAGTCAGCCTCCTAGGAACCCCGCAGGCAAATACCAGGCTTCCCACAGAGGCATTGCTCCCAGCACAGCTCACTGTTACCATGTGGCACCAGAGAAGAGGTAGGAGTTGTTTGGTCAAACAACACCACTCAGTCACTCGCACTATGCAGCATCATGAGAGAACGCATTGCTCAAATAGGTTCTAGAGTCAGGGTTAAACCCAGGAACCTTGCTGCGATGCAAATGTTTTATGACTGTGCCACTCTGCCAGCCTGCTATCCTGCTGATGTAGATGTTGTTTTGTTTGTAATGTTGTATGGGTCTAAGAATATAGGATTTAACTGTTGAGTGTCTGCTGACTGTATATAGACGGGGCCTCATTGCGTCTGTGTTTGTGAATGATGATGAGAGCCTTAGTGAGGTGGTTTGCAAGCGGCGCTAGAAACTGCTTGCAAACCACTGTCAGGGATGGATTCACCACTCACGGCCAACGCCAGTTGACGTGAAATCAACGTCTCCCGTGGGTCGACTCAGCCTCAAATGAGTGCCCCCTTCAGCGTGTAAAGATCAGCATTGGGGAGACAAAGACAGCTGAGCGTGGTGCTGGCTACAGCACGTCGTTGTGTGCTATTCCAGCATTAATAGGTGCTGGATAACAGCACTTGCACCAACAGTATTCTTTAGTTCGGTATACTTTGTGTTAGAGTGTGCATTGAATACGTATATTGTGTGCGAAAGTACTGTAGGTGTTCAAGTACATGTAATTTCTCGGTGTATAGTGTAATGCGAGCAGCGTGCCAGGTGGCTATAACACTGCAAGTTGACAGAGTAAGCAACACAGGTGGTGCAGCTGTCAGTCATCTCAATCAGGCAACCCATACCACATGGGTCTCTCTCGTGATCTCCTGTTGATGAGCTTTCAACACTTGACGTGGCTTCAAAGCCACGTCAAGTGTCCTGGCACAAGCGTCGTGGTGATTTCGCCACCACTTAGTGGCAAATGACGGTTGTTTTTGTGTAATGTGTATTATATCTGCATCATCAATCACACAGAGAAGGGAGCCACTATAGAGCCTGGTGCTAAAAGGCACCAATGTGACCAGTGTTCATACAGCATGGATCACACTGAGAGCATGAAGCAGCACTAGAGAACACATACCAGTGAGAAGCCCTTCAAGTGCACTGTGTGTAGGAAGGCATTTACAGCATCAGGAACTTTTTAGACGCACCAGAAAACACAAACACCGGTGAGAAACCATTCAAGTGCTCGATATGTGTTCAGTCATTTATGGAGTCAAGAGCTCTGCAGTTTCACCACAGAATACACACACATGATAAGCCCTACAAATGCACTGTATGTGGGAAGAGCCTTGTAGGTGTGAAGGAAGTAACCAGTGGAGAGACATCAATACTGGGGATATGTGATCATGGATGGGTGTGCGAGTGAGAGAACTCTAGCAGCTGCAATCGGCACACGTTGGAGATGATTGATCAGGTAGGCAGGGGTACCAGGGAGCAATTATTATTATTAACAGCGAATCATCATCCATGCACACAGCAGTGACCTGCATCAACAGTCTCAGCCAGAGGACTTTAAGACCTTGCAGAACAAGTGAGCCTTGAGACGGGATTTGAAGATGTCAGGGACTCAGCTGACCGATTTTCCAATGAATGGGGGTTCCAGAATCTGGGAGAAGCTCACGAACAGGCTCTTGTCACCCATCGAATAGAGGTGCGATCTGGGCACATGCAACAAGCCCGTATTGGAGGATCGAAGTTGTGTTGAGGGAGGTGCCTGAAGTAGGTCACAGATATATGTTGGAGCAGCGCCAGTGAGAGCTTTGTAGGGGAGTCGGGTCTTCAATTCAGTCCTGTATTTAACCGGTAGCCAGTGGAGAGATGCCAGCACTAAGAATGTGTGATCGTGAGAATGCGTGTGAGAACTAGCAACCGCATTCATTAAGGTATCACAGGCTTCGCTCAGGCCCAAGATTCATCCAGTTGTGTCATATGCTCCTGTACAGTACATAATGGGCTCAGTGAGCAGTGCTGCTACCTCACAGCAATGAGGACCAGCGTTCGATTCTCGGCTTGGGTGTCCTTATGCGTGGAGTTTGCGCGCTCTCCCCGCATCCGCGTGGGTCCCCGCTGCATATTTCGGCGTCCTTCCACCGTCCAACGCCGCTGCCTAGGTCAATTGGTCTGCCGAGCAAGTTGTCCCAACAAGTGTGAACTGCGATGTACTGGCGTCACAACCTGGGTATCGCCCCCCCCCCTGCACTCTATGTCTGCCAGGAAATGCTCCGACACCCCACGACCCTGTACAGGATCAGGCGGGTGCTGATACTGACCTGAACAGTACGTAATGTAAATGCTTGCGATGAATCATTTCTCAGGTGTGGCTAATGGGGAATCGCAAGGTGGTAATCGGCTAATCGATTGGGTACATCAAATCACGTTGTATTTGTCAGGATTGCGAGTGCATGTTTCTTTGTTACATTTATTGAGTAAATAAAAGCTGTGCGTTCGTGAGAATCCACGGGTGAGCCTTGCGATTCGCTGTCTGGCCAGGACAGAATCATTGGCGTCCGAGACAACTTTGCATACGTGATCACCGTATAAAGTCACATTGTTAATAAAGCACAGCTCCATAGCAGATGAATGTGTAAAACTCCGTCTTCAGTCTCTTCCAATGCACACGTCTGAGAGCAGGTACTGTAACAAATATATAAAATATTGCATTGTAACACTTTCTTGGAAACAACAAGGCCATTAAAAACGGCCGCCAATAATGCATGCGCATGTAAATGTACCATGTCAGACACATTATTACATTGATGATTGCTTCGAAAAGCTGCTCTCTCGGGACAGCCGCGTCGATGGCTCTCTCTCTCCTCTCCTCGCGACGTTTCGCCTCACACGTTGGAGAGCAGCTTTTCGAAGCAATCATCATGCATCGAGCCGTGAAAACCTACATCATTACACATTATTACATTGTTTAAATTATGACATTCTATTTAAATTCATGCTGTGTCTGGTTTTATTTTACAAAATGTTCACATGGAATTGTGAAGCTTGATAAACCTCAGATATAATGTATAAAAACACTGCATACCATAATGCCAGGCCTTTTGGAAGACATTACAAATTGCTTATTTGCATTCATTTTTTGGCAAGCAAGAATTTAAAAGCACAAAAATGTCTTTGCAGTGCTCTTAAACTCATCGCGCTGGGTTTTACTAGTAAATGTTCTGTGTATGTGGGTGACTTAAAACACTTATTTTACAATATCCTCTGTCGTTCTACACCGGCTCAGGAACACTAATTCCTTCCTTCATTAGTTGAACAGTTATTTATATCGCGGGGTGGGGAGAGGAAGCGAACAACGCGGCTGTCCCGAGAGAGCAGCTTCTTGAAGCAATCATCAATTATTTATATCTGTTATTTTATGTCCACTGATTTATAGTAATTATTTTACTTTTGTTATACTTTCATGTTGTTGACATGCCGTTCTCTTCACAGCGCTTTGTGACTCGGGTGAAAAGCGCTCTAGAAATGCAATTATTATGCATGACAACTTACATTGATTAATGATCATTGTAAGGGAAACACAATTAATTTGCCTTAACCCTTGCGTGCCAACCGTACAACAAAATTTGGGACCCTCTGTGCGATGGGAGTGAGAGGATGGAACGTGATACTTGGGGGCTCTTGTGTAAAGAGCAGAAGAAGGGAGGGTGGGGAATATGGGACTGGATCCCCTAAGATTCTCCAGTTCTGTGGAACCAGGCGATAGGTATCTGCGGATGTGGCGACTCCCAGGTGGGTGGTGGCGATTGCAGGACAACTTCACCCAACACTTAATAATAACCCCACACCTGTACTATTCATGAGCGTGAGTCCAGGTTTAACTCGTGCTCGATTGGGACGGTTCTAATAAATGCTACCAGAGCAGACAGGAAGCAGATATTTATTATTACGGCAGAAAATATCCAGTAAGATTACAAGCTCTGGAAACAGGTTTCCTGCTACACAACAAATTTTGGAACTAACCAACGCAAACAATCTAACCAAGGTATTTAAAACTATGTGCAGCATTATATTGTGCAAGGATGAAATCCCAATCCTGTTAAACCATAAGAGTAGAGGTACTCAACTATCTAGACTCTGCAACACCAATATTAATGCAGCTACTCATTCCTGATAACAACTCTCCATGCTTTCTTGGCCCTTTTGAGCTGATGTCTGTTCCGTGTTGAATTCTTCATCTTTTAGAGAACCATAATGTTATCCACACTGTCTTACAAAGCAGCAAACTACGGTTGAGAACACCTGCTGTTAATGGTGGCCAGGGTCACCCTACTGGATAGAGCCACACTCAAATCATCATAACCAAACCCTTAGAGTTACACTAGGATCTACTCGATCCTAATCTACAGTAACATTAAAATATATAGAGAAAATTTGGACATTAGATGATGACTCCACCAGGCTCCGTCTCCACACTGAACTCTCCATGAACGCCTGCATCCGCTGCACTGCCTCCCGTTATCTGGAGCCAAGCTCTACCCTGTCCACCCCCACGGCCAAGACTCGCTCCTCCACTCTGCCCCTGCTGGCTGCACAGTGAATGGACCTTTCTCTTAACTCTGCAGCACATTCACACCTACAGCTCCTGTGTCCTGTACCTGCTGCCGGTCCTGCGTTTATACGAATCCCACTCGGACTTCAGTTCATTATAAGGGGCCGAGTGTAACAACGCCCATGAGATTAACGCCATGAGATTAGTCACAAACTCATCTACACTAAAACCTACCCACTGGTATCGATACATTGATGACACATTCGTCATATGGCCACACGGAAGACAGAAGCTAAAGGAATTCCTTGGTCACGTAAAGCTCCATACACCCGAACATCAAGTTCACCATGGAAATAGAAGAAAACGGCCAAATCCCGTTCCTGGATGTACTGGTGAAGAGAAACGCAGAGGGGATGCTCAGCCACACTGTATACATGAAGACAACACATACGGACAGGTATTTACACGCGGGGTCTCACCATCACCCGAAACAGAAACGGAAGAGACTGCACACCTTAGCCCACCGGTAAAAAACAATTTCAGACAACATCTAAGAGATGAGCTACGACATCTACAATAGGCACTAGCGAGCAATGGATACACAAAAACAAACCCAACGTGCCATAACAAAAGAACGTAGACATGCAGAGTTAAGGAATAGGGGAGAGGGGACTTTTACTGTAGAG
>JAZEWT010000007.1:1519304-1531870 GCA_036362905.1 Mordacia mordax | reverse complement strand
GGGAGGCTACCCTTTATTTAACCACAGTGTTTAACCACTGCGTGTCACTACCGAGAAGACCTTTATATAACCACTGTATTGCATCGTTGTGCGTGTCTAATCATTGGATGCCTTTACCATCACAGTATCCTCTTAGTCAACCTCTTTATTTACCCGCTGCGTCTATCCTGTACATTTCACGTGAGACTGCCCCATTATTTAACCAGTCCATTAGCCAATTCGCATTATCATTTCATGAAAGAGGGACCGCCGCGCCACAGCGACAAGGCGCCGCCTTGATGTTGCGTCCCTCCTCCGCGTTGGGTTTCGCCGGGTACTCCGGAATCCTCCCACAGCCCAAAAACACGCTGCCGCCTAGGTTAATTGTCTTGCTGACTAAATTACTACAGATGTCCTGAGATGTTCTAACTTACTTACCCCTCCCCGCTGGACAACTGTTAAAAAGAGCTGCGTATTTCAGCGTTTCCTTCCAGCTTAAATGAAAACCGATTACAAGACTGACCTGCATTTAACCACAAATGATATGCCATCGGCTTCAGCGTTTGGCAAAATATCTTTATTTAACCACGGTGTGTGTCTGATCAACTACTTTAACAATGTCTTTAACTAGCAAGTAGACCGACACCTTTATATAACGCCTGTGCCATTCAGGCACTGCGTGCCGTTATTTAACCAGTTTGAAAATAATGCCGGAGTTGGTTTTTGTCAGGTACCTCTGGAATCCTTCCACTGTCCATAGACACGCTGCTGTAAAGGTTAATTGGCCTGCTGAGTAAATTGCCGCCAAAGTGTGTCCTGCGATGTACTGGCGTCACATCCTGGGTATTCTCCCGCCTAGCACCCTCTGTCATATGGGATGTGCTCGGGATTAAGCGAGTTATTGATAATGAAATAGTAATTGGTGAGCTCGATTTAACTAGGCTGTGCCTTTAATTGTTATTCTCAAAGACATTGTTTGGGTTTTGGCCAAATGCTTCAACCATTGTATCACTTGGCCGAAGTGGAAGACTAACAGTTGCTTTGCAAAGTTTCTCTGTCGGGATAGCCGTGTCGAGCGGGCCTCTCTCACCTTAGAGACGTTTAATCTCCCACGTTGGAGGCATCCTCAGGAATGCGTGTAGGACTCCGCTCTCACATTTCAGTCCATCTCAGTTCGCCTTAGGATATTCTCCAAGACAACGGCATGAGCAACGTGGGAGGCTGTTTTTCGGAGAGCAGTGCTGTCACACTGCTATCCCGAAAGAGCAGCTTTGAAAATCAACCATCAAGCACCGAGCTGTGACAAACCTACATGGTTACGAAATGAAGGACTCTTTCTTTGTCTGCAGTAACACTGTTTAAAAATAATATCACCATTTATAACTTGGGACTTAAACGGGAATCGGGTCAATATTTCGATTTGGCCGCATTGCGATTGCATTTGTGGTATCTCGGCGGGGAACCCTCCAAGGGAGTCGACCTCAGTCGCAATCCCCGCCAGACACCCGTGGGTCTGACTTGCGCGTGCGGCCATGTGACGCGGGCGGCCAGGGCTTCTTCAACGGCGGCATGAAGGTTCACCGTCACGCAGCGATGCACTCGCCCAGCCAGCGACAAGAGACCAGCGACGATAGATGCTGCAGAGGCCTTCTGGATGTTCTCAATGCTTTATTCCACCAACAACATACGACCGGAGTAGCGACCCCCAATGGTCTACTGCCCTCCCCCACACATCAGCGCTATCCTACACCTTCACGCAGCCGCCTCCAAAACTTCCCAGGTGAGCGTCTCTCCCTAGTCCTCCTCACACCGGCTTATATCCACATACGCCCGCACACGCAGCTGCCACCCTCGTCACCGATCACCAGTTGTTTTTATGACTCAGCGTGGGCGTCGTCTCATCACCTCATCCAGCGCCTCAGCACCTCGTGGCTCGCTGGTAATTGGCACGGGAGGGGACCCTAATGCACTCCCCACATGCACGCGGCCGGTCGAGGCTAGGCACCATTGTTCTGCCCCCCCCCCCCCAAGAAAGTTCCCTCTGACCTTTTACCGCCAACGAACCAAGAGTCACTCCACAGCCTGGCACTCACACGCTGGGGTCTCACGACACTCTCACGCTGATGTCGACTCACCTAGTGGGGGGTTCACATGCTGCTAATATACACACTCGTCACCCTCTCTCACACAACCATACTCTCTCCAGTACACACCACAGCACCCTCCTCGGTACACAACATGGTACTCTCTCCGGTACACACCACGGTACTCTCTCCAGTACACACCACAGCACCCTACTCGGGACACACCACGGTACTCTGTCCGGTACACACCACGGTACCCTTTCTGCACAGACCACGGTACCCTCACACACTCGCCATCATCTCTGACGATCACTCGCACACTCGCCAGGGAGCCGTCTCTGATGATCGCTCACACACTTGCCAGAGAAGCGCCTCTGATGATCACTCACACACTTGCCAGAGAACTGTCTCTGATGATCGCTCACACACTTGCCAGAGAACTGTCTCTGATGATCGCTCACACACTTGCCAGAGAACTGTCTCTGATGATCGCTCACACACTTGCCAGAGAACTATCTCTGATGATCACTCACACAACTCGCCACCACCTCTGACGGTCGCTCGCACACTTTCCAAGGAACCGCCTCTGATGGGCACTCGCGCATTTGCCGGGGCACCACAACATCACGACAACGACGTCTTCTCAAACCACTGGGGTACTCGGTCTCAACACACACTGAGGAACAACACAATATCACGACAACACACACTGAGGAACAACACACACATGGGAACAACACACACTTGGGAACAACACACACTGAGGAACAACACACACTTGGGAACAACACACACTTGGGAACAACACACACTTGGGAACAACACACACTTGGGAACAACACACACTAGGAACAACACACACTGAGGAACAACAATCACCGAGGAACAACAATCACCGAGGAACAACAATCTGCACACTTGCCGACAGCTCCGATGGTTCCCACGTAGCTCCCGCCCCCACCGTGACTCCTTTCAGGGGTCCGACGAGCCGGGAACCCTTGAAAAGAGAGCCCCCCCCCCCCAGCTCCAGTGCCGACGAGGACGCCTTCTGCTCCAGTAGCTCCCCGTCGCAGACGGCTCTCACCCGGGTCAGGGAACTACCCCTGGTGGTCGCTCACGCATGCGAACATCTCCACTGCTCGGAGCAGTGGCGCGCGCACGCCGCACCGCTCCGCCCGCCGTGTCGCGCCTCCCCAACACAGTCCAGCGGCTCACCTCGTAGCTTCCCAGCGCTTCTCGGACCGCCTCCTGTCGGCTGCTTCTCGAGGGGCCGCGGCCTGACGGCCCCTCCTCCTGGAGAAGCGCTCACTGACGGCTCCGCCCCGCAGCTGGGCAGCTTCGGCTCCGCCCCCCACAAACAGGGGCGGGGCATCACGCCCGTGTGCTCTGCGCCACCTAGATAGCGACTCGCCGAGTCACTCGGCTTTCGGCCGGCCTGACGCAGCGCTGACTGCGCGCTTCCTGGATGCCACGGTGCAGTTGCGCTGTGTAACGCGGAGCAACAGCGCTCGCTGCACCACATCGTCTCCACCGATCCGCCCGCTGCGTCGTACCTCGCACCGCGCCGTTTGCCGTCGCCTCGCGGCACGCCATCCTGCGCTCCGTTAAGCGGTTGCCGCTGCCGCCGCTGCGCCCGCGTCTCCCCACGGGCACTCCGCGGTTCGTGCCGCACCGCCGCTGGTGGACTCCTCATCTCCCCGCACACTGTGCTGGAGGACTCCTCACCCGGCTCGCTGGCTCCTCACTTCGCTCGCTGGCTCCCTCTACAGCCGCCTCACGCCAATGCAGGTGCCACCCGCCGCAGTCGCCGCTGATACAGTCGCTCTCTCGTACCGCATCGCCTCTGCTGCGACGTTCTCCGCTGCTCCGTGTAGCAACTGCCAACATCACGCTTCCGCACACGCACGCGGCTCGCTGAGCCACGCCAGGCCAGCTTGGCGCTGCTCGCTGAGCCTGCCGTAGCTCCAACTCCTCTCACCGGCCGAGCTCCCTCCGGCCAGCGCCGCACCTCCAATAGTCGGACCCCGCTCGCTGCTGGTGGACTCCTCAGCCGACTCTCGCGGCCATGTGGCACGGGCGACCAGGGGTTCTTCAGCGGTGGCATAATGGTTCACCGTCACGCAGCGATGCACTGACCCAGTCAGCGACAAGAGACCAGCGACGATAGATGATCCAGAGGCCTTCTGGATGTTCTCAATGCTTTTTTCCACCAACAACATACGCTAGGGTAGCGACCCACAATGGTCTACTGCCCTCCCCCACACATCAGCGCTATCCTACACCTTCACGCAGCCGCCTCCAAAACTTCCCAGGTGAGCGTCTCTCTCTAGTCCTCCTCACACCGGCTTATCTCCACATACGCACGCCCGCACGCACAGCTGCCACCCTCGTCACCGATCACCAGTTGTTTTTATGACTCAGCGTGGGCGTCGTCTCATCACCTCATCCGGCGCCTCAGCACCTCGTGGCTCGCTGGTAATTGGCACGGGACGGGACCCTAATGCACTGCCCACATGCACGCGGCCCGGTCCAGGCTAGGCACCACACATTAATAGTTTACAATTATGTTTAACAAACAGTGAGTGTGACTGCGTACTTTTATTTTGGAACAGTAACTCAGTAGTGAGCATACTGGGCGACAAACCCGGCGGGCTGTTTTCGAATCCCACTTACGAGAAGACCATTTTGAACGGGTCCTGTGCTTCCCCTAGGTCAACTCAACCAAAAACGGGTACCGAATGTGATGTGTAAACATTGTCACTAGGGAGAAAAGGGGTGACCCGGTGGTGCAGTGAGTAGCGCTGTCGCCTCACAGCAAGAAGTGCCCGGGTTCGGTTCCTGGCTCGGGTGCCTTTTTGTGTGGAGTTTACGTGTTCTCTGTTCCCGTATCCGTGTGGGTTTTCGCTTGGTACTCCGGTTATCTCCCACCGTCCAAAGACACACGGCTATCTAGGCTAATTGGCCTGCTGAGTAAATTGCCCCAAAAAAGAGCCCTTTGATGTACTACCCTCATATCCTGGGGTTAGCCCGCCTTGCGCCCTCTGTCTGCCGGGATAGGTTTCAGTCCCCTGCGTCCCTGTGCAGGATTAAGCGGGTACTGATACTGAACTAGGCAGACAAAGGCGGTTCGCCTTAGTGCTAGTCTCCCACCCCCTGGTGTGCCGTATTGGCCTTCATAGTTGCTTCTCGCTAACAGCACTTGATCCTACACTGTTAAGTCTGTAGGGAAGATCTTTGTCTTTGTATATTTACTCAGGATGAAGTTGCATGCCTTTAACCACACGGAGCGTGCATCCTTTATAATGATCTTGTGAAGCCTCGTTGGTAAATTAAATTCAAATCTAAATGTGCAATTTAGAGCGCTGTACACAATATTCATGCAGTGTGGATGGTGTTAGTTCACAGAGAGGACAACACACAGGCACAGCGATGAACCCGCACGGACGGAAGGGAGGTAGCCACGCAGTCAGCCAGCGCCAACATTTACCAGACATCGCGTCTTATACATTATGATGGTATCAGTAAACTTAATGAGCGTGCGTTAGTTATAGAATGAAACCGGAGAATCCGGAGAAAACCCACGCAGGGCAAGGGGTGAAAAACACGTACTCCGCACAGAACGGTACCTGAAGTGAGGATCGAACAGCCTTGGTCCAAGACGGTTTTTCCGTGAAGCGCGGATCTTACTGCTGCGCCACGCTGCCGCCTGGCAACGAGATTATTATTATTGTTAATTATTATTTATCAGACGCTCTTATATTGTCAACTGACATTCATTGTCCTCGCATAACCACGTGAGGCTCCGTTGGCATTCCATCACTCTTACACTGCGTTGGGGCAACAGAGAGATGTACAAAAGAAGAGGCTTTACACATTTTTCTGGCAATAATACAGTATCAAGTTCTTTAAAAACAAAACACCAAATTGACACTTTTTGTAAAGTGTTAAGTTTGCAAAAAACACGTTTGTCGCAAAAAATGCATTGTCCTTAAAACTGATTGGCCCACGCCAAGACAGCTTCCTTTCCAGCCTAGCCTCACTGCAAGCCAGATGTTGCCAAAAGGCAATCAGCTTATGACAATGCAATATAAATGCCTTTGTAGAGATGCCTTTACCCACGTGGCTTCCTTTTGGGCAGCAGGGAGTCTCTCTGGCGATAACATCCTTGCCTTACAGGAAAAAGGTCCTGCCCGAGGTGATTTGATTCCTGCCTTGAGTGCTTTTCTTCGTGGAATCTCTCCCCCTGTTTTGCGTGGAATTTCTCCGGATAATTTCCACCGCTGGTTGAGCCTGACTGACGGAGCCAAGCACCACCCCACGGCTCGCGATGGCAGAGGGACAAGGAGAAGTCGATCTGAATAAAGCCAATATCTCTGTGTTTGCTTCCCTATACCCTGGATCTCGGGTGAATAGATTGTCTTAATTGTATACATTGTGCTTTCATCATCATTATCAATACCCACGTAATCCTGTACAGGGTCACGGGGCTGGAGCCTATCCCAGCAGACAGAGGGCAGAAGGCGGGCTATATCCAGGATGTGACGCCAGCACATTGCAGCAGTGTGGCTTTCCATTGGTGCAAATAATTAGCTTCTTTTCTGAGGGAGGGTTTAATTACCTTCGAAAGTGAATTCATGTGTTCGCGTTATGAATTAAAAACTGTATTTAAGAGGATGTCGGTCATGGGGTGTAAATAATTGTACGTATTATATATTGTCCTGATTGTATATTGTGTGGTTTGTCATTGGTAGAAACAATTTGCTTCGGAACAGCCATAAAATCTCTAGGTAAAAGTAAGAGCCTATCTCCGTGCCGTGCACAGAAAGGGGCGGTGACAATGTCGGACAAGGCAGAGCTTAAGGCGGAGCTCGAGCGCAAGAAACAGAGGCTAGCGCAGATCCGCGAGGAGAAGAAGCGCAAGGAAGAGGAGCGCAAGAAGAAGGAGGTGAGGCCAGCCGAGAACCCACGACTGTGATGAGTTCGCGTGTGCTCCTCCGTCGTGCTGGTGTGGGTTTTCGGTGGATACTCTGGTATGCTGCCACGGTCCAAAGGCATGTTGCTGCCACTCGCCGACTCGCTCAACGACAACCACCGTTAGCCACGACGTGGCGGTAACGTCCCTATTGCACGTATGCCCAGGTCAGGTGCACTGAGGGCACGTGAAGTGTCTATGGGAGGATTTAACATTGGGGTCTGAGAGGATTTAATAATAGCGCTTTTAGAGCACTTTTAACCCGAGTGTCACAGCACTCCATAGAGCTGTGTAGAGAACGGTATGTCAACAATAATGACACACGAAGAACATGATGATGCGTTAGAAGCATCATCATACTCTCGAAGGCATTTCCGTTTAGGGCTACATGATTCACGGTATGTCTGCACCCTGCGTTACGTGAAATTTGTTGAGTAGAAAACCTGGATGGTGAGTAGGGCTTCTCGTTTGTGTGTTCTACCTTGCCTATGTGGGTTTTTGCCAGGTACTCTTGTTTCCTCCAACACTCCAAAGACGCGTAGCTGCCATTGCTCTCGAGGTTAATTGGGCTGTTGACTAAATTGCCCGCAGTGCCCTACGATTATCTGGCGTCCCATCCAGGGCGTAGCTCTGCTTTGCGCCCTGCACCTGCCAGCGTGGGCTCCGACCCCCGCAACCCCGCGCAGGACCGAGCGGAGACCGGCACTGAATGAACACGAGTGAACGGACGGTCCGCGGCCGCCTGCTACCGTGCCGATACCGTTGACTCACCAGCCTGGACAAGCCGGTGCGGTCACCAGGAACCCGGATTCGCACCCCGGCTCGCAGCCCATACCGGCCCGGTGACCCCTCGCGCTGCCAAGGCCCCGCCGGGCATGAGCGTCACCGCCCGTCGTCCATTGCAGGTGGACGTGAAGAAGGAGCCGGCGCCCGATGAGTCAGACCTGGAGAAGAAGCGGCGGGAGACGGACGCCCTCCTGCAGAGCATGGGGATACCCGCCGACGCCCCGCCGAGTACGCGACGGCACCGGGGGCGCTCACCTACCTCTCTCCCCGTCACATCGTGACGGAGCGAGTGTACCTGCGTGTGTACCTGTGTGTTCCATATGTATGTACCTGTGTGCCTTCCGTGTGTGTGTACCTGCGTGCATTCCGTGCATGTGTACCCGCGTGTGTTCTGTGCGTCTGTACTTGTGTTTTCCGTGCATGTGTACCTGCATGTGTTCCATGTGTGGGTGTACCTGAATGTTTCGTGTGTGTTTGTACCCGCGTGTGTTCGGTGTGTACCCGCGTGTTCCCTTGCGTGTATACCCGCGTGTGTTCCCTTGCATGTGTACCCGCGTGTGTTCTGTGAGTGTGCACTTGCATGTATTCCCTGCGTGTGTAACTGCATGTGTTACCTACGTGTGTACCCACGTGTGTTCCCTTGCATGTGTACCTGCGTGTTCCGTGCATGCGTGTACTCGCGTGTGTACCTGTGTGTGTTCCGTGCGTATGTACCCGCGTGTGTACCAGCTTATGTACCCTTGCGTGTTCCGTGCGTACGTGTGTTCCCGCACGTGTGCCTACGCACGTGTATCCGCAGCCTCGGTTCAGGACTCCCCGACGCTCTCCAAGGCGGTGAGCACCCCCAGCGAGACCGGCAGTCAGGAGTCCGTGGAGACTGTGACCGCGGGCAGGTACAGCCTCTCCCCCCACGACCGGGCGTACTCCACCGCCGCGCTGGCAGACGCCGATTCTGATCGGTTAGACTCCGGAACCCGCCCAGATGTGTTACTCGGCGTTGCTCGTTGGAGCCTGACGTTACGTAGATGACATCACTCTGTTTGTTACCGGTCCCCGCTTAACCCTATAGAGGGTCGCGCTAAGCCAGAGCCTATGCCGGCAGATGCAGGGCACAAGACAACCTGTACCTAGGATGAGATGCCAGTCCATCACAGAGCACTGGGGTTTATTTAGTCAACAACCAGGCCAGTTACCTTGACAACAGCAGTGTGTCTTTGCAATGTGGGAAGAAACCGGAGTGCCTCTTGAGTGGGTGGGTGACAACAGCGTGTCTTTGTACAGTGAGATGAAACCGAAGTACTCGGTGAAAACCCATATGGGCATGGGTGGAATGCTCAAACGCCACCCAGAAAGGCGGCACCTGAGCCCAGAACCCGGGCCGTTCTTGCCGTGAGGCAGCAGCGCCACTCGTATTTTGCAGCCCGGTTTTATCGCTCGGCGTTTCATAAACGTACGGCGCCGGCGTGATGAGCGAACCGGCGCGACGATCTAACAACACAACTCACGTCCATTCCACGTAACAAAGCGACGCGTGTTCGACAGGAACACAGTGCACCTAGTCTGGCACGAGTACCGTGATGAAGTTATTGCTGGTGGGTATTGGCGGCTGCCGTGCTCATTGTTGGTTTGGGCAAGTGTTGCCTGTGGGGAGCAGTGGCGCAGCAGTTAGCACACTTGGCAACAGACCCGGCGACCCCAGTTCAAATCCCACTCATGGCCAACAGCAGTGACGATTTTCTGAACCGGTTCTGGGCCTTCCCTAGGTCATCTCAGCCTCAAATGAGTACCTAGTGCATCATGTAAACATTTGTCACGAGGGAGACAAAGGTGGCCGAGCATGGTGCTGACCACCCACCCCATCTTGTGCTGTGTCCACTTTCATAGGTGCTCACTAAAAGCACTTGACCCAGTGTTCTGTTAAGGGTACACGGAGGGTATTTATGTTTGTGTATTTTTTGGATTGCGGGTGTTTTGCCACTGCACTAACCCACTAACCCTACGGTGACGTTTTCACGCTGTGCATGGAAGGACTCTGCAGTGGGACTCAGACCCCACGGTTTTACAGCTCCTCGCAGACACTGAGTCCGGGTATCGCCCCCTCCCCCTTCCCTCCCGCTCACCCACTGCCTCGCAGATCTGTCAACCCGCTTAAAAACTTACACCCGCTTGCTCGTTCCGTCTCCCACACCCGCTTGAATGCTCACTCGCTCACTCTCACCGTCTTGTCATTCCCCCACCCACGCTTTCTTCCGCTCACTCATCCCCGTTCTCCCTCTCGCTCTCTCATCCACCGTGTCTTGCCCCATCCGCCGCTCCTCTGCCAGACCAACTTGCTCACACGTGGCACTTTGAGGTCCGTGTGCTCACGCTTCCTGTGCTTGTAGTTCTTCTCTCCGGCTGCGACGCCTCCCTCGCCTGGCTTCCATTTACCATGAACGCATACGTGACCAATATCATACGTCGTAATTATAAGAAGCACTTTTGGTTTTGATCTTCCGAAATTAAAAGCGTCAAAACGATTGTCCATGGCGGTGTGACGCGGGTTTTACGACACTCTTAAACGACGCAACCCAAAAGTACTTTACCGTACGTTAATATCGACCAGCTAAGTATGCTGCCGTTCATCAGCCTCACTTTGCGTTCAGCGGTTAAATGTTTTTTTTTTACTCTTATCTGTCCCGAAGTCACTTGACATCCCCTCGTTTCTCACGACGGGCGCTGGCCATGGCATCCGTTCTTCATCGCTCCTTTCTGTAGGGTAGCGTTCGGGTTTAGTGACAGCCGGGGCGGGAACGCGTATTCATTGCGAATAATCCTCGGTGTCTCGCTCGGCTTCCGATAGATGGCGTCTGCACAGGCGGCAGGGTTTTCTGGCGGCGGTAACGTCTGCACCTCGCAGGAAAAAAGTCCTGCTGTTAGACTTCCACCTCAAGCGCCTTTCCGTGTCGAGTTTGTGTGTGCTCCGCGTATTCCACGTGGGTTTCCTCTCGGTTTTCCCCGGTTTCCACGCAAACTGAAAAACAAAAACTCGGTAATTAACAGATGACATCTCAATATACAGAGACCCCCCCCCATCGTCTGGCAGGGTAGCACCGGCTACGTGCGCGGATGCCTCACCCCTACCTTTTCTGCTGCACCTTGGTACCTCAACTATAAATGTCGCGTTAGCAAGGGTGACCTGAATGAGCATATTATGGCAAGGAGTGGAGTACTCTACGTATAGCAGGCACATTTACTACAACAATGATCATAGGCATATGTAGCTGGGCTGAAAGTGAGTGGTTCTGACTTTCACTCACTGAGTGGTGTTATGTGTTTGTTGGTGTTGTGTGTGGGTTGTTGCGGTGTGTGTGGATTGTGTCTGTGTGTGTGTGCGTGCTGGCTATGTGTGGGTGGGCTGGATCTCTGTGTATGCGGGCTGGCCGTGTGTGTGTGTGGGCTGGCTCTGTGTGTGTCGGCTGGCTATATGTGTGTGCGGGTTGGCCGTGTGTGTGTGTGTGTGGGCTGGCTCCCTGTGTGTCGGTTGGCTGTGTGTATGTGTGCGTGTTGGCTATATGTGTGCTCGCTGTGTGTGTCGACTACCTGTCTGGTTGTGTGTGTCGTCTGTGTGTATGTGTGCGTCAGATGTGTGTGTGTATGTGGGCTGTCTCTATGTGTGTCGTATGTGTGTGTGTGTGGGCTGTCTCTCTGCCTGTGTTCGGGCTGTGTCTCTGGATATGTATGTTGGCTGTGTGTTGGCTCTGTCTCCGACTGTGCCATCCGGCTCCGTGGGGTGGCGTGATCCCACTCCCCCCAGGCGGAGAGGCCACAAGCTGGGCCTGGCCAAGGTCACCCAGGTCGACTTCCCACCGCGGGAGCTCGTCACGTACACCAAGGAGACGCAGACACCGGTCCCCAGCAGCCACCCCGCAGGTACTCGCGTGCGTGTGCGCGCACGCGTGGAGGCCCCCACGGAGCAAGCGTTATTAGCGGAAAGCGCCTACGAAGGCCGGCACGGCACACGACAGGGTTGAGTGGCCCGCACACACCATGCACGACCACTCTTGTCTAACGGCGGCACATTGCAATGGGTACACTGTTATTGCTGAGTCTTCCTAGGGGAAGCCCAGTACTAGTTCAGGTATTCGTCACTGGTGTTGACTGTTAATATATAACTCTGGTAATCATCATTATCCTTATTATTTCCAGCTTAATCCTGTATGGGGTAGTGGGGGGCTGGAGCCTATCCCGGCAGACAGGGCCCAAAACGGGGCTATATACAGGATGTGACGACTACATCGTGCGGCACACTTTTTGCAACAATTTACGTAGCAGGATAATTACCCTAGGCAACAGGGTGTTTTTGGATGGTGGGAGGAAACAGAAGTACCCGGCGAAAACCCACGCGGACACGGGGAGAGAGATCATGCAAACTCCACACAGAAAGGCACCCGAGCCAGGATCTGAACCGGGGACCTTATTGCTATGAGGCAGCAGCGCTTCTCGTTGTGCCACCGCGCCGCCCTCAACCTGGGTAATATCGTGATGTAAATACAGGTCTTAAGATCTTCGAACACTGGACACCTTTTACAAGGTGTCAGGTTTGCAAACGAATTGCTCGCGTGCATATTTTGCTGCTCACACGCGCGCTACCGCACATCAATGCGCCGCTTAGCCCCTCCGCTCTACCGCCGCTCCGCAACCTTGTCTTGTCCTCTCCGCTCACAGACGAGGAGGACGAGGAGGAGGAGATAGCGGCAGCGCCG
>JAZEWT010000007.1:1488566-1503988 GCA_036362905.1 Mordacia mordax | reverse complement strand
CCCACGTCCCGTACCTACCACTCCACCCACGTCCCGTACCTACCACTCCACCCACGTCCCGTACCTACCATTCCACCCACGTCCCGTACCTACCACCCCACCCACGTCCCGTACCTACCACCCCACCCATGTCCCATAGTCTCTCTTTATCCAATGTAAGCGCCACGTTCCCCATCACAGAGTACGTATTGCTGTCGCTTAGCCCCTAATGTGACCTCTAAAACACGTGCATCTACCGAAACGAAAATGGTATTAACTATTTTTTGGGATTCACGGCCATTTCAGGAGAACATCCCACGCGAATGTCAAGGGTTTTCTGTAATCATGCTGTGCTGACAGTTTGTGATGTACGGTCATGTCATCCGGCTTCACTTGAATCGAAAATCATCAGAACATTCCCAATCGTTCCTATGTTCCAAAAGTTGCTCCCGGAACGGTGTTTTGTGGAGTGTCGGGTTGGTTTTTCATTCAACCTCGTCACGCGGATCGGGGCTATGGCCATAAATCGTAAACGTTGTGATGACTGTTGGGCAGCTTCACGCTGCTGGAGGGCACGGCCGGTTAATTGGCCGGCCTGCCAGACTTGTGATGGAGCGGCAGTCGAAAGAGCAAGCGCTGCCCATGGAGATGGAGCGATAAGAATCGGTTCCATGAGAGACACGTGGCGGACACTTTCACCGCTTTCATCTAGCGGTGGATAAACTGAGTGGGAATGGTGTTTTGATGTTGGTTTGTGTGACAAGAATTGCTCTGGAGAGTTGCTCTTTTTGGATAGCCAGGTCAAGTGTGCCTTCCCTTTCGTTCACGATGTTCCGTCTCCCACGCTGCATGCAAAGTTGCGTGTTCCTCCCCGTGTACTCCAGTTTCATCCCACAGTCCACAGACAAGCTGCTGCTTTGATTAAATAACCGACTGACTAATTTGCCCCCGGCACTCTGCGATGGACTGACGTCCGATCATGGGTATAGCCCTGGTTGCGCCTTGCATCTGCTCGGGTAGGCTCTGCCGTGAAAGCCAGCGTCCCTGCGGGGGTGGATGTCACGCGTTTGCTGTGTGTGGTTTACTTTGCTCGAGGTTTTAACATTTTGTTCTCTGTGCCAGACCATATTTATCATCGGTAGAGCGAAGAAAGAGAGAGAGGGGGGAAGAGAGACGAGGAAGAGGGAGGAGAGATTCAGGGAGGCAGGGAGATAAGAGAGACAGAGAAGAATAACAGGGAGACAAGAAACGGGGGGGAGAGAGGAGAGGAGAGCGATGGAGACAAAGGGGACAGACGAAGGGAAGGAGTGGAGACTTTTAAGTCCTATTTTGTTGCTCCTTCGAGCAATTTTACACACAACAAAATATGCAATAAATACAATCTACAATATGTACAACCATTTAGATTCCGTGACCTACATCCCCCCTTCAATACAGTTTCTAATTTATAACGCGCACACATTCAATTAGATACCCCGACTCGGAATGACCGCATATTATTAGCAGCGGCGGCGGCACGCCACGATGTATACGACCAAGACAGTATACAATACTGTATAAAAGACAGTATACAATATATACAACTGTTATAGAGAGCGTGAGAGAATGATAGGGTCTGAGAAATAGACGGTAAGACCCTCGGAGACGATTGCAAATTAAAACGTGACTGCGATGGTGCCAATGAGTGTCTGTGCACAGAGCGCTGCCCCCAGCGCTAGGAGAATGAAAAACGGCGAAGAGAGACAGGGAGAGGCGAGTGGGGGCAGAGAGAAGAGGCAGCGGACAGGTGTATTTAACCAAACGAGACTTCCGCCCTCGATCCTCCTGCCTTTTTTTATTAAACTTTCATAACGTTTCCTTCAAAGCATGCTTCTCCTGGGGCGCAGGTGACGGACGTTTGTGTTTTCATCGCTCTCGAGTCCACGTGGGGGCGCCATGACATAAAAACACACATGTTGCTGTTTGTCGCAAAACATGTTTTATAGAGAATGCGGTGTCCCGCAAATGTTGGCGTCGACTTATCTGTCTTCCCTCCCCCTGTCCTCCGCCTCGCTCGCTGCGGTTCTTCTATCGAGGCGCGTTACTGGTGGTAGACTTATTACTTTGAGACAATGGTCCCCCCTGTTGTAGCCTAAACAGACTAGGGTCAAATGCCGTGAGCGAGTAGCAACTATAAAAGTCGACACGGCTCATGAGGAGGTGGGTGACCAGCACCACGACCGGCCGCCTTTGTCTCCCGAGTAACGTTGTTTACACCCTGCACTAGGTACTCTTTTGAGGCTGAGTCAACCTAGCGAAGGCCTACGACCAGTTCATTACTGGTGTTGGTGGCCGTGAGCGGGATTTGAAATCGGGTCGCCAGGTTTGCAGCCCAGCGAGCTGCCCGCTAAGCCACCGCTCCCTACGTTACTATAATGTTTCTGCTCACAAGCGTGCTTTATTCCTTTGCTAAACCTGGGTTTGCAAATACTTATTAGTAAGGGCAATCTGCCTGGATTGATATAAGTTGTCGTGGCTTGATATATGATGAGAATTGCTCTTAAGAGCTGCTCTCTCGCGACAGCTATATCGAGCAGTCCTCTGCTCTCGACAGGAAGAGCTCGACACGGCTATCCCATAGAAGCAGCTCGAAAGAGCAACTCCCATCAATCTGCTTCGTTAATCAGGACTTAAGTCATCTGGGAGACGACCTCCTATTTGTGTCCATTCCTTGCCATTGAGAGATCCTTCTCCACTCAGTGATGCCGATAAATATTACGGTGTTGAGAAATGTTTATTGGCATTTGTAATCTAATTATTCTAACGGCAGTAATGATTTGAATCAGTCGCCGTTATTCGTCTAACCCCTCAATAAAGAGCTCCCCACGCTGTCATGGGGATTGTATGACCATACTTCACCACGCTGGTCGATGGCCTGAACAGATTAGAATACCACACCACTGGTGTTGCCCGTGGTCGGGAATCGAACTCTGGTCGCCGGATTCATCTTGCGCCACCGTCCCCCATCATATATCGATTTGCGTGTTCTCTCCGCATGTCCGCGTGGATTTCTCCGGGTACTCCGGTTTCCTCTCAGTTCAAAGATACGCTGCTGCTGTCTAGGTTTAATTGGCCTGCTGACTAAATTGTCCCCGGTGCACTCGGATGGACTGGCGTCCCATCCAGGGTATAGCCCTTCCTTGCACCATGTCTGACCGGATAGGCTCCAATCCCCCGCAACCTTATACAGGATTAGTCGGGGATTGATAATATCTAAACAAATATAACATTTACACTACAAACACACGACATGCAGTTTGTCACATTGGCGCGTATTGTACAGTTTGCAAACGTCGCCGCGTGATAATTAGACCACGGGAATGATGTACCATTTTCTGCCCTCGTTTTGATCTAAAAAGAACGTGTTTGGGAACTTTCCGTCCAAAATAATCCTCAATAAAGGCAAGCGAAACAGGGCATTGCTGGACTGACACGCATGAACTCCAATTATTGTCGCGTATGACTAGCAGAGTACCCGTTCTGCGGGTGGTCTTGTTCTGAGCGTGTAATACGTTCTCCCGACGTCAGATAATAAAGACGAGAGAGTAGCTCGAGATGAGTTGATGGTCGTGTGGTGCAAGGGTTGGAATTTAAAGCTGGAATTGTTACCTTTTTTAGAACTGACCAAAAACTGGGAATTGACACAGCTATGTTAAAAGTCATCTTAAATAAGCCTTGAAAATAATACTTGAATTTTTAAAGCGCCTTTCACCGGAAGGCCATAAAACACCGCACAAAGCTATAGAGTTAACGGCATAACAACAAGGTAAGAAACGATCAAATAAGTAAAATAATGACAATGAAGGACATCAAATAAAATAATTGTCAAAACATAAGTGTTCCCTAGCAAGCACAGGTCAACAGCCATCATCCAAGCACACAGCAGTGAGCAGCATCAACATTCCTAGGCAGAGGACTTGAAGGCCATACGAAAGAGGATCGGAACCCGGAACCCTCAGTGCGCTCATAAATATGAACACTGATTCCATTATATATCAATGACTGGTGTAGGTTTGTCACGGCTCAATGCATGATGGCTGCGTTCCAAAGCTGTTCTTTCAGGATAGTCGTGTCGAGCGATCCTGTGCTTCGCAAAGGTTTCGCCTCCCAATTCAGAGGCATCCCCTTAGGCGTTCTGAGACGGTCTCAGAGCAATGCGTCTAACAGAGGAGGTGGAGTGCTCGACAGGTTTATTCCGAACGAACAACTTTTGAAAGCAATCGTCGGTTTCTATTGAAGCTGTAAGGATACGTTCATATATGTAGCTGTTTTTAAAAGTTGCCCAGCGGGAAAGGGTAAGCAAGTTACGTCTCAAGGCATCGAAGGAAATGTAGTCAGGACCAGTAATCTAAGCAGCATATCTTTGATCTTTGGACTGCGCGAGAAAAACGGAGCACCCGACGAAAACTCACGCAGACACGAGGAATATAACAGAAACACCCCACAGGCGTCGAGCCGGATATCGAACCGAGGTGTCTCGCTGTGAGGCGGCATCGCTACTCAACGCACAGCCACCGCGCAACGTGGGAGCACAATGAAGAGAGAGAGTCCTCGCGACCGCCTGCTGTCGTCATGAAATCCTTCGGAAGAGGAAGTGGCAAGGAAGGCACTGGACGCGAATTTCCATCCATATCCGTATCGAGCGTCCCGCTTCTATTCTTCGCGACGTTTGGCCCCCCACATTGGAGGCATCATCAAGCTTTCAGCGTCAGGCTTTATAACGAGAGAGGTGAAACGTCGTGAAGGAGAGGGGGAGTGACTCTCGAAAGGGCTATCCCGAAAGAACAATTTGGGGAGGAATTCTAATCATACATGGAGCCGTGAGAACCTACACCGGAACAACCCTCTTCAAGAATCCTACTGTTGAGTAGGTAGAGGATGAACCACAGCTTGGCCCATCCTCTGGGCGGTGTGTAGAACGTAAGCACTGGGGATACAAAGGCGGCCGGGCGTGTCGCCAACCACCCAGACCCTCGTGTTCCGTGCCGCCCTTCATAAGTGCTGCTCACGAACAGCACTTGGCCCTACAGCCTCTTGAAGGCTGTGGGGGGGGGGATCTTTGCGCTTGTGGTCATGTTATTACAAGACACTTGTGTTGCCTAGCCATAAAAATGCCATTAATGAGTCACTCCCCGCATTAGGCGGCATTGACGAAGCCGTGATTCATTGCCACGTCACGGTGGCGTCGCTGAGTGCTTTACCTCCTGTCAACAGCAGCCTCTGGCTTTATAGACCCAGTTAGATTCCCGCTCACGGCCGCAACCAGCGACGGTTTTCTGAACCGATATTGGGCCTCTCCGAGGTCGACTAGGCCTGAAATAAGTACTGTACATTACCTGGTACGGTGTGTAAATGTCGCCACTAGGCAGGGAGACAAAGGTGGCAGGGCGTGGTGCTGGCCACCCACCGGCGATGGTTTTATGAATCGCTCGTGAGCCTCTAACGGTACTTGACCCTAGATGCTGTCCCCCACCCCACCACCACTGCTCATGATCCTGGCTGTAGAGAAAGAGGTAACCTCAGTCACGTGCCATTGGCTGAAATTTCGCACTGCCTTGTGGGCCATACAGGCTGGGGGCAAAAATGCCACACAATGAGAAGAACCCGGGTTCGATTCCTGGCTCGGGTGCCACCGCGTGTCCTGTATGTGGTTTCGCCGGGTAATAATAATAATTGCATTTATAGAGCGGGCGGCACGGTTGCCCAGTGACCCAGTGGGTAGCGCTGTCGCTTTACAGCAAGAAGGACCCCGGTTCGAATCTCGGCTCGGGTGCCTTTCTGTGTGCAGTTTGCATGTTCTCTCCCCGTGTCCGCGTGGGTTTTCGCCGGGCACTCCAGTTTCCTCCCACAGTCCAAAAACATGCTGCTGCATAGGTTAATTGGCTTGCAGACTAAATTGCCCTCAGTGCCCGGTGATGGACTGGCGTCCCATCGTGGGTATATCCCTGCCTTGCACCCTGTGTCTACCGGAATAGGCTCCGGCTCAGCGCAACTCTGTACAGGACCAAGCGGTTTCTGACAATGAGATGAGATGAGATAATGAATCAGGGACTGTCGTCTCAAGCAGCTTGATCGCATTCCGGTAATAACAAGGCAAACGGTAATAACCCATAGGACGCTACGTTTTATCAGTATGTTTAAAAATAAATGAGAGTATTTTGCAGCGAAGGAATCAAATATTCATTTGAGATTGTGCCGCCTGCAGCTGTGGTGTTGAATAATTACTGAGGGGCCCACGGTCCCTGGAACGCTGTTAACACTGAGCCTCAGAACGTCTGAGGATGCCTCCTACCTGGGAGGCGAAATGTCGCCAATGAGAGAGTGAGTTGGTTAGTGAGTGGGTTAGTGAGTGAGTGGGTTAGTGTGTGGGTTAGTGAGTGGGTGGGTGAGTGGGTGAGTGAGTGAATGAGTGAGTGGATTAAATGAGTGGGGGGGTTAGTGTGTGGGTTAGTGAGTGAGTTAGTGTGTGGGTTAGTGAGTGGGTGGGTTAGTGTGTGAATGGATTAGTGAGTGGGTGGGTTAGTGTGTGAGTTAGTACGTGGGTTAGGGAGTTAGTGGGTTAGTGTGTGGGTTAGTGTGTGGGTGGGTGAGTGTGTGGGTGAGTGAGTGGGTTAGTGTGTGGGTTTTGAGTGGGTGGGTTAGTGTGTGAGTTATTGCGTGGGTTAGTGAGTGAGTGGGTTATTGAGTGGGTTAGGGAGTGGGTTAGTGGGTGGGATTGTAAGTCGGTTAGGGAGTCAGTGGATTAGTGTGTGTGTGGGTTAGTGAGTGAGTGGGTGACTGGGTGAGTGGGTTAGTGAGTGAGTTGGTGAGTGGGTGAGTGGGTTAGTGAGTGAGTGTGTTAGTGTGTGGGTTAGCGAATGAGTGGGTGAGTGAGTGTGTTCGTGAATGGGTTAGTGAGTGGGTTAGTGGGTTGGATATTAAGTGGGTTAGGGAGTGAGTGGGTTAGTGTGTGGGTTAGTGAGTGGGTGGGTTGGTGAGTGGGTGGGTGAGTGGTTGGGTGAGTTAGTGAGTGGGTTAATGAGTGAGTGGGTTAGTGTGGGGGTTAGTGAGTGGGTTAGTGAGTGGGTGGGCGAGTGAGTTAGTGAGCGGGTTAATGAGTGAGTGGGTTAGTGAGTGAGTGGGTGAGTGAGTGGGTTATTGACTGAGTGGGTTAGTGAGTGAGTGGGTTAGTGTGTGGGTTAGTGAGTGGGTTGGTGAGTGGGTGGGTGAGTGGGTGAGTGAGTGAATGAGTGAGTGGATTAAATGAGTGAGGGGGTTAGTGTGTGGGTTAGTGTGTGGATTAGTGTGTGGGCTAGTGAGTGGGTGGGTTAGTGTGTGAATGGATTAGTGAGTGGGTGGGTTAGTGTGTGAGTTAGTACGTGGGTTAGGGAGTGAGTGTGTTAGTCTGTGTGTGGGTTAGTGAGTGAGTGGGTAGTGGGTGAGTGGCTTAGTGAGTGAGTGGGTTAGTGTAAGGGTTAGTGAGTGGCTTAGTGTTTGAATGGGTTGGTGAGTGGGTGAGTGAGTGGATTAGTGAGTGGGTGAGTGAGTGGGTGGGTGAGTGAGCGAGTGGGTTATTGAGTGAGTGGGTTAGTGTGTGGGTTAGTGATTGGATGGGTTAGTGTGTGAATGGGTTGGTGAGTGGGTGAGTGAGTGGATTAGTGAGTGGGTGAGTGAGTGGGTGGGTGAGTTAGTGAGTGGGTTAATGAATGAGTGGGTTAGTGTGTGGGTTAGTGAGTGGGTGGGTTGGCGAGTGGGTGGGTGGCTGAGTGGGTGGGTGAGTTAGTGAGTGGGTTAATGAGTGAGTGGTTTAGTGTGAGGGTTATTGAGTGGGTTAGTGATTGAGTGGGTTGGTGAGTGAGTGGGTTATTGTGTTGGTTAGCGAATGATTGGGTGAGTGAGTGTGTTCGTGAATGGGTTAGTGAGTGGGTTAGTGGGTGATCGGGTTAGTGCGTGAGTGGGTGGGTAAGTGAGTGAGTGGGTGAGTAATTGAGCGGGTTCGTGAGTCGGTTAGTGGGTGAGTGAGTTAGTGAGTGAATTAGTGAGTGAGTGGGTTCTTGCGTGAGTGAGTCGGTTAGTGAGTGGGTGAGTGAGTGAGTGAGTGGGTTCGTGAGTGGTGGTGTTGTTCCAAAGCGAGGGGCATCCATCACAAAAACTTTTTCGCTGAATTTTGATGTCAACTAGGAACAGTAATCGGACAGTAGGCTCAGCTTCGAATATTACATTTGGTCGTCTGTATGGAGACATCAGAAGATTTTCCCAGCTTTTTATGATTGGTAAGAGACGTTAATCCTGAGCCAATGTAAAATTCACAATACTGAGTACTGTAGGATATATTCGAAGGAAATTTAAGAGCAGAATGATCTGGTGAGTTAAGTTTATTTAAAATAGTACTACCGGCGATGGACTGGCGTCCCGTCGTCGGGTGTATTCCTGCCTTACGCCCTGTGTTTCCGGGATAGGCTCCGGCTCACCGTGACCCTATATAGGATTAAGCGGTTTCAGATAATGAGAGATGAGAAAATAGTACTACATGCCAATTGATAGGCAATGTCGCAATTATCAAGCAGTGGTAGAATCGTCGCCTTCATCAAGTCTGAGGGGAACTGGTTTGGGAAGCGATGTTCATGTCTGTAGACAACCTGTCATTATTTTAAAATGTTTGAACATAAGAGTCAGTGTAAGGTCTGAAGCTTAATTTTGAGTCTCATATGAAGACAAGACACTTATGTTCCTCATCGTGATCATATTTTTAGTTATATAGCGCCTGTAATGGAAGTGTAAATTTGGATGTTGTTGAATTTTGTTCGATAAACTCTAAATGTAGTTTTATTGGCATTAAGGACTAGTGTGAGTGAGAGACGCTGCTGTTGATGCGGTGTTTGAATAAGGCCCAGTGAATATCAGGTGTATGAGGAGGTGTATGAGGAGGTGTATGAGGAGATGTATGAGGTGTGTGAGGAAGTGTATGAGGAGGTGTGTGAGGAAGTGTGTGAGGAGGTGTGTGAGGAGGTGTGTGAGATGTATGAGGAAGTGTATGAGTGAGGAGATGTATGAGGAGATTAAGAGGAGGTGTATGACGAGGTGTATGACGATGTGTATGACGAGGAGCTGAGAAAGAGCAGGAGTAGGGGATGCAGCTGAGTCAACAGCCCAGCTGTTTGCCAACAACAGCCGGCACACAACCGATACACACAGGCACAGCTCCCCCCCTGTAGCCTCCCACAGGCTGTTTAGGAACGCCTGGCTCTGTCGTCCCCGCAATTTAAGGCTGAGTTGACCTAGGGGTGGCCCTGCTGCGATTGGTCACGAGCGGGAATCGAACTCAGATGCGCGCTGACCGCTACAACTTCCTCTCGTCACACGAGATGCAGTGACAGAGCTACACACAGAGACAGAGATCCCCCGTATGGGGCGGCGAGGTGGCGTAGCAGTGAGCAGCGCTGCCGCCTCACAGCAAGACGGACCCGGGTTCAATTCCCGGCTCGGGTGCCTTTCTGTGTGGAGTTTGCATCTCTTTCTCTCTCTCCCCCGTGTCCGCTTGGGGTTTTGCCCAGTACTCCGGTTTACTCCTACAGCGCAAAGACACGCTGCTGCTAATTGGCCTGCTAGTGAAGTGCCCCCTTAAAAGGGCCCCGTGATGCACTGGCGTCACATCCTGGGTATAGCCTCGCCTTGCGCCCTCTGTCTGTCGGAACAGACTCCGACCCCCCGCAACCCTGTTCAGAATTAAGCGGGGTATTGATAATGATGATGATGAAATGAGGATATTACGATTACCATAGCGAGCTGTGTGGTAACATCATTTGCGGGGAACATCCCGGCAGACACGAGGCTGTTAGGCAGGGCTGTGCCTATTATGGGACGCCAGTCCAACGTAGGGTTAACGGGGGTGATTCACTCCGCAGGGCAATGAGCCTGATCACCAGCAGCAACGTGTGCGTGGACTGTGGAAGAAAGCAAAGTAGGTGGTTGAGTGGGTGGGTAGATGAGTGTGAGAGTGGGTGGGTAGGTGGATAGGTGGTTGAGTGGATGGGTAGATGAGTGTGAGAGTGGGTGGGGGACGGCGCGGTGGCCCAGTGGTTAGCGCTAACGCCTCACAGCAAGAAGGTCCCGGGTTCGAATCTCTCGGCTCGGGTGCCTTTCTGTGTGGAGTTTGCATGCTCTCCCCGTGTTCGCGTGGGTTTTCGCCGGGTACTCCGGTTTCCTCCCACAGTCCAAAAGCATGCTCCTGGATAGGTTGATTGGCTCGCAGACTAAAATTGTCCCGCAATGCCCGGCGATGGACTGGCGTCCCGTCGTCGGGTGTATTCCTGCCTGACGCCCTGTGTTTCCGGGATAGGCTCCGGCTCACCGTGACCCTATATAGGATTAAGCGGTTTCAGATAATGAGATGAGATGAGAGTGGGTGGGTAGATGAGTGTGAGAGTGGGTGGGTAGGTGGATAGGTGGGTGAGTGGGTGGGTAGATGAGTGTGAGAGTGGGTGGGTAGGTGGATAGGTGGGTGAGTGGGGGAGCGGTGGCGCAGCGGTTAGCGCGCCGGGCTACAAACCCGGCGACCCGATTTCGAATCCCATTCACGGCCAACACCGGTGACGATTTCCTGAACCGGACCTGGGCCTCACCTAGGTCGACTCAGCCTCAAACGAGTACCTTGTGCAATGTGAAAATATTGCCACGAGGAAGACAAAGGCGGCCGGGCGTGGTGCTGGTCACCAACCACCTCGTGTGCCGTGTCGACCTTCATAGGTGCTCGCTAACTGCACTTGGCCCTCCAGTCTGTTAAGGCTACACGGAGGATCCTTGTGTGGGTGGAAGAATGAGTGGCAGCAGCGTGTTTCTGGACTGTGGGGGGAAAACAACGCACCCGGGGAGAGATAGCGAGAGCAGCAAACTCTCGCGGTGTTCGCTGGGAGGATGGCGCGAGCGTTTTTAATCGGTAGGGGAGGTGGCGAGGTCGTGGCACCGACATTGATTTTGGCCTGAGGCCCCATAATCACTGCGAGCACCCGTGGGTGCGGGGTTTGAATGAAGCGCGCGTCGGCGTGATTAAAAACCAAACCCTGGGCTGGGTTTCCTCTGGCAATCGCACTTGACGCTCGGGTCTGTTAAGCCTATACGGGGGATCATTGCCTTTGTGATTGTGGAGGTGGTGGTCGATGGTCGTAACGAAATCACCCCCCGGTGCCCTGCGATTAACTGGCGCTCAACCGTAGGTGTAGCCCTACCTTGCGCCCTGTGTCTGCGGGATAGGCTCTGGTTCACCGCGGCCCTCTACATAATTAAGCAGGGACTGACTGACAATACATTTCAGCTCAGCTGGCTGTGAGCACAGATCGATCTCGTTTCGGTTGTTTATTTATCTCATGTTATTTCAAAACGCTTTGGTGATTGACCGAACTTTACGGGATTATGAGACGCAGCAGAGTGCCGGCCGGTTTTAACAACAAGCACCGTTCGTTTACCGCTCAGAGAGTACTGACAGGTGTCAGCATCGAACACCATTCGCCAATAATTGGCGGTGACATCACCACGTCGCCTGTCCCAGGCCAGGTGCATTTAAGGTCACGCGAAGTTTCGAAGGCCTGAGAAACCCAGGTCACAGGACAGACCCAGGTGCCATGTGCTGATTGACATGACTGACAGGGGCACTGCTCCCTTGCTCTGCCAACTCGCTGTGTTTTATCCGCAGGGCCAACTTGACACTCGATTTAATAAACTCTCGTCATTATCAAACACCCGCTTAATCCTGTACAGTGTCGCGGGGGGCCGGAGCCTATCGCGGCAGACAGAGGGCGCAAAGTGGTGCTATACCCAGGATGTAACGCCAGTACATTGTCGGGCACTGGGGAATATTTATTCAGCAGGACAATTAACCTCGGCAGCAGTGTGCATTTGAACGGTGGGAAGAAATCGGAGTACCCGGCGAAAACCCACGCTGGCACGGGGAGAGAGAAAAAACGCAAAGGTCACACAGAGAGGCACCCGAGCCGTGGATTGAACCCGGGTCCTCCTTGCTGTGAGGCAGCAGCGCTACCCACTGCGCTACCCACTGCGCTACACGGTGGGAAATCGCGTCCAATGGACAGAGCAGAGACCCCGCGTTACTCCCAGCGATTGTCAGACACGAGAGGGCGATACCGAGCTGCAGACCACTCGGAGGGATGCCAGCCTGACTGCTGATGAGCAATTAGAAGGCAAAACCGTGGTGTGCAACCCAGGTGACTGTCGGGGACTCCCCCCCCCCCACAGTGAGAAGGGTCGGGATGGGTCGGGGGGGGGGCGATGGCCGGTGGTGGCAGACGTTCGGTACAGAGACAATTCCACGGTGGTCTCTCAGTCACCAACACGATACTCAGTCACTGCTTGGCTCTCGCTCTCGCTCGCTCTCGGTTCGAGCACATTTATTGAATCTAAGACTGAACTTAAAATTCGTGATCATTCAATTTTGTCCGGCGCCCCAGAATCACCAAGACCGCCCTGCCGATGAACCACCAAATGATAATGTAACAATTTATAATCTCTCATCTCATTATCTGAAACCGCTTAATCCTATATAGGGTCACGGTGAAGCCGGAGCCTATCCCGGAAACACAGGGCGTAAGGCAGGAATACACCCGACGACGGGACGCCGGTCCATCGCCGTGGCACAGCATTCAGGTTGGCGCAGCTGACTGCGTGAGCGATACCATATAAAAGTAATACATTACATTGATTACATATATCATCCTATACGCGCCGCACACAGTGTAGTTATTAATGAGCGCGTTGAGTTTGTTTTGTTAGATGTGCTTGTGCACCACTGCCAATTATGAATTATTATTAATTATCAATGCAGCCGCAGCGCCGTCAGACATCCTTCATATAATCCTTATATATAATGGCGCAAGTGTTGTAAGTACATATGAATGTCCGCATTGAGGGTTACCGGGTTCCAATCCTTCATAAGAGCAAATTGAGTTTGGACAACACCAAGGATTTCATGTCTTATGTTATTGGTGTCCTTCATCGATTTATAGTCATTATTTTACTTCATTGATCTACTCTGATTTTGTTGACATGCCGTTCTCTTCACAGGTATGCAGCGATTTGTGATCCTTGGGTGAAAACCACTCTAGAAGTGCAATTATTATTATTTAAATTCTCACCATAGCACGCGTACCAAAAACCCTTCCGAAGTCACTTCCATCTCTACCCTGACGTCACAAGAACGTGTTACACGCTTGGGACACGATCTCCCGCGGGGCTGGCGCTCTGCTACCTTTTACTGATACAGATTCGTCACGGCTCGAAGGATTTGAGTTGCTTTCTAAAGCTGCTCTTTTGGGATAGCCGTTGTGTTCTGTCGGCATTTCTGAGAAAACAGCAGGCAGCTCAGACATAACAGGAGGTACAGGAAAGACAATGGACCCCAGGAGATGCCAGCGAAGAACTGAGCACGGGAAGGGCCCGGGAAGAGTGAAGGGATGGCAAAGGATCATGGACGTGAGAAAAGGCGCAACCCATCTTCACTCAGTCTCCGCACTGCCGAGGATGCCCCCAGCGTGGGAGGCTGAGCGTCGCGGAGAGGCGCTAAGCGACGCGGCTATCCTCAAAGAGCAGCCGAGTGGTGGCGCAGAGACGAGTGTTAGGAGCGGCGAGCGGTTTCATGTCGCGCACAAAGAGGGGTTCTTTGTTGGAGCGCACGAAGTTGGACTCCCCCTGTCCGCCTCCACTCCAAACACACGGGGCCATTGTACCGGAGGCCTCGCCCAACGTTGCTTCATTTACATTCGGGGAACGAAGCAAAGGCAAAGCTGCCGCCGCGCGTCGTCGTAGCCTCTAAAGGCTGTGCGGGCAAGTGCGTTAGCGAGTGACACCTCTGCAGGTTGACACGGCACACGATCGGGGGGTGGGTGGCCAGCACCACGCCTGACCGCATTTGTCTCCCTAGTGGTGATGTTTACACACCGTGAGAAGTACTCATTTCAGACTGAGTCGACCTAGGGGATGCCCAGAACCGATTCAAAAACCGTTACTGGTGTTGGTGGCCGTGAGAGGGAATCGAACTCGGGTTTCCGGGTTTCTTGTGCAACGCGCTTATCGCTGCACCACCGCTCTCCACAAACGGACATCAGCTGCCGTTCACCACGAAACGACGGCGGTGACGTCACCACGGCGCCTGTGTCAGGCCAGGTGCACTATGAGGCCACGTGAAGTGTCGAAGACCCGCTAACAGGAGGTTACGGGACAGACCCACGTGTTATGAGTTGCCTGACTGAGATGCCTGGCAAATGCACCACCTATACTCCATACTCTGCCAACTCGCGCTGTTTTATCCGCTCGACGCTCCGCTCGTTGTTGTGAGCGTCGCTCCTTCGCCCTCCGTTGTTGTTGGAGGGCGACTGCCTCCAACTGCCTCGCAGCGTCCTTCACGATCCTCCTCCTCCACAGAGGTCGATACTGACACCGCTGGTACCGGTCTCTCAGCGAGTCCACTCAGCTCTCGGTCCTCCTGTGCCACATCGGTCCATCTCTTCTCCAGCCCGCGCCCGTTCAGCCACCTCTATCTGCTTGGACATGCAGTGGCTGGGCATGCGGGCAACATTACGCAGCCACCGCAACCTCTTACTCACAGACCAACTCACTCACTCACCCACCCACCAACTCACTCACCGACTCACCCACCAACTCACACATTCACCTACTCACCCACCAACTCACACATTCACCTACTCACCCACCAACTCACACATTCACCTACTCACCCACCAACTCACACACCTACTCACCCACCAACTCACACATTCACCTACTCACCCACCAACTCACACACCTACTCACCTACTAACTTACACACTCACCTACTCACCCACCAACTCACACACCTACTCACCCATCAACTCACACACTCACCTACTCACCCACCAACTCACACACTAACCTACTCACCCACCAACTCACACACCTACTCACCCACCAACTCACACATTCACCTACTCACCCACCAACTCACACACCAACTCACACACCTACTCACCTACTAACTCACACACTCACCTACTTACCCACCAACTCACACACCTACTCACCCATCAACTCACACACTCACCTACTCACCCACCAACTCACACACCTACTCACCCATCAACTCACACACTCACCTACTCACCCACCAACTCACACACTCACCTACTCACCCACCAACTCACACACCTACTCACCTACCAACTCACACACTCACCTACTCACTCACCAACTCACACACCTACTCACCCACCAACTCACACACCTACTCACCTACCAACTCACACACTCACCTACTCACCCACCAGCTCACACACCTACTCACCCACCAACTCACACACACTCACCTACTCACCCACCAACTCACACACCTACTCACCACCAACTCACACACCTACGCACCCATCAACTCACACACCTAC
>JAZEWT010000007.1:1452876-1466220 GCA_036362905.1 Mordacia mordax | reverse complement strand
TGTCCTCCCCCCGCCCCGCGCCCCGCCCCCCAGTGAAACCCAATCACGATTTAGGGTAAAACACGAAACGTTTTCGTTGCCTCCGGCGTGGGAGGCGGAACGTCGTGAAGGAGAGCGAGAGAGATGGACAAAGATCCCCCTTAAAGCCTGAACAGACTGCAGGGTCAAGTGCCGTCAGCGACTAATGCTTATGAAGGTCGACACGGCACACAAAGGGGTGGGTGGCCAGCACCACGCACGGCCGCCTTTGTCTCCCTAGTGTCGATGGTTATTAAACACCGCACTAGGTACTCATTTGAGGCTGAGTCGACCTCGGGGAGGCCCACGACCGGTTCAGAAAATCGTCACCGGCATTGACCTTGAGTGGGAATCGAACTCGAGAGTCGCCGGGTTCGTAGCTGACACGGCTTTCCCGAAAGAGCAAATTCTCACAACTCGCGGAGCCGCGAGGAAGCCACGTCGGCAAAGTTCTTCCCCGCGTATCAACCAGCGTGGTCGACGACCGGCGCGGACC
Organism: Mordacia mordax; assembly: GCA_036362905.1. Lineage (NCBI taxonomy): Eukaryota > Metazoa > Chordata > Hyperoartia > Petromyzontiformes > Petromyzontidae > Mordacia > Mordacia mordax. The sequence goes on along the minus strand of JAZEWT010000007.1, from coordinate 1,465,706 downwards.
TGGGTGAGAGCACGCGGGCTCCGCGCAGGGCCCGTGACCTCGTGTCGAACCCGGCCGCCGCTTCTCCCTGCGGGGGCGGTGGCGCTGCTCGGCGCGCAGTCAACCGAGGTTCGCTGAGTTAATCGTTCACGGGTCGCGCTCACCGATGTGGAACCGCTTGTTAACGAGGTCGAGGTTACCGTAGCAACGCTCAGGTACAGTGCGGCGCGGTCCAGAAATCCCTTGACCCCTCCCCCATTGAATTCTCTACCTAATAATGTGTTTTATTATTAGGTTGTAACGTGAGAAATATAACGATGACGTATAGGAGACACTCCATAAGTCTGAAATATTAAAAGTAAGCCTAATTTAGAATTCAACTAATTGAGCAAAGTGGCTAACAAAAGTTAAGGGAGTTAATTAAATAGGGGTCACATGACATTTGGACCACTGTGTACAGTAGAGTAGCGGATGAATACACGTGGTGTTGGGTGACGCGGCGGCGCAGTGAGTCGCGCTGTCACCTCACAGCAAGACGCTCCTGGGTTCGATACCTACTGCCGCCTCTCTGTGTGCGTCTGCCCGTGTCCGCATGGGTTTTCGCCGGGTACTCCGTTTGCCTCCCACATTACAAAGATACGCTGCTGCTGCTGCCAAGGCTAATTGGCCTGCGGACTAAATCGCCCTCAGCGCCCTGCAATAGCCTGACGTCTCTTCCGAGCTGTCATCTCGGCGTGTGCTCTGTGTCTGCTCGGATAAACTCAGGCTCACCGCGACCCTCCGACGGATTAACCGGGAGCTGACAACGAAAGACAACACAACGCTGTCTGTTGTACAGCAGCGAAGGGAAGACCCGCTCTTCTCTTTCACCATATATTCGTCTCTTTTAGCGAAGTTTAAATTCTACATCGGGGAGTATTTTCGCGTTTGCCGGGGGGGGGGGCGGTTGTACAGTGCGTGCCGCACAACGGCTGTGTTACCCATCGTACGATGCGGTCTTTAAACGTCGAATCTGCTGCTAATTCTACTCGCACTCAAGCGCGCCTGTCCGCCTCCATACAATAATTGTGTTGTTATCAACGTACCGTTCTCGCCACAGCTCTGTGGTAATGTTAATTGTAGAAATTTATAAATAATGGAGCAAGTATATGTGTGTGTTAGCACTGAGGATACCAGGTTCGAATCCTTCGTAAGGACGGGGTGCAGTGAGTAGCACTACTGCCTCAGCAAGAAATCCCGGGTTCAGTCATCATCTCAGGTGCATTTCTGTGTTGTGGGTTCTCCCCGTGTGCGCGTGGGTTTTTGCCAGGTACTCCGGTTACCTCCCACCATCCAAAGACACGCTGCTGCCAAGGTTAATTGGCCTTCCGAGTAAATGGAACCCAGTGAGCTGTGATGTACTGGCGTCACATCCTGGGCATAGCCCCGCCTTGTGCCCGCTGTCTACCGGGATAGGACCCCGCGACTAATCATCATTTTCAATATCCACTTTAATCATTGTGCAGGGTCACAAGGGCCAGAGCCTATCTCGGCAGAGAGAGAGAGCACAAGGTGGGGGCTAAACCCAGGATATGACGCCAGTACATCACAGGGCACTGGACATAATTTACTCAGCAGACCAATGAACTTAGGCAACAACGTGTCTTCGGACGGTGGGAGGAAGCCGGAGTACCCGGCGAAAACCCACGTGGACACAGGGAGAGAACATGCAGACGCCACACTGAAAGACACCCGAGCCGGGAATCGAACCCAGAACCTTCTAACGGTGAGGCGAGAGCGCTACTCACTGCGGAACCACGACACCGCCCTCCGTTCCTCCGAATCCTCGTCCCGGGAATTCCAGTCTCTTCCCGGATGAATCATTGAAGCAATCGCATTAAGCTCTGCTGATGGCAGCAGTGATGTCAGCCGGGGCCGCAAGCCAGCGCTAAGCTCACCGGCATAAAATATACCTACCCCCCCCAAATAAATATAAATATCGTAAAAAAGAGAAAAAGGTTTAAGATAGACTTTGTCATCCCACCCGTATACAATTACAGTATAGGGAGGAACGAAATTACGTTTCTCATGTTCCCCGGTGCAAAAACAAATCAGCTGAAAATATATTCAACAGGGCAGAGCAAAACACGCAACGTGTGGAGTGGCCAATGCAGGTATGCTTAAGTGTGTTTGGGGGGGGGGGAGGTAGCATCCGTGTCCTGCTTGTTATGATGAAGAGGAATGGGGTGGCATGGTATTGAGGAGCCTGATGACTTGGGGTAAGCAACTGTTGCAGAGTTTGATCTATCTGGCTAGGATGCTGCGGTACATTTTGCCAGACGGCAGGCGGGTATAATAGAGTGCCAACGTCACTCACGCCAACAACGTGGGCTGACGTTAGCACTGATGTAAGCGGCACGGTTTTATTCCCGTAAAGGATTCGGCCAGGCGACGCATTCAGCCGAATTGACAGTGGGTAGGGAGAGGAGCGGGGGAGAGCGAGGGAGAGCGAGCGGGAGCGGTCGTTACTCAGCACCGCCGCGTTCTGTCCGATCGATGCTGACGAGTCGGAGAAATTGAATCCGCGCCGCATTTACTCGCGATGACAGTGACATCGGAGAGTCGGGGGGGAGGGAGCGGGGGGGGGCGGCGGGGAGCGGAGGACGAGGGAGTTGGGTCACAGCTATGGATCGGTTACGATGGTAGCGGCTCCGTTACAAATATTAAAGTTCGCTTTTTGTTGCGGAAAATGTGCTTTTCTGTGTGGAAATTGCGAGTTCTCTCCGTGCTCGCGTGGGATTTTGCCAGGTACTCTGGTCTCCTCCCACCGTCCAAAGACACGCTGCGGTGTAGGTTAATTGGCCTGTTGAGTAAATTGCCCCAAAAAGTGTGCCTTCTGTGTACCGGCAGCACGTCCTGGGTATTCCCCTGGCCGCGATCGAGCCAATTCCCCCCCCCCCTGCAGAATTTATTGGGTATTGATAACGATGACGACGATAACGAACGTCGAGCATTCCTCCTCCTCCTCTTCCGCGAGGTCGGAGGCGTCGCGGCCCTGACGGGCGGTCCAGCCAGAGGAAGACCCGGAACTCCGGCCCGCGTGCAGCTGCCCGTGGCTCGTGCGGACGACGTTGATGTTGGCTGCTCCGCCGCAACATGTTGAGGGATAAGCAGGGAGTTAGTGCAGCGGTAACGTCCGCGCCTCCTCCTCCTCCTGACAAGAGAGAGGCAGTTCAATTCCCACCTCAGACACCTTTCTGTGAAGCAGAGTTTGTGTTCTCTGTCTCTCCCCGTGTTCTCAGTGGGTTTCCTCTCCCGAAAAAAATATGAAAGTATATTAATTGGCCGATAACATCGTAATATAGAGGACGCAGTGTCTGGCAAATGTTGGTGCCGGCTGACTGCGTGGCGGCCTTCCCCCTCCTCCCCCTCTCTGCTGCGTCCTCGCTGCATCCCGGTCGCCGCCCGCGTCTCTTCCACGAGCACGCGTGGAGGTTCCCCGGCGCTGCGCTACACATCGTGTTGTTTTACAAACCCGGGCGGAACGGTGGCGCAGTGAATAGCAGCGGGAAGACACAAGGGTTCGACTCCCTGCTCGGGTACTCCAGTTTTCTCCCACTGTCCAAATTACATTTCTCTTAGGTTAATTACTCCACTGACTAAATAGCGCCCTGAGATCTCGCAGCTTGCTTACCTCTCTCTGTTTAGACAACTGTTACAAAGAGCTATCGACGCTTCAGTACAAACTGACCGACTGACCGAGGTCGAGAGTCGTGGAGGATCAAACGGATCGCCGCGTCCTCGGTTGACCCGTGCAGCTGCCGCTCATTATCTCCCCGTGCGTCTGGGTTCTGCCCCGGGGTCGGGTGGCTTTTCTTCCGCGAGACTTAATCGCCGCGAGTGGCGGGAGTGTCGACGTTTAATCGGCGAGCGGCCCCTTCAATTGTAATTTAAGGAATGTCCCTTACACAGGCGTTGAAGACTTGTACAAATCGTATGTTGTCTTGATTGTATGGCTTTCCATTGCTGTAAATAATCTCTTCTCTGAGTGAGGGTGTGGATACCCTCGAGATTGAATGAGTGCGCGTTTATAATTACTGTGTTTAATGGGATGTGGCTTGCGGGGTGTAAATAATTGTACATAATGTTTATTGTTTTGATTGTATATTTTGTCGCTTGACATTTTGCGTAGGACTAGGAGCAATAAAATCGGTGTCTCTCCGGGTACCGGATTATTATAACAATATAATCACGATTTATAACACGCCGCCGCGCTTAGACGTTTCAAAGCCTAAGACAGAACTAGGCAGAGGCACGGTGAGGGAACCGCCGGGAGGTGGGGAGGGGAAGTTGGCCACGTGGTCAGCCTGTGCCAACATTTTGCCGAAACATGGCATTCATTTGTTATCAATACCCGCTTAATCCTGTACAGGGTCGCAGGGGGTGGGGAGGGGGGGGGCGAAGCCTGTCCCGGCTGATAGAGGGCGCAAGGTGGGGGAATACCCAGGATGTGATGCCAAGACATCGCAGGGCACATTTTTTGGGGGGCAATTTACTCAGCAGGCCGATTGAAGATGGGGGGAACCAGAGAACCCAGCGAAACCCCACGTAAACATGGGGAGAGAACATGCAGACGTCACACTGAAAGCATCCGTGCCGGGAATTGAACCCGGGCCCTACTTACTGTGAGGCGACAGCGCAACCCACTGCGCCCTCCATTTGGACAGCATATTCTTAACATCGATCCCCGAAGACATTTCTAGAATCTTAATGAGACATCACTTTCTCCCGGTCACCAGCTGGGCAATTTTTCCCGTGATAAAAAAACAAACTTTTAAAATCATCAATTAACAAAAACATATTTCTTGCACCCCGTACTTTTTGACAGGAAAATTATGATGTTATTGGCCAATTAATAAATGAGTGTTTTGTTGTTGTTATTGTGAGATGAAACGGGAGGATATCCACAAACAACAGGGGGAGAGAATACATAAACTTCAGATAGAAAAGTGCTCGAAATAGAGCTCTCTTTGGGATTAATTGAACCGCTTCGAGCACGACTCTCAATGAGGCGCAGATGTTTCCTCTGCGTTGGCGCTAATTTTCCAGTCGGATCGATTCCGGTACGCACACGTGACGCCGTTTGCAGCCGAAATGACGTCAGATTCAGCGATGGAGGAGGAGGGGGCCCATCGTCACCTGACGATAGCGAGAAGGTGTGGGTTGGGAGGGGAGATCATTATTATTACTAATCGTTATTTAGCAGACGCCCTTATCTCGAGCGACTTACATCATTATAGAGGTGAAGTGAGGAAACTGCAGAGCGGCGAGGAGTAGGCAGCCACGCATTCAGCCGGCGTCAACATTTTCCGGACACTGCGTTATATTACGATATTATCGGCTAATTTAATTAATGAGTTTATTTTTTGTTGTGGGAGGAAACCGGAGGACCCAGTGGAAAGCCACGCAGAACAGGGGAGAGAGAAAAAACACAAACTCCGCACAGAAAGACGCCCTAGTCAGGAATCGAACCTCCTCGGGCAGGACTTTCTGTGAGGTGCAGATGTTACCGCTATGGCACCTTGATGATGGAAGATGAGAGATGAGAGGAGATGAGGGGAGATGAAGGAGATGAGGGGAGATGCGGGAGAGACCAAGGGAATACGGGGGGGGGGAGGGGAGACGCGGTGGACAAGGGAAACCAGGTTGGATCAGGGGAAATGAGGGGAGACTGGAGGGCGTGGGGGGAAGATGTTGTAGATAAGGTGACACCAAGGGCGACGAGGGAGACGGGGTGGGGGGTACGGGAGAGATGTTGGAGATAAGGGAGACGAGGGGAGGCAACGGAAGATCGGGGGGAGACGGGGCTGAAAGGGGACGCGAGGGGAGAGGGAGGTTTCGTGTTTTGTCCAGCACAATGCCAGACGTTTCGCTGCATATACCGAGATGTATTTTTTTTAAGTTTCATGAAGAACGTTGTGGTGAGCTGTGTTCCGCAAACTAAAATTGAAAAGCAGTAAGTTCCCACCTGTTGTATTTATTTAATCCATATACTCTAGAGCAAGTGTCTGTGTTTGTGCGCGCTGAGGGTTCCCAGTTCCAATCTTTCAATACAACACGATTTCAGCCTTCATTTCCCCTCTTTCCTTCATCCCGATGTCAGAAGAGCGGCCGCACTGTGCGCTGGGAGGACGGGGCCGCCCGTGGGACGGGTACTCTGCTACTGAGTGTCACTCGATGTCACCGCTGCCACGTGGAGCAGACACGGCGCGTGTGTGCGTGTGTCGACAAAGACAGATGTTTATTATTGCAGCAGCAGAAAGTAACCGGCGAGCTTGCAAGCTCATCTCATCTCTCATGATCTGAAACCGCTTAATCCTATATAGGGTCACGGTGAAGCCGGAGCCTATCCCGGAAACATAGGGCGTAAGGCAGGAATACACCCGACGACGGGACGCCGGTCCATCGCCGGGCATTGCGGGACAATTTTAGTCTGCGAGCCAATCAACCTATCCAGGAGCATGCTTTTGGACTGTGGGAGGAAACCGGAGTACCCGGCGAAAACCCACGCAGACACGGGGAGAGCATGCAAACTCCACACAGAAAGGCACAGCTTGCAAGCTCTAGATGCGGGATTCCTGCGACACAACAATGGCTCCTGCCTCTAACACTGGTTCCTATCTCTAACACTAGCACCTATCTCCAACACTGGCACCTGTCTCTAACACTAGAAAGATGTTTATTGCTACATAAGAAAGTATTCAGTCATCTTGTACGGTCATCCTTGTTACCCGCTTTTACTTAACGTACATTGGGGGATGTGTGTAATGGTTAGACTCTTTCAGCACAAAATTAAAGCATTTCCAATAAAACTCATCTCATCTCATTATCTGAAACCGCTTAATCCTATATAGGGTCACGGTGAGCCGGAGCCTATCCCGGAAACACAGGGCGTAAGGCAGGAATACACCCGACGACGGGACGCCAGTCCATCGCCGGTCCAATAAAACTGTAGAGCTGAAAATTTTGCACGTAGGCATAACTCGGATGACAATGCAATCCAGTGAAAGAGGTTTGAAAATCGGTGACAAGCCGATCCTGGGCCCGCCATAGAAACGATCCTTTCTCTGTTACGGATCATAGCGAGCGGGCGCTGCGGGGGCGAGGGGCGCGAGGGGAGGATCGGAATTGAACTCAATTGCAAAATGAGGCGGGAAGATAAAGATATAAAGACAAAGCTCCCCCGTGTAGTCTTTCAGGCAATATCGCGGACAAGTGTTGTTAACGAGCAGCGCCTTTGAAGCGAACATACACAAGAACAACATAATTTTTGAACACAAAATCAATCTCTAGCGATACAGATTAACAGCGGGTGGCCAAACACTGACCGTATAAGACTACAATAATCTTTCATTTAATGAAAACCTTTAAACCATACTGATATTAAGTGATAACTGATAGTTGTTCCTTTAACAAAACATTAAAAAATACGTATTTATAACTAAAATAATAAGAATGTAAATCTCACTTATCAGCCAATCATAAGTCACATATTGTCAGTGTTTGCCCACCCGCTTTTAGTCTCTATCCCAAGATAGATTTATATTGTGTTTAAAATATGTATTTTTCTGCTTTTGAGTGCGGTCAAAGCAGGTCCGCCGCTAGTAGCCAGGATGAGCGCCGGGCGGCTGAACACGCATTCCGGTTGGCACGGTGCGGTGGGGGCAGTGTACAGGTGGTTCATCTGGAAGTTGTCTGCTCCTGACGCACAGACCCAGAAAACCATTGGCCTGTGTAACGTGGCGAGATTGCTTAACGAAACGCGCGCTGGGCGTGGACTCTGCTCCATGCAATTGATACAAAATATACATAAAATACATAAGAGAGCCGGCGTACAGTCAGCCGTTAACGTTCGCTTATTTAACACAGGCGGATCCACGATCGAGGGGGGCGCGGTGGCCCAGTGGTTAGCGCTGTCGCCTCCTCACAGCAAGAAGGCCTCGGGTTCGAATCTCGGCTCGGATGCCTTTGTGTGTGGAGTTTGCGAGTTCTCTCCCCGTATCTGCGTGGGTTTTCGCGGGGCACTCCGGTTTCCTCCCACAGTCCAAAAACATGCTGCTGCATGGGTTAATGGACTTGCAGACTAAATTGCCCGAAATTCCCGGTGATGGACTGCGTCCCATCGTGGGTATATCCATGCCTTGCGCCCTGTGTTTGCCAGGATAGGCTCTGGCTCACTGCGACCCTGTACAGGACTAAGCGGTTTCTGAAAGTGAGATGAGATGGATCCACAATCGCAGTCAAGTATTACGATAAGTTATTATTATTCAGCAGATGCCATTATGCAGGGTCACTTCCGTAATCACGCACATCTCTAATAAATAAATACCAAATAAATATATATATGAAATAAACACTACCGGTCGGGGCTTCATATTTGTACAAACTATTTCTGTGAGTTTTTTTAAACCTTGTGATTGTGTGCGTCGCGTGGCGTTGGTCAGTTCGAACTTTTGTTGTGTCGAAGGAATCGCACGTCTAGTGTTGGAGATGGGAGCCAGTGTTAGAGGCAGGAGCCAGTGTTAGAGACAGGAGCGAGTGTTAGAGACAGGAGCGAGTGTTAGAGATAGGAGTCAGTGTTAGAGATAGGAGTCAGTGTTAGAAACAGGAGCGAGTGTTAGAGATAGGAGTCAGTGTTAGAAACAGGAGCCAGCGTTAGAGGTAGGAGTCAGTGTTAGAGACAGGAGCGAGTGTTAGGGACAGGAGCGAGTGTTAGAGACAGGAGCGAGTGTTAGAGACAGGAGCGAGTGTTAGAGATAGGAGTCAGTGTTAGAAACAGGAGCTAGCGTTAGAGATAGGAGTCAGTGTTAGAGACAGGAGCGAGTGTTAGAGATAGGAGCCAGTGCTAGAGATGGGAGCCAGTGTTGGGCCAATCAGTTTCAAGGATAATACATTATCCAAGCTTGTTTGCATATTTTGCCACAAGTATGTGTGTGTATTTTTTTGCAAACCTGTCTATTTGGTGTTTTAAGATCTTAACACTTGTATCATTGCCAGAAATGGTAAAACCTCCTCACATTTTTACAGTCGGTCTTAACGTTTAACAAATTGTATAATAATAATACGACTCGTAACGCGCCGCACTAACTCCACGCCTGCTGCTGGACGGGAAACGGAGGTGTAGCGAGGAAAACGCCGAGACGGGGGAGGTATAAGGCAGCCGTGCGGTCAGCGGCTCCAAAAGAGTGAAGATAGTGTGCAGCACTCGGTGTGCAGCACTCGGTGTGCAGAACTCACGGACAGGGCGCAGCGCTCCGTGTGCAGCAATGCGAGTGCAGATCTCTCAGAGTGCAGATCTCTCAGAGTGCAGCTCTCAGAGTGCAGCAGGCGCAGGTGTGACACTTAGAATATGTGAGCAGTACGCATAGCGTTCATTTTTCTGGGGGGGGGAGGGTTAGAAAAGGAATGTTTTTTATGGTTAGGTCTCGTGTTGGAGTCGCGATTCTAAAACGGATCTTCTGTTTAAAAAAATATTGAAGAGCACTTCTAACTAGGGTCGTGGTGAGCCGGAGCCTATCCTGGCAAATACAGGGCATAAGGTAGGGCTGTACCCCGGATCACACACTCGTTCATCGCAATGCACCGGGGGTGATTTAGTCAGCGGGGCAATTAACCGAGCAAAAATGTATCTTTGGAGCGTGGGAGGAAACCGGAGTACCCAGCAGTAACACGTGCACTCGAGAAGCGGACACGCAAACGCAGAAGCGCACCCGAGTGGGGACTCGAACCCGGGTAGTTCGTGCTGGTCGACACGCGGCGCGGAGTTGCGTACAGTGCAGACTTGGCTCTATGTTTATTTAACTCCCGAGTGAAAGGCAGGGCACTGTGTGAGCCCCTTATCTGGAAACTTCCTCTCACCTGGGCGTTGGGATGTTTGGAATTTTCTGCCGGTGGGGAGAGGTTTCCACCGCCTCCACGGAGCGGTGGCGCAGCGGTTAACGTGAGCCGAGATCGAATCCCGCGTACGCCCACCGACACCAGTGACGATATTCTGAACCGGTCCGACTCAGCCTCAAATGAGTATTTAGTGCGGTGTGTAAACATTGCGACTCGGGAGCGTGGTGCTGGCCACCCACCCCTCGTGTGCCGTGCCCGGTCTTCATAGGCGCTACTCGCTACTAAAAGCACTGACCCTACAGTCTGTTACGGCTACACGGGGGATCTTTGTTTTTGATGGATTTGCTTCGGGTAATCTGTGGTGAGTGGGTGGGGAATGAGTGAGGAGTGGGGGGTGGGTGGTGAGTGGTCAGTGGGTTCACAATGAGTGGTGAGTGGGTGGTGAGTGGTGGGTGGAGAGTGTTGAAGCGTGGGTAGGGAGAGGGTGGATAGTGGTTGGAGAGTGGGTGGGTGATGAATGGTTTGGGAATGAGTGGTGAGTTGGAGGTGGGTGGTGAGTGGTTAGTGGGTTGGAAATGAGTGGTGAGTGGATGGTGAGTGGGTGGTGGTTGGAGAGTGGGTGGGGAGTGCTGTTAGCGAGCAGCTATGGAGGCCAGCACTCCACATAAGGGCGTAGATGACCAGCACCAGGCCTGGCCACATATATCTCCCTAGTGGCAGTGTTTACATACTGCACCAGGTACCCATTTGAGTGCAGAAATTCGTCACAACGCTGGCCGTCAGCGGTCAAAGTAGCGGGAATCGAACTCGGGTTTGCCGGGTTCATAGTACAACAGAAACACACATACACAGACAGTGCGCTAACCGCTGCGCCACCGCTCTCCACAGTCTCTTAACACTCTATGGGAGGTCTTTGTCTTTGTTGGTGGTAATGCAGATGGAAGCGGTGGTGGTGGAGGTGGTAGAAGTAGTGAAGGTGGTGGTGGTTGTGGTGGTGGTGGAGGTGGTGAAGGAGGTGGATGTGGAAGGTGATAGTGGATGTGGTGGTGAAGGTGGAGCAGATGGTGGTGGACTACTGAGCACGTGTTTCCATCTCTGTGTTTGTTGTCACCTTGCACTCCCCGCTTGTGCAGATATCCAGAGGACGGTGTAGGGGATAGAGGGCTGGGGGGTGACAACTTGGCCGTGGCTCGTTTTCTAATTATCGACGGCTGTTTCGTGTCACTCTTAAGAGCCGCTCTTTCGGGGTAGCCGTGTCGAACGCTCCTCCTCTCCCACGTTCGAGGCATCGTCGGAAGCCTGATGATGCCGTGACAAACCTCCATCGACATGGAGGAGGATCGCTCAGTGACACGGCTATCTCGAAAGAGGAGCTCTCGAGAGAGGGTTTCTGATCGCACAACGAGCCGTGACAAACCTACGTGGACTTGTCGAGTTGTGAAATCTCGTGAAAAGTCAGATTATACGACCATCATCAACATGTTATCTGGAGTGTTTGTCGTATCGCAGGAATCCCGCATTCAGAGCTTGCAGTCTCACTGGATATTTTCTGCCGTAATAATAAACATCTAATAGAAACCCGATGCTGATGATGTGGTGCCATGGATTAGCTGTCGGTTGAAAGGTTTTACAACGCGCTCATGTTACGGGGTAAACTGTATTATTTTTAGAAGATCGATTATTACTGTCATCAGAAGCCTGCGACTTTTACAGGCTCACATAGTAATAATAATCTCACCTCATTGTCAGAAACCGCTTAGTCCTGTAGAGGGTCGCGGTGAGCCGGAGCCTATCCCAGCAGACACAGGGCACAAGGCAGGGATATACCAACGATGGGACGCCAGTCCATCACCAGGCACTGCGGGCAATTTAGTCTGCGAGCCAATTAACCTATGCAGCAGCATGTGTTTTGGACTATGGGAGGAAACCGGAGTGCCCGGCGAAATACCCACACGGACACGGGGAGAGCATGCAAACCCCACACAAAAGGCACCCGAGCCGAGATTCGAACCCGGATACTTTTTGCTGTGAGGCGACAGCGCTACCGACTGGGCCACCGTGCCAGCCTAGTAATAATAATAATAATGCAATTTATAACGCGCCGTGCAAAGTCCATGCCTGGTTTTGGACGAGACGCAGAGATGGAGGCGGAGTGAAGAAACTGCAGAGATGGGGAGGGGGATGGCAGCCTATGCAGTCAGCCGATGCCAACACTCACCAGATACTGCATCCTGCAGATCGCGATGTTATCTGCCAATTAATGATTTTTTTCATTTTTGTTCGGAAACCAGCGAACCTGGAGGAAACCCACGCAGAACAGCGGCTGAGAACACACAATCTCCGCGCAGAAATGTGCTCAAGGCGGCGATCGAGCCACCTCGGGCAGGACTTTCCTTGAGAAAGTGTGCTCGTGACCAACACATAGACTGCCTGTGCAACCAAATCGAAACTGTTCCACGCCTCATGATGCCTCCAACGCATCGTGACGGGGGAGCGTGAGGGGCGCTCGATACAGCTGTCCCGAAAGAGCAGCTGTTAAGAGCTAATCAAGACAAATGTTTGACCCGAGAAAATGAAAAACTTGTTTAGCGGGTGGTGTTTTGGCGAACGGTGCGGTGCGACCGTCGTCTATATCGTCTCGTGCGATGGCCGTGCGAAGGACCGCACGGACGTCTCGATCAACGGGTGAGCGTACGCAACAAATTGCCCAGTGCCTACCTGGCTGCCTGCGTGAACGACTCGCTCGCCCGCTCAGCCGTTCACCCAGATGCCTGGCTGGATGCCTGGCTGGATGCGTGACTGCGTGTGCCTGCCCGTGGGTGCCAGGTTCCTGGTGGGTGCGCCGCGCAACAAGGCCGACGCCAGGCAGGTGTCGCAGAGGACGGGAGCTCTCTTCTCCTGCCCCCTCTCAACCCTCGCCAACGACTGCCAGCGGGTGAACTTCGACTACGAGGGTACGGGAGATGGGGGATACG
>JAZEWT010000007.1:1415684-1425956 GCA_036362905.1 Mordacia mordax | reverse complement strand
AAACAATAGAGCACAAAGTGGAATCCAGAGAAATCAAGACGAACAAACGCAAGTGTTACAGGCCTGAGGCATGAGTTACTTGTTTACAGATGATGTGTCCTGTTTTGTGCAGGAAAAGCAGAGACATGAGTCATTCGTTGTGCTGCTTCTGCAGGCTGTTCTCTGTTTAGTTTATTCAACAAGATTTATCTCTCTTCATATAAATTCCACAATATATTTATTGGTGACTTTAACACTTTTTAAGCCTGATTGTTTAGCGTTTCTGTTTTACTGCATACATGAACAATTACAACAATAATCATAAACACATAATATAAACAAAGGGCATTCTCCACACCTCCCCAACATCACGCCTAACCATCTCACCACACGAACACAATGCACTGACCTGCATGAGTGACTTAACATCTCAACAACAATACGCAACCCTGAAGCTCACTCATTCAAAACCACAGCATCCACCCCACATTGCACACAAACCCCTTGGCTAAACCAGTTGCTCCGATCAAAACAAAACTCAAAGAAATCAAAGGCAACTGTTCAGGAGCTACAGCTCTACAAAAGAAATTACCCACAGCAAGGTCACCATTTTGTGTCATTGTTTATCACGGGAGCTCGTGGGGCTCTATATAAATTCTGAAAAGTTTCTAACCGTCGTTTCTACCTCTAACTTGGTTCAAACAACCTCTAAAGGCTTTAAAAGTCCTTAGAAATTAATTGTGTTAACTTAATACCCATTACTAACCTGTTTTGTGCAGGAAAAGCAGAGACACGAGTCATTCGTTGTGCTGGTTCTGCAGGCTGTTCTCTGTTTGAGAACCAGAAGCCTGACGCAGCCAAGCAATGCTCACTTCCGCGGACACTCCCTCGTGGTGAAACTAAAGAAGTTTGCCCCACACAACCCCTTAACAAAAACACATCCAAATCTGGCCTTTCTCACCGAAAAACACCAATATTAATTTTAAACTCTCCAATTGTGACCATACATTAGTAGACGTCACACAAGTGAGTTGCAACGACTTACTGGGAGGAGTAAAAATCTAACTCAAGAGTCACATTGGAGATGGTTTTTGAGGTGTGAAAGAAGAATCTCTCAGGAGCTCCGTGAAAACACGTGTGTCTCCCTCTCCCTCCCTCCCCCAGGTGAGTAATCAAGGCAAGCCTCTGCTAGCGCAGGACGAGGATGGCACAGTCCTGGTGAACGTGTCTCTGCCCTTCGAGACGAGCTCGGGCAAGTGGCTCCTCTACGTGATGGACGTGCACACGACGGTCGAGGAAGGCGCCCCCTCGCCCTGCGTGCCCCCTGGAGTCACTCTCAACGAGCTGAAACTCAAGGTAGCGACCTCCTGGCGCGCAGAAGAGGCCGCGCACGGCACGGTGGTGAACGAGCGTGGATTTTCAGATGTTTAGCTTGCGACGGTTATAATAGGCAGCGTGTCTTTGGACTGCAGGGAGGAAAATGGAGTACCCGGTGAAAACCCACATGAATACGGGGAGAACACGCAAACATCACACAGCCACCTGAGACGGACTGCTGTCTAGGTTACTTGGCCTACTGAGTAAATTGCCTCAAAAAATAGTGTGCCCTGCGATGTACTGGCGTCCCATCCTGGGTGTTTCCCCGCTTTGCTCTCTCTGTTTGCCAGGATAGGCTCTGGCCCGTGGCGACCGTATACAGGATTAGGCGCGGTATGGGAACATCGTCGCTCGAGAGACACGGGCGGCCGGATGTGGCTCCGCACTGGGCACCCCCCCCCCCTCGTGTGCCGTGCTGCTCGCTTAGAGCACTTGACCGCCCCGTGTGTTGAGGCTACGTGGGGGACCTTTGCTTTTCGTAGCAGAGCTCCGCGGGTGGAGGAGCAAGGAGGCGCCGGGCCACTGAGGAGGTGGACGAGGAGCCGAGGCGGACGGCGCTCGTCATCGGTGGGGGGAAGAAGAAAACGAAAACCTTTGTGAGCGTCGTCATCGACATCATCGTCGACGTCATCACCATCATCATCATCATCGTCCACATCTTCACCGGCGTCATCGCCCGCATCATCATCACCCACATCATCGAAAGCACTGTCACAGACATCATCATCATCAACATCAACGTAATCATCGACGTCATTACCCACGTCATCATCGTTATCATCGCCGACGTCATCATCGTCCACATCTTTACCGATGTCATTGCCTGTGTCGTCATTAACATCATCGCCCACATCATAATTTATGTCATCGCCCACTTCATCATTGACGTCATCGTCCGCGTCATCATTAACGTGATCCCCTGCATCAAAATCGACATAATCGGCAACATCATGCTTGAGAAATTCAAATATTATTATGATCACCATCATCACTGACATCACAAACATCACAAACATTACCAATATCATCAGCATCACCGGCAATATCACGTCATCAGCACCATCACCATTAATTTAATAAACACAGCTATAAAGCACACTCACAATTAGGAAGGTTCACATTTTAATATATGGAGGACGCAGTTTCCGGTAAATGTTGGCGCCGACTTACGGCACAGCTGCCTTCCCCCTACCTCTCTTTTTCCGGCACCATGTTAACGCCAGGACTGCGCGTCGGCTGCCTGCGTCCACCTACTGTGCCCGCTGCACGGGCTGACGAGCAGCGGGACGCTGACACTGCGCGCACGCGTCTGGAACAGCACCTTCCTGGAGGTGAGGAGGGGACACCGCAGGCAAAGCTCTCCCGCAATGCCTCCATGGACTGTAGGGTCAAGTGCCGTTAGTGAGTGGCGACTATGAAGATCGGTATGGCCACACATGAGGAGGTGGGTTGACTAGTACCGTGCCCAGCCGCCTTTGTCTCCTTAGTGGCAATGTTTGCATATCACACCAGGTACTCATTTGAGGCTGAGTCCACCTAAGGGAGGCCCAGGACCGGTTCAGAAAGTTGTCTCTGGTGTTGGCCATGAGCGGGATTCGAACTCGGGCGGCCGGGCTTATAGCCCAGTGCGCTAACCACTGAGCCACCGCTCCCCACACACATATACACACAAACATACACAAACATAAACACAAACACACATATACACACAAACATACACAAACATAAACACAAACACACATATACACACAAACATACACAAACATAAACACAAACATACAACAACAACCGCCATTTGCCACGAAGTGGCAGTGACGTCACCACCGCACCTGCGTCAGGCCATATACACCTTGAGGCCATGTGAAGTGTCGAAGGCTCACTGACAGGAGGTCACAGGACAGACCCAGGTGTTATGGGCTGCTCAACTGAGATGACTGGCAGATGCATCACCTATGCTCCCTAGCTGTATTTTAACTGCCCGATGCTCCGCTCGTTGTTGTGAGCATCGCTCCTCCGACCTCTGTTGTTGTTGAAGGGCGACTGCCTCCAGCTGCCCCGTAGTGTCCTTCACAATCCTCCTCCAAAGAGGTCGATCTTGACACCACTGGTATCAGTCTTCAGCAAGTCCACTCAGCTCCAGGTCCTCCTGTACCACATCAGTCCATCTCATCTCTAGCCCGTGCCACACCCGTATAGCTCCCTCGATCTGGCCAAACAGCAACTGCTTCGGCATGCGGTGGCTGGGCATGCGGGCTGCATGACCCAGCCACCGCAGCTTCGCCTGCCAGAGGAGCTCACCAATAGGCCTTTGTCCAGATCTTTCGAGAATTTGTGAGCTCCTCACACAATCCAACCTGGTTAAATCGAGGATGGATCGTAGGCAGGCAAGCCGGAAAGTTTTAAGACGTCGCAGATGTTCCGCCAAGGGGGTCCACGTTTTGCATGCATAAAGAGAGGGCATGACTGCAGCTGAGAAGACCTGAAGCTTTGTGTGGAGCGACAGGGCCAGGCAGCTTTCACACAGAGTTACATAACCCATGAAACGATAATGCTGCCCACTGATTTGGAGCGAGACCTCTGCTGTCAAACTGGAATCGGCCATAAGCACACTGCCTAGGTATGGAAATTTCTCCACTGTCTCCACAACTGCCTCATCGCTCATGGAAAGCTGAGGAGGTGGAGTGTTTGGTGGCGCTAAATAACCAGACAGGTGCTTGGTTTTGGTGGGACTGATGGTACGACCCCAGCTTTCTGTGGCATTCTCCAGGTTCAACAGCAGAGCCCCCAACTCCTCCTCAGAATGAGCAGCAATCACCAAATCATCAGCATAGATAATATGGTTGGCCAATAGGGAGCCATCCCTTGACCGCACCCAGGCATTGATCAGCCTCCCATTGTACCTGTACCAGATGGAAATTTCACTGGAACATCCATGGAAAGCCTCTCGAACTACGTGGTAAAAAAAGATGTTGAGTAATCTAGGAGCCAGAGGGCATCCCTGTCCCACCCCAAGGTGAACATGAAATGGCTCTGACTCCCGACCACGTAGCTTTACCCGGGCTTGCCCACCCTCATGAAGGTCCTTAATGATGATGAGCAGGGTGTCAGGGATCCCGAAAGCATGAAGAACAATCCACAGCCCTGGTCTGCTGATGGTATCGTAGGCCTTGACCAGGTCAATAAAGCAGAGATGCAGGTTCAATTGGAATTCCTTACATCTCTGCTGTAACAACCAGACAGAGAATATGGCGTTTGTTCAAGACTGCTCCAGCCCGAAACCACATTAGAGTTCTGCAAGCCTCTCCTCAGCGTGCCTGGCAAGGCGATGTTGAATGATTTTTGCTAGGACCTTTCCCGGCACACTGAGGAGGGAGATGCCCCTGTAATTATTACAATCAGTGCGGTCCCCCTTCTTAAAGAGGGGACCACTAGGACATCCTTCCATTAATGCAGGACCCTTCCTGTGCTCCAGACGGTTTTTATGATGTCATACAGGGCAATCTGCAGACAAGCATCACCTTCCCTCAGTATTTCATTTGGATGATTATCTCTGCCCAGTGCTTTTCCTGGACTCAGGCTCTGGATCGCCTTACTTACTTCCTCTAAAGGTGGCATCTCCACCAGCCAGTCACAGGGTGTGGCTACTTTTTCCATTATTTGAGGTAACACAGCCCCAGCAGGGTCACCCCATGTACCGTCGTGTTATCTGATCCGGGGGGGGGGGGGTTCCCCTCCCCCAAGACCTTACAGAAACGCTCTGAAATCTGCAAACTATTTCCTGGGGATTGGAGAATGGATCACCATTTTCCCCTTTAAGAAGGGTAATCAGTGCAGTGTTGCAAGTCAATCTTTTAATGGAATTAAAGAGTGGTTTTTGATCACGGGCTACCGAGGTAGACTTCATCTCCTCAGCAGCCCGCGGCTATCACTTATCCTTGCAACGCCGCACAGCTCCCTGAACCTCCAAGCGAAGGCTGCGGTAAGCCTCCTCGTTCTCAGGCGTTGGATCTTGTAAACGGTCGGAGTGAGCCTGCCGTTTTCTCTCGGCTAGCTTGAACGCCTCCTCCGTCAACCAGGGTTCCAGCTGCATGAGCAACTGTCCTAAACATCACCTATTTCCTGTCAGAGTGGGGGACGATGTCAGCTCCATCTGCAAACGATAATGAATTTCTCTTCTACAGCTTTCCTCAGCTAGCCGAGACCAGGCCACTGTGGGTTTGAATGTGGTCCTTGGTGAACGCCCACCACTGCTATGGAAAAAAGGCAGGCGGATCTTAGAGCTGACAAGCCAATGGTCAGAGGTCAGATCAGCTCACCTAACGAGGACACCAGGACCTACCTCTGCTCCATCAATATGTAGTCCAGCAGATGGTCTTGCTTGGACCCAGCATACACTCAAGACATTGTGTGGATGCGCTGATGACGGAACAGCGTGTTGGTTTTTATGAACCCATGGACTGCACAGAAGTCTATCAGCCTCCTACTGTTGTTGTTGAGCTGATCTGGCCCATGCCTTCCAATCACTCTAGCCCAGGTGTCTGCATCATGGCTCACTTGGTCATTAAAGTCACCTAGAAGGATGACTCTATCCTGAGGAACCACCTTGGCCAACACCTGGGACAGGAGGTAATAGAAGGCATGTGATTCATCGGCCTTTCCTGCATCCCTCTACTGATGTTGATCTTCAGTGGGAGTATAAGCCATCACCACCACCATCCCTCGCATCCCATTTATAGGGATGCAAGCCCACAGTAGCCTGGGACTCACAGATTCCACACCTCACCACCACGTTTCCATGCCCCCATCATTCTTTTATTAAGAATAAGAGCCACTCCCTGTTACTTGGCAGTTTCCTGTTCCGAAAGGAGGACTGTCCACCCCTCCTGCTGATTGGAACCAGAACCAGTCCACCGGATCTCCTGTATCCTACAGAGGTCCAGGCGGTACCGGTCCAGCTCCCGACAGAGTAGTGGCAGCCTCTCCTCCGCAACGAGCGTTCAACATTCCACGTGGCCACACGCAGCGGTTTCTTGTTGTTTCTGGAGGAACCCTGGGGGTGAGAGCTCAGTCTCCTGGCTCCGCCAAATGAAGTTTGGCTAGGAGACGTGATAAGCGCCTGTCTTTCCGGGTCCTCCGGCGGCACAAACTTGAGTTTTTCTTTATGTTTACATGATTTAGTGGTAATTAAATTGAAGGTGAGGGGGTTACCAGCCGCCTGCACCCATCCAGAGCCCCCTTGGCTGTTGTGGAAGCTGTGAGAGCAGCAACCACAGCATTACCGACTGACACCACGAGGAGGGGGGTTGTTTTGCCAGCCACACACACATACATAAACATACATACATACACACACATACACACATACACAAACATACACACACATACACACAAACATGCACCCAAACACACACACAAACATATACACGCTCACATGCTCTGAGCCACCATGCCGCGTGCATGCGAGTGAGCGTCGCCTCCCTCCGGTCGTTCCATGCCGTCCCCTTCTGCAGGATTTCATCCACCACGAGAATCTGCTGCTCTACGTCACGGCCGGCGTCATCTTCAGGGCGAAGAACCCCAACGTCAAGATGCAGGACGCAGACCACGCGAAGGTCGGTCGAGCGCGGGGGGTTTCTTGTCCTTGCTGCTTCATGACGGTTCACCTCCCGCTTTGGAAGCACCCGCTCGGACGTCTCAATGGTTTAGCCCAGGGGGGTTTTCAACCGTTTACACCTTGAGGTGCACGTGGGTCCGGTCTCCACGCACCGCCAGGTGGCGCTCGTGGCCCCGCTGGTGGGGCCGCGCGAGCCTTCGATTGGGATGGTGGGTTTACACGAGTAGATATTCATTATTATTATTATCACAGCAGAAAGTACCCAGTGAGCTCGCGAGCTCTGGATGTGGGATTCCTGCGAAGCATCAAATGTCCGAAGTGACGAACGCAACAGCAGTGCACAAAACAATAGAGCTTCTCTCGCGTGCGGGCTCCACACTGGTCTCGCGCATTAAGCAATCGATCGCTGACAGAACCCGGGTGCTTCTGGGCACGAGGCCTCACCGTGGTGCGCGCATTGCCGCCCCGCGTCCGCGAGCAGGTGCGTCTCACGCTGGACCCCGACGGCACGGTGGCGCCGCCGCAGGCCATCCCCTGGTGGATCATCGCGCTGTCTGTCGCCGCCGGCGTCTTCGTCCTCCTCCTCCTCGTCGTGGTGCTGTGGAAGGTGCGCGAGCGGAGGACCGGGATGTAGAACAACGGGGGATGTGGAGAGGGGGGAGAAAGGGGGTGAACAGGGTAGTTAAAGGTGAATTGACATAGGAGAAAGGAAGTGAAAGGCGGATGCGAATGTGAAAGGGTAAGTGAAAGGGGAAGTGAAACCTGAAAGGGGAAGTGAAAACTTGAAAGGGGAAGTGAAACCTGAAAGGGGAAGTGAAAAGCCGCGGGTCTTCTGCTCTAGTGATGATGTTTAGAGACCGCACCAGGTACTCATTTGAGGCTGAGTCAATGTAGGCGAGGCCCAATACCGGTTAATAAAATCGTCACTGGCTTTGGCAGTGAGCGGGAATCGAACTCAGACGGCCGGTTCAATAGCGCAGCACGCTAACCACTGCGCCACCGTTCGCCATCCATACATTCAGCCAACCGCCGTTGGACACTAAGTGGTGGTGACGCCCCCGCGGCGCCTGTGCCAGGCCAGGTGCACGTTGAGCCACACATACGCACAGGTGAGAGGGTGCAGCGTGAGCACAGACAAGCAACTCAGATCAACGCCTGTTATTTATTTTTTTATTTCCACCCCAAGTGCGCGTCAGTGCCGTTGTTAATTTTGTGCGCGTGCGTGCGTCGGCGAGTGTGTCCATTCGTCATTTTACCGTTCATTTTAACCCCTGTTCGTTTGTGTGTGTGTGTGTATGTACGCGTGCCGCCCATCTTCATCCCCTGCCATTCACTAACGCCCATCGCCTCCCAAATGTGCACGCAAACACGTTCGCCCACGCACACACGTTCGAATGCACGCACATTGGCACACGCGCGCTCACACGTTCTCACGCGCGCGTGCGCACGCGCGCGCTGGCGTGCACGCAATCGCGCCGCGCACACACAGTGGGGCTTCTTCAAGAGGACGAGCAAGGAGATGCGATATGAGGCCAAGCTGCACAAGGCGAAGATCGGCGCCCAGCCGTCCGAGACGAACCGTCTCACGGCCGACGAAGACATTTAACCCCGCCCACCTCCCCCCACCCCCACCTCCCCGGTAACGCCCATCATCCGTATCTCATCTCCCCTCCCGCTCGTTTCGATGCCGTGCGTTCCGGTTGCGCTCTGCGTTCCCGGTAGCGTTGTAGCAGCTACCGCCGGGTCGGGGAGCGAGTGAGTGCACGCGTCATTGTTGGCGTGCGTCGCGCGGAGAGATGCGATTGGTGCTCACGCACGCCTGCGCGGTCAAGAGAGATGAGAGGGGAGAGGGAGGAGAGAGCGTGGAGGGGAGTAGAGAGAGATGAGAGGGGAGAGGGAGGAGAGAGCGTGGAGGGGAGTAGAGGTAGATGAGAGGTGAGAGGGAGGAGAGAACGTGGAGGGTGCAGAGGTAGATGAGAGGGGAGAGGGAGGAGAGAGCGTGGAGGGTGTAGAGGTAGATGAGAGGGGAGAGGAAAGAGAGAGCATGGAGGGAGATGAGAGGAGAAAGGTAGAAGATAGTGTGGAGGGTGTTGAGGGAGATGAGAGGGGAGAGGGAGAACAGAGCGTGGAGGAGAGTGAGATGAGAGCGGAGACGTAGGAGAGAGCATGGAGGGCGTAGTGATGAGGTCATCACGAGCACAATGCTGTTGGTCCCAGCAGAGCCACCCATCAACATTAACCCTATAGAGAGATATAAGCCAGTGTTAGAGATAGGACCCAGTGTTACAGATGGGAGCCAGTGCTAGAGATTGGACCCAGTGTTAGAGATTTGAGCCTGTGTTATAGATAGCAGCCAGTGTCAGAGATAGGAGCCAGTGTTTGAGACAGGAGCCAGTGTTTGAGACAGGATCCAGTGTTCAAGATGCAAGATAACTGCTGTGTCTCTGCGGCTGTGTCAAGCTCTCCTCACTACGTTTCGCTGTCCATGTGGAATGCATCGTCAGACATTCGCCCATGGTGAATCTATGCTGAATCTATGCTGAATCTGGGGTGAATCTGTGGTGAATCTGTGGCGAAACTATGGTGAATCTATGGTTAATCCGTGGTGAATCTATGGTGAATCCGTGTTCAAGCCTCAAACCTTGATTATAATAATAATTGCACTTCTAAAGCACTTTTCACCCGAGGGTCACAAAGCGCTGCATAGAGCTGCGGGGAGAACGGCATGAGTACAGATACGTTTATTTCATCTCATCTCATTGTCCGAAACCGCTTAGTCCTGTACATGGTTGCAGTGGGCCGGAGCCTATCCCGGCAGACACAGGGCGCAAAGTAGGGATATACCCACGATGGGACGCCAGTCCATCACCTGAAACTGCAGGCAATTTAGTCTGCAAGCCAATTAACCTATGCAGCAGCATGTTTTTTTTTGGACTAGGAGGCAACCGGAGTGCCCGGCGAAAACCCACGCGGATGCGGGGAGAGCATGCAAACTCCACACAGACAGGCACTCGCGCCTAGATTTGAACCCAGGACCTTCTTGCTGTGAGGCGACAGCGCTACCCAATGGGCCACCGTGCGCCCCAGATACGTTTATGTTTATGTGTAGTTTAGTGCACATAGGTATTACACAATACATATAGGTTTATGAATGTATATTGCATAGTACAGATAGTCATGCGCATTTCTATTACATAAGAGGGATATGTTTATATTTTACTTACCTAGTACATATGTATATACGGCTACACCTGAGGGAACCAAATATGGAGGGAGCTGGTCTAATATTTGCAATCCTGGGC
>JAZEWT010000007.1:1399686-1412388 GCA_036362905.1 Mordacia mordax | reverse complement strand
CCCCCCCCGTTCTGGTTGGATACCAACCCCAGGTTCTTTGTAAGTGGCCACAAGTTTCCCCGCAACCACGAGAGATCAGTTGTATGCAAGTTGCACGCAAGTTGCACGCAATTTGCACGCAAGTTGCACGCAAGCTGCAAATGAGTTGCATGCACGTTATAAACGAGTTGCGCGCAAGTTGCCAACGAGTTTCACGCAAGGTGCAAACGAGTTGCGCGCAAGTTGCGCGGCGTGCGAGTGATCGTCTCGTAACTGTCGTCTGAATCGATCGTTAATGTCGCGCGACGCGTGCATAGGGATCATCGTGCTTGAGGATCGACGATTCAGATCGGTGGGTGACTGCACGTGATGGTGTACGGAGGGGTTGCCCGGCGGGCGCGGCGGGTGGCGCCGCCGCCTCTCAGCGAGAAGCACCCAGGTTTGAGTCCCGGTTCGTGCGCCGCCTCTGTGCGTGGAGTTCGCAGACTCTCTCCTCGCATCTCAGTGGATTCTTTACTCGGTAGTGTTTCGGTCTCCCGACGCGGGAAATGAAACGTCGCGAAGGATAGAGGAGGAATGCTCGACACTGCTATCCCGGGAGAGCAGCGATTCTTGTGTTTGTGTTTCTAAAAAAGAGAGGGTCCCACCCCGCCACCACCACCCACTGTGGCTCAGCTCGGATGTGTCAATGGAAAAAATGGGGGCCATGGAAGCCCGTTTATTTTTAACATCAAAGTTGTAATGAATATAGAGACCTCGATCAGAAAGCCTGATGAAACTGGTGGCATTTACCAGTGATCTGTTATACTGTGTTGTGGGTGAGCTGTAATGCACCGACGTGCCGCTCACTAACACACCGACGTGCCGCTCACTAACACATTGACGTGCCGCTCTCTCACACCGACGTGCCGCTCTCTAACACACCGACGTGCCGCTCTCTAACACATCGACGTGCCGCTCTCTCACACCGGCGTGTCCCTCTCTAACACACCGACGTGCCGCTCTCTAACACATCGGCGTATCGAGTGTCGGAGGATGTGGGACATTTTTATTTACATCTATGTGACCCAACCGCAGAAGTGTTTTGCACAGTACAGTGTTGTGTCGCGAAAGCGTTTGTGTTTAAGTGAAGGCCATTTCGTGTTGTCAGGCTGGAGAGAGAGCGAGGCAGGGTCCATTACACGTGGCAATCACCCTGCCCAACGAGTTTGTGGGCTCGGGAAATCATTGCTGGTTAGCGGTCACGTCTGTGCCGGGTTCGATGTTTTTTAAGGCGACCTGTGAGAGTTGGCTTATTTTGTTTATTTCTCTCTACAACGGCCAAAAAACCCACACACACAAGTGGCACATTTGATACAGACTGGCAAGAGCTTGGTGATGTTAATTCCTGCGTTACCGTAGTCTCTGGAGAATAAATTGCACTCTACACCCGCTCTCCTCCTCCAAACTTACGTAGAATATTTGGGGGGGTGCATCTTGTAATCCAGTATTTGTATAGTGACCAGACCTGTGTACCTTGTTTGACATCAGACAGGTGGGAGTTGCGTCTTATTTGCTGGAGCGTCTTATATTCCAGAGAAAACAGTAAACGTATATACTAAGCCAGTGGATTTTAAAGCATGGCTCATGAGCCAGATCTGGATCTGGGCCACGTTGTTCGTTCAGATTAAAACTTGTGATGATTTACTGCAACGAAAGCTCTGGTAAAAAGCCTTTGTTAGTTGACAAGCTTGAACATTTATTTTCACTTGGGCCTCAAGAAACAAATTTGAAATCCAGTCTTCTCGACGTATCAAGAGAGATCGATGTCAGATGTTCTCCAAAGCATTAAGTGATGTTTAGATTTTTATTTTTATATACAACGTAAGAGATTATGTTTGAGTAAAAAGACGTGTTCGCATTAATGAGACTTTAATCAAATAAAACGGTTATACAGGCAGGGCAACACAGCGGTAACATCCGTGCCCCACAGAAAGTCCTGCCCGAGGCGGTTCGATTCCCACCTAGGGCGCCTTTCTGTGTGGAGTTTGTGTTCTCTGTCGCCCCCTGTTCTGCGTGGGTTTCCTCTGAGTTCTCCGTTTTCCTCCCACATCAGAAAAAAAATATACTCATCAATAAATTGGCCAATAACATCATAATGTATAGAGCGCAGTGTGTAGCAAGTGTTGGCGTGGGCTGACTGCATCGCTGCCTCCCCCCCGCCTCTCTACGGTTTCTTTGCTTTGCCTCTGTAACGATTTCGCATTGAATAAGGGCGTCTGCTAAATAATAATAATAATAGTACATTCAAAGAGAAACTCAGTTATCGGGAGTAGGTTTGCGGTGTGAGTCTTGCGCTGCGCGGGGGCTCTCGACCTCCGTGCTGTCTGAGTAACGATGAAGGTCGTTTACTCGGACATTCCATTGTGAAAGTCTCCTACAGAGGTCGTCCAACTCCCGCCCTCGTGCCGCACACTCCGGGCCGCATTCGTCTCGTCCGCGAATGGAGGAGAAAGCGGCGCAGTTGGCGTCGCGGCGAGCAGCGCTGCCGCCTCACAGCGAGAAGGGTCCAAGTTCGATTCCCGGCTCGGGTGCCGCCTCTCTGTGTGGCGTTTGCGTGTTCTCTAACCGTGTCCACATGGGATGTTGTCTGGTACTCCTGTTTAGTCCCACAATCCTAAGACACACTGCCTCGGTTAATTGTCCTGCTGTCTAAATAGTCCCTGATGCACTGAGATGTTGCAATTTGCCGAATAGCCGTGCCGTGCGCTGCTCCTCTTTACTTCGCCACATTTCGCCTCCCACGTTGGAGTGTATCCTCAGGATGCCCTCCAGCGCAAGAGAAAGAGGGAGCGCTCAACGGCACGGCTATCCTGAAATAACAGCGTTGAAAAACCTCATCATCCGCCGTGACAACACCTCCATCAGTAGAAACCGGTACACATGGCTTTGCGTGCCTTTGTCAGGGTGGTTTGTCGATATCACGAGAACACGGGCGATTACACAATCTAAGTTGCAAACATGAAAAGTAATCATAATAATTTTGCACGTCTAGAGCGCTTTTCACCAGAGGGACACAAAGCGCTGCACAGAGCTGTGGAAAGAACGGCATGTCAACAACAATATCTAAACGGCACATCAACAAAATTTTTGTACACATCTGAGCTGTGGAGAGAACACGTGTTTCGTCGAGTACGTGTGCTCATTTACATACAAAGTACATGTAAGTTCTCATCTCATTATCTGAAACCGCTTAATCCGCTATAGGGTCACGGTGAGCCGGAGCCTATCCCGGAAACACAGGGCGTAAGGCAGGGATACACCCGACGACGGGACGCCAGTCCATCGCCGGGCATTGCGGGACAATTTTAGTCTGCGAGCCAATCAACCTATCCAGGAGCATGCTTTTGGACTGTGGGAGGAAACCGGAGTACCCGGCGAAAACCCACGCGGACACGGGGAGAGCATGCAAACTGCACACAGAAAAGCACATGTAAGTTAGAATTTAAATAATGCCGGGTTGTTTTATGCAGCAGTGGCAGCGGTTATACAGATTCATTTATTCGCTTAATCCTGTACAGGGTCGTGGGGGGAGGACGGAGCCTATCCTGGCCGACAGAGGGCGCAAGGCGGGGGATATACCCAGGGTCCGACGCCTGTACATCGCAGGGCATACTTTTGGGGCAACGTAAACAGCAGGTCTATTAACCTAGATTACAGCATGTTTTTGAACGGCGAGATTCAAACAGAGTACCCGGCGAAAACTCACGCGTTTGTAATGTTTATCTCAATTGCAAAGAGCAGAGTAATTTGTATCTATGGTGAAAAACAGCTCAACCCGAGGTGTTAATGTTTAGATATCTGCATCGACATTGAGCTGTTTGTATTTTTGGCAACGTTTCGTCTAACACTGGCGAGACGAGGTCTAACACTGGTGTGGCGAGGCCTGACACTGGTAGGACGAGGTCTACTAATGGTGTGGCGAGGTCTAACACTGGTGAGACGAGGTCTAACACTGGCGAGACGAGGTGTGACACTGGCGAAATGAGGTCTAACACTGGTGTGACGAGGTCTAACACTGGCGAGACGAGGTGTGACACTGGCGAAATGAGGTATAACACTGGTGTGACGAGGTCTAACACTGGCGAGACAAGCAGTAACACTGGTGAGATGATGTCTAACAATGACGAGAAATTGTATTACACTGGCGAGACTAGGATTGGTGTAGGCCAATCAGTCTTAAAGACAATGCACAGAAACTACCGAAGCGTATTGTTTGTATGTTTTAGCATGCGCATTTGTGATCATTGCAAACTTGACACCTTGTATAGTAATAATAACAGAAATTATAATGCGCGCAAATTAGGTGTTTGGTCAAAGACGAGATACGGATACTGAGGTGTCTGTGTGGTGTTTGAATACATCAGCACGTCCTGTACAGTGGTCTGAGAGGATAATGCGTTTTCTCTTTTATTTACCATCTGTATAAGTGCTGAGCAAAAAAAAAGGTCTCAGTTTGTATCTAGGGCGGCGCGGTGGCCCAGTGGTTAGTGCTGACGCCTCACAGCAAGAAGGTCCCGGGTTCGAATC
Source organism: Mordacia mordax (assembly GCA_036362905.1). NCBI lineage: Eukaryota > Metazoa > Chordata > Hyperoartia > Petromyzontiformes > Petromyzontidae > Mordacia > Mordacia mordax. Next base: position 1,407,840 of record JAZEWT010000007.1, on the reverse strand, counting down.
TCTCGGCTCGGGTGTCTTTCTGTGTGGAGTTTGCATGCTCTCCCCGTGTCCGCGTGGGTTTTCGCCGGGTACTCCGGTTTCCTCCCACAGTCCAAAAGCATGCTCCTGGATAGGTTGATTGGCTCGCAGGCTAAATTGCCCCGCAGTGCCTGGCGATGGACCGGCGTCCCGTCGTCGGGTGTATTCCTGCCTTACGCCCTGTGTTTCCGGGATAGGCTCCGGCTCACCGTGACCCTATATAGGATTAAGCGGTTTCAGATAATGAGATGAGATGAGTTTGTATCTAAACTACATGTCCTACAGTGATTTCTGATTTCGGTGTATTTTGCCCGTCTCTGTGGCGATGTGGACTGGAGTCTGAGGTAACCCTGCAGACCCGCATTGCTCAATAAGGGATTGTCATATCAAGTCATACTTCACCATCCTCCTCATCGTTATCAATATCAGAGGGCGCAAGGCAGGGATATACCCCGGATGTGACGCCAGTACATCGCAGGGCACTGGAGGCAATTTACTCAGCAGGAAAATTAACCTAGGCAGCAGAGTGTCTTTGGACGGTGGGAGGAAACTAGACTACCCGACGAAATCTTACGCGGATACAGGGAGAGAAGCCGCAAACTCCACACAGAGAAGCACCCGAGCCGGGAATCAAACCCAGGTCCTTCTTGCCGTGAGGCAGCAGCGCTACTCGCTGTGCAGCCACTGCACCGCCCCAAAGTCATACTGGTGTTTTAAAATGGAAATATGAAACGGTTACGATTTAACGAAAAGTAATGTGAATAATTCGGAAATATTATGGATACTGCGTATGTAATTGTGACAAAATCGTTGTTTGCTAAAGAATTGTAAATAGCGTGCAAGATATGAACGTTTTTGTGAGCTTGTTCTGATGCCACATGACACATCGGCAAGGATGACTCGTCGTTTGCTGATCCTGAGTAGTCGCTGTGTCATCCGGCTCAATATCCGACTCAATGTCGACTCAATGCGAGTCGTGACCTGAATTAGGATACTACGCACTATACTGGTGTAGGTCCGTCACGGCTCAACGCGAGATGAAAATTGCTCTCGATAGCCGCTCTTTCGGGATAGCCGTATCGAGTGTTCCTTCTCCGTCCTTAGTGATGTTCTGCCGTGTGGAGGTGCACTGTCAGGCGTTCTGATGACGATGCAGACTCCGACCCGAATGCCTGGAGATGCCTTCAATGCGACAGACGAAACGTCACGAAGGGGAGAGGAGCGCTCGACACGACTATCCTGAAAGAGCAGCCATTGGAGCGCGATGCTGTATACTGTGTGCTGTTATCACGCTATGTCGCATGATGGGCTCGCCCGTATTTGGCAGGGTCGCTCAAACGTCGAGAAGATGGAGAGGGGGCCAGTTGTACCTGGGCCTTGCACCAAGGAGAACCCCACAACGGGCCAGGTGTTATAGTTACAAGACAATAATAATAATACAATGTATAACGCGCCACGCACATTCCATGCCTGGTTGGGACGAGACGCGGATATGGAGGCGGTGAGCTCAGCGTCGGAACACCCCATGGAATAGATGTTGTTTAGGAAGTTGTTTTTGAATGTCGTGGTTGTGGTGAGTGAGTGGTGCGAGTAGGTGGGTGAGTGAGTGGGTGGGTGAGTGGGTAGGTGGGTGAGTAAGTTGGTGAGTAGGTTGACGAGGTATTAGAGGTGTTCCAAGTTGATGACCGTGGAGTCTCCTCCACGTTGCACTCTGCCTCAGACCTCCAGCCACCGACCTTCAGGAACCTCTGGACGGCCCTGTTAGTGGATGAACAGACATATCTCGGCCTTCGAAATCGCTGCTTGTGTAACAGCCCCGACCGTCTTTGCAATCTCTTGCAATCCACCGAACAATCCACGATGTTCACATTCTGCAGTTGTGGGAGAATTATTTGGTAGGACACCTATCACCGCATGCCTTCCTGGTTAACACGTGCTATGTCCTGATAGCACCGTACGAATAGAGGCCACGGTAACAGGGATTGTTGTGGATTGTGCTGAGGCGTGTCACGTGCTACTAGTGGTAGTGCCTTACGCCGGTAATCCCAGCCTGGCCGCGTTATGGAGAATGCTGAGTGAGGTTTTTCAGACCTGCTCCGTGGGTAACCACTGCCCGTTAGACGTGAAACGTAGTCAGGGGTGAAAATAACTTACAGTTAACTAACAGTGCGGTCTGATGGCAACCCCCCCTTCCCATGCTCCTAGAAGACAACTCTGATATTGTCATAAAAGACTGAACAACTCACCTAAAAGAAAATGTAAAGTGCACGCCTGACACGATAGGATTGAACGATAAGAAGCGAGTGTTGATCACGGCGGTAGTGAAAAGCTAACGGTTGCCATGACAATTCAATATATAGCGATTACCATAAGAACTCAAAAGCTAACGTTCGAAATCACGTGACAAGAAGTAAAAACTGAAGGGGTAGCATTTTGTCTTCTAGATATCTTTAATTGAAGCGATAAGTCTGATTTTGTGTTGTACTATAGTTAAACCCTAGGCTGTTGTATCCGTTCATATTGAAATCATCAGCCACTCTGATATCGGTTTAACAGTGCGGCACGGTGTCTATGGCAGTGGTAATATCCGTGCCTCGGGCAGGCCTTTCTCTGTGGACCTTGTGCGTTCTCTCCATATTCTACGCGGGTTTTCTCCGGGTTCTCCGATTGCCCCCCCCCCCCACTTCAAAAAAAATCACTCGCATTGTCTGGTAAATGTTGGCGCCGGTTGACCGCGTGGCTGCCTTCCCCTTCCCCTTCCCCGCCTCTCTGTGGGTTTCCTCGCTACGCCTCTAATTCGTTGTCTCGCTCCGAAACGTTGGACGAATGTGCGCTGTGGTGTGTTATAAATGATAACCATCGTTACTATGTTCGTGGATTGTTATAAATGATAACCATCGTTACTATGTTCGTGGATTGTTATAAATGGTAACCATCGTTACTATGTTCGTGGATTGTTATAAATGGTAACCATCGTTACTATGTTTGTGGATTGTTATAAATGGTAACCATCGTTACTATGTTCACCCCTGGCTGTAGGAGGCGGCCGTTAACCTGGGTTCGGATTCGCGCCCTGGCCGGCCTGGACACCCACTTCTTGCGGTCAGGCCAACAGGCCAATACCATGCACTGAACCGTGAACTGTTAATGCATTGCATTGTGTTGTTTTCATATTCAGTGGGGTCTGTGATGGGAAATAATTTGTAATAAATTAATTTTTCTTTAGTTCCTGACGCTTTGTATTTGATTTTACGATATATATATTTTCATATAGTTAAACTAGGTGGCGTGTGGTTGGACTGTGGGGAGGAAACCGGAGTACCTGGTGAAAACACACGTGGACACGGAGAGAACATGAAAACTCATCATAGAAAATGCACCTGAACCGAGAATCGAACCCGGGTCCTTACTGCGAGGCGAGAGCGCTAGTCACTCTGCCACCACGGATTGGATCAACAATTTCTCCAGAATATTGTCAGGGCATCCATCGGTGAGCTGAATATTGACATAAAGTGGTCCACTCAGTTAGATAACCATCCTAACCACAAGTAAATCTACCACGGAATGGCTGAAACCGCAGAGATGTCGCGTTTTGAAATGGCCAAGTCAAAGTCCAGACCTTAACCTAATTGTAATGTTGTGGCAGAACGTGAAACGATCAATTCAGGCAGGAAAACAAAAAAATATTACCAAGCCGATGTGTAAGACTCAGCAACAGTTACAGAGAATGTCTGGTTTATAGTTGCTCAATGTACAGGTTCACAGACTTTCTTCGACATAGGAATTAAATGTTGGATTATTTTGCTCAATATATGAATGAAAAAGTAGATTTCTTTGCGTGCTATTGGTGCTATTTATTATTAGATGACTTAGATAACAATGTGATCATATATTCGGTCCAATGTATGCAGAAATACAGAAAATTCTAAAGTCATTACCACGCTAACTCTTGACAGGCCACTGGTAAAAGGTGGCTGACTCCACAGTACTACCGTCTAGGCCACCCTTGAGCCGGTTTCATGGAAAACGGGGTTGGTCACCGAGGTCACCCAAGGGCACACAACTTATCTTATATTTTTATCAACCACCAACATTTTCCAAGTTAGAAGGTCGGTGTTCTCAGAAGCTTTAACGTCACCACATGTGTCGCTAACAGAACCCAGTGATTTTACGCTTGCTCCGTGTGCTTCGTGTTGATTACGTTCACCAGGGTACAGATGCCCCGTATCGCATTTAGCAGACTTGGGTCAATGCGGTTAAGGAGTGCAGCTGAAGGCAAATAATGTCGTGGGGTTTCCCTTCGACAGTCCAAGATACGATGCTAATTAATTTGCCTACTGACTAATTACCCCCCTGCGACTGATTGGCGTCCTATCATAAGTATAGCCCTGACATGTGTAGCCGGTGGCTATGGTAATGATGAGTGATGACGTGTCGACATGGACACGCCTGCACGTACAGAGAACCACACCGGTCCTTGCGGACACGAGATCAGTGAGCAGGAGACTTCGCTCAGATATCGACGTGTTGTGTCACGCTTGGGAGCAGAACACATAAATATACACGAGAGAGACATACGTCGAGGTTGCATAATAATGAGGCGTCTTGTATTATCCGCTGAAGGAGATTTGATGTGGCTTCGTATGTTGGTGGTGGATGTTGTTTGTGAAGTTGGTGCAGGTGACGGTCGAGCGAACGAATAAAGAGTTATTTACATGAAAGAAGCGACGAGTTGGTGTGGGTGACGCAAGTGGTGCGAGTGTGCTGTGGTGGCAGAAGAAGGCGCATCACAACAGCAGCGGCAGAGAGCAGCTGCGGCGCGTGGAACTCGACGAGGAATTCATCATCAAAAAATGACACGACGTGGGGACTATCCATCCGAATGTCCTCTCGTGCGCTCGCATCGTTCGGTTGGTCGAAGCGCGAGTGCTCGTAGGAGTGTGAGTTTATTTTAAGCGTCGCGCCCGTCCACGTCTCTCGTACGATCGCGCGGCAGGTGAGCGGAAAGGGAGACGCGACGGGTGACCTCGGTGAGTGACACTTGCGTCATGTGTCTGCAGTGAGAGGCTCACCGCGCCCTCTACAGTATTAAGCGGGTACTGATAATCAACGAATGACCTCCCATCAATCACCAAGATAGATGTTACTTATTACAGCAGAAAAGAGTCAGTGAGCCTGCAAACTCTGAATACCTGATACCTACGATTAAACAAACGTTCGAACTGACCAAAGCAAGAATGTATAAAATCACAAGGTAAATAAACAAACTCACAGCACAAAGATGAAACCCGATAATCATAACATAAACAGTAACCCACCGGAGACCATGAGAAACGTAATTTCGCTCCTATATACTACAATTGTATACGGATGGGATGACATAAAGTTTATCCATAGAAACTGCACAGCACAACAATTTCCAATCAATCCAATAAATGTATGAGACAAACACGTCCAACCGTGTAACAGTGCGATGGGAATAACTTGAAGAAGATTTATTTTTTACAAAAGGAAAGCGCAAATATAACCCTTCAAACCATCTACCACTTTTTGCAATTGTAGCTGCGCATAAATGTTAATTCTAATTTCGCTCGAGCACTATTCTGTCTGCAGTTTGCATGCTCTCCCCGTGCCCACGTGGGTTTTCGCCGGGTACTCCGGTTTCCTCCCACCGTCCATAGACACGCTGCTGCCTGCGTTAATTGGCCTACTGAGTAAATCACCCCCAGTGTCCTGCGATGTACTGGCATCACATCCTAAGGATAGCTCCCCCTTGCGCCCCCTTTCTGTCAGGTTAGATTCCGGCCCCCTGCGACCGTGTACAGAATCAAGATGGTATTGATACCGAACGTAAAGTCAGCAAGACAGCATCGTCCGCGACACGTTTTTAAAAATGTCACGATTTGACCGGGGCGGCGCGGTCACAGCCGCTGTGGGGCAGCAGCCGCTGCTCACTGCGCCAGGCGTCGCCGCCCACCCAGTTTCGTTCCACGAGTGAAGGTGCCCTGCCATCTGCTGGTCACATGTGGGACTCACAAGTACCTGCTTCATCGTGCAACGGAGCCGGAGGCTATCCCTGCAGACACAAGGCACAAGGCAGCGATATCAACAGGATGGGTCGCCATTCAATTGTCAGGGCACTGGATGTAATTTATCAGCAGGGAAATCAACAGAGGCAGCAGGAGTATCAGCGTGTGTTTAGACTGTGGGAAAAAAACGGAGTATCCGTGCCCGCGAGTGTTTTCGCCGGGTACTCCGGTCTCTTCCCACCATCCAAAGACACGCTGCTGCCCAGGTTAATTGGCCTGTTGAGTAAATTGCGCCAAGTGCCCTGCGATGCACCGACGTCCCGAGTATAGCCTCAACTTGCGCCCTGTGCCTGCCGGGATAGGATCCCCCCCCCCGCCGCGACCGTGTATTACACGATTAAACGGGTATTGATAATGATGAAACTCATTATTCGAGAAGTCGGTCAGTGAGGGGGATTCGAGCCGCCCGCCCGGTATCTCCGCGGCCAGCCTGCACAGTTGCTGCGTGAGCCACGCGTGCTGCAGCAGCAGCAGCAGCTGGCGCAGTAGGCGGTGCAGCAGTGCAGTACAACATCGCACAAACCGCTATAATCTAGCCGCTCGTCGCAGCGCCGTGCACAGTCGCTTATAACCACACTGCATTTTGTGCAACTCTCTTTTGTGATGCCGTGCATCGCCAGGCTGTTGTTTTTGTAGGGTTCTAACAGCATTAACAATCGGCGCGTGGTTATAGTGGTTATGGGAGAAGCCATGTCGAAGAGGTTTAAATCGGGCGAGACGGAGGAAAGATACTTCCCCAATCCCTACGAAGACTACAACGCCGCGCATCCACCCACAGACTTGTTCGACGCTTCGGGGAAGGTACCGTCCACGAGTTGGTGTTGTTTGCATTGTATTTGTTTGTTTTGTCGTTTAATTCCGGCCGGGAGATGTTGGTCGAGGCAGGGTCGGGAGTGGGGTCTCGTGATCAATGTCAGGCTGCCCGGAGAGGCGCGCCATCCCCGGCGGGGGCCTCTATCCGATGACCGGTGACGTACTGGGCCCGATACATATTGATAAATAAGGCGCATTTGGTCGTATTTGCTTTTGAAATATACAAATTCGGGGACCTTATACGCATAGCCGAATTCATAACTGTATCGTGATATATTTCATGCATGTTTGTGAAATGTATACTCGACTATATGTCCAGTACTGTATTCGTAACGAACTGCAGTGCTGTATACAGTGATGTACAGTACACGCTGCGTTCGAGTTTGAGTGCAACTGACACCTGAGTGGGGCGGCGGTGGCCCAGCGGGTAGCGCCGTCGCCTCCTCCTCCTCCTCCTCCTCCTCACAGCAAGAAGGGCCCGGGTTCGAATCTCGGCTCGGGTGCCTTTCTGTGTGCAGTTTGCACGTTCTCTCCCCGTGTCCGCGTGGGTTTTCTCCGGGCACTCCGTGTTCCTCCCATAGTCCAAAAACATGCGGCTGCATAGGTTAATTGGCTTGCAGACTAAATTGCCCGCATTGTCCGGTGATGGACTGGCGTCCTATCGTGGGTATATCCCTGCCTTGCGCCCTGTGTCTGCCGGCATAGGCTCTGGCTCACCGCGACCCTGTACAGAATAAGCGGTTTCTGACAAGAGATGAGATGAGATATATGTGCTGTGTAAACGCGAAATAATTACACTTTACGTGCTTAGATACATAATAGCTGTGTGACGCCACGACTGTGACTCCGGGCTTGTGACGGCTTACAACGGCAACACCACGGCGAGGGTCAGCACCCACTCGGCAATAGATCAGCCAGCGAGCACGGATAAGCAGAGACTTCTTGATTTTCGATGCTTTATTCGAACCAGCAACACAGGGCCGGAGCAGCGGCACACAACGAACCCCTACATCGTGACGCTACCTCCTCCTTCCAATTCCCCCAGGAGACTCCCCCTGCCCTTCCAACCGCTCCTTATATCCCTGCGGCCCATTCCAGAAAGTTCAAACCGACGTCACCCCACGTGGCTTTGTCCCCCCTCTCCAATTAAAGTCCCCGCAGACTGTGCTGCCCGATAGTGGTTATGGGAGAAGCCATGTCGAAGAGGTTTAAATCGGGCGAGACGGAGGAAAGA
>JAZEWT010000007.1:1371658-1393073 GCA_036362905.1 Mordacia mordax | reverse complement strand
GCCTCGCCACGCGCTCCACGCAAACGATCGCTTCCCGGGGGCGGTTGCGCGATCACCGCCGCCAGGCGAGTCGGAGAGAGAACGGGCACTCGCTGCTGACAGCGCTCGCCCCGGTATCCCGCATGGGTGACCGTGCCGTCCGTGCGTCTCCCCCCGCGCACGCAGGTGCGTTCGGCACTGGTGGAGTCGGGGAAGGCCCTGGCGGTGGCGGAGCGCCGCGCGGAACGGTGCCCGCTGCTCTACCAGTGGCACGGCAAGCAGTACGTGGGTGCCGCCCATGGACTGAGTGGCATCTACTACACGCTCATGCAGGTTTGGGGGGCAGCAGGACTGTGTACCATCACTACACCATCGCTGCGCTGTGTACGATCGCTACACCGTGTACCATCGCTACACCGTGTACCATCGTTTTACTCTGTACATTCACTCCACTATTGCTGTGCTGTGTATCATTGCTACACTGTGTACCATCACTATACCATCGCTATACTGTGTACCATCGCTACACCATCACTACACTGTACTATCTCTACACCGTATACCATCGCTCTACTGTGTACTTTCGCTCCACCATCACTGCGCTGTGTACCATCGCTGCACTGAGTACCATCGCTGCACTGTGTACCATCACTACACCGTGTACCATTGCTATACTGTGTACCTTTCACGCCAACATCACTGCGCTGTGTACCATCGCTACACCGTGTACCATCGCTAATCTGTGTACCTTCGCTCCACCATCGCTGCGCTGTGTACCATCGCTACACTGTGTACCACCGCTACATCGTGCACCATCGCTACACCGTGTACCATCGCTATACTGTGTACCTTCGCTCCACCATCGCGACACTGTGTACCATCGCTACACCGTGTACCATCGTTATACTGTGTACCTTCGCTCCACCATCGCTGCGCTGTGTACCATCGCTACATTGTGTACCATCGCTACACCGTGTACCATCGCTATACTGTGTACCTTCGCTCCACTATCGCTACACTGTGTACCATCGCTACACCGTGTACCATCGCTATACTGTGTACCTTCGCTCCACCATCGCTGTGCTGTGTACCATCGCTATACTGTGTACCTTCGCTACACCCTGTACCATCGCTATACTCTGTACCATCGCTACACCATATACCATCGCTACACCGTGTACCATCGTTACACTGTACCATCGCTACACTGTGTACCATCGCTACACCATGTACCATCTCTACACCGTGTACCATCGCTATACTGTGTACCCTCACTACACCATCGCTGAGCTGTGTACTATTGCTGAGCTGTATACCATCGCCACACTGTGTACCATCGCTGCGCCGTGTACTATCACCACACTGTACCATCACCACACTCTGTACTATGCTGTGGTGTAGGTGAGCGGTAGCACAGCTGTTAACGTACTGTGCCACAAACCTGGCGACCCGAGTTCGATTCCCGCTCACGGCCTCCAACGCCAGTGACAATTTCCCGAACTGGCCGCGGGCCTCCATTAGGTCAACTCGGCCTCAAATGACTACCTGCCGGCACTGGCCACCCACCCCCCTCGTGTGCTCTGCCTGCCTTTACAGCTGCCACTCGCGAACACCGCTTGACCCCCCACACAGTCAAGGCTACGTGCGGGACCATCATCCGCATGCGCGCGTGCCTGCTTTGCAGCCGGGCGCCGGCCTGAGCAAGGAGGTGGCGACTGAGCTGGTGAAGCCGAGCGTGGACTACGTGCGCCACAAGCGCTTTCGCTCGGGGAACTTCCCCTCGTCGCTGGGCAACGAGTCCGACCGCCTGGTGCACTGGTGCCATGGTGCACCAGGGGCGGTGCACATGCTGCTGCAGGCGCACAGGGTGAGCTGGCCGAGGCGAGGATCGATTTCCCGCCTGGGGCGCCTTGCCGTGCGGAGTTTGCGTTCACTCTCCACCCCGTGTTCCGTGTGGGTTTCCTTTTGGTTCTCCAGTTTCTTCCCACACCTACTTAATAGGCCGATAACATCGTAATATAACCCGGCATCTGGCAAATGTTGGCGCCGGCTGAATGCGTGGCTGCCTTCCCCTCGCCGCTCTGTGGTTTCCTCACTAAACCTCTACAGAGATGTAAGTCGCCCTGGATAAGGGCGTCTGATAAATTATGATTAATAGTTTTAATTAATAACAACGGACTTCTCATCTCATTATCTGAAACCGCTTGATCCTATATAGGGTCACGGTGAGCCGGAGCCTATCCCGGAAACACAGGGCGTAAGGCAGGAATACACCCGACGACGGGACGCCAGTCCATCGCCGAACAACGGACTTCTCACAAGGGAAAGTCTCTAGATGTTGTGGCCCAAGAGTTCTCGAGCTGATTACGACCCCCGCTCCCTCTCGACATGCCACCTCCACTGGCACGCGCACAACATTTACGGTCATCTGTATGGATATATGCCCATGTCAAAATATAATAAAGTAATAATGTATCGTTGTACTGGCGTCACATCCTAGGTATAGCCCCACCTTGCACCCTCTGCCTGCCGGATTAGACTTGCCCCTCGCGACCCTCTACAGGATTAAGCGGGTATTGAAAATGATAATGAATGACATTGTCTTCAATGCAAATTAATAATAGCTGTTTGATGATTTTTTTACAGGCCGGATAAAATGCATTGTCAGACCTTGCCCGTGGGCCATATGTTTTGCTAAAAGAATCTTTTTTCACGAATTATGCAGATGTTGAAAAACAGAAATAGTTTTACGCTTTGTGAGAATTACTCTTAAGAGATGCTGTTTCTGGATAGCTGTGTTGGGCGTTCCTCTATGGCTATCCCTAAATAGCAGGTCTTAAAAGCAGTTCTCGTACATCAAGCCAAGGATACCTGCTTCATATTTACCCTTTCTAGCAGCAAGACAGGTTTTATGGTGTTCAAACACAGAATACACACCTTTAGGATGGCATCAAATTTATAATACACCGATTTGTGGTAAAACCTGCAAACATACATACTTCGGGATTCATAGATGTTTATTATTATGGCAGAAAGTACCTAGTGAGCTTGCAAGCTCTGGATGTGAGATTCCTATGATACAATGCTGACTCCTATCTCTAACACTGAGTTCTGTATCTAAAACAGGCTCCTTTCTCTTACGCTGGCTCCTATCTCTAACGCTGGCTCCTATCTGTATTCTTCTATCTCTTGACACTAGATGGATAGATATTTATTAGTACAGTAGAAAGTACCCAGTGAGCGTGCATACTCTGGATGCGGGATTCCTGTGACACAACAGACGTCCTGAAACCAATGGGCCTGCGCCAGAGACTGCCTTTTGGCAACATTTCGTCTGACTCTGGTGAGACACGGCCATAAAGTAGGTATCCGCTCAAGAACAATCAAAATGCCGCAGCATTAAAACTCTAGCAATGGAAACCTTTAAGCCACTATAGAGTAAAACCTTGATGTCAAGAAGCCTCTATTCAATAGACTCTGGAAGTAACGGCTGCTGTCCTCTTATTTCCGAGACAGCGGTCTGCATTAAAAATAATAGAAATAAAGCCTTTTATTTATTTTAGTGATTGTAATGCTGCTGTTAGATTCGATGTTTTACTCTTTTCAAATGTTTTCATAACGTATATGTTGTTAAAAGATATGCTCATCTTTCTGTGAGATCGTCAGAGAAACATCCAGATTGAATTAACAGATGCTGGAGGAGAGCACATTTTTGCTATAAACGTTAAAGCCTTTCAATAATAATAATAATGTTACAATTTGTAATGCGCGCAACGTTCCGTGCCTCGCCATGGAGATAAGTCACAGGCTGTCGGGGCTAATGTTGTTAACGTGCACCTATTTAGGGCGCTCCTGTTCTCCCCGTGCGTGTGTGTGTGTGTGTGCGTGTGTGTGTGTGCGTGTGTGTGTGCGTGTGTGTGTGTGCGTGTGTGTGTGTGCGTGCGTGTGTGTGCGTGTGTGTGTGCGTGCGTGTGTGTGTGCGCGTGTGTGCGTGTGTGTGTGCGTATGTGTGTGCGTGTGTGTGCGTGTGTGTGTGTGTGTGTGTGCGTGTGTGTGTGCGTGTGTGTGCGTGTATATGTGTGGCTCAGTGGTCAGCGCGCTGGGCTACACACCCGGCGATCTGAATTCGAATCCCGCTCACGGCCAACACCAGTGACGACTTTCTGAACCAGTTCCAGGCCTCCCCTAGGTCGACTCAGCCTCACATTAGTACCTGGTACAATGTGAAAATATTGCCACTGGTGAGACTAAGGCGGTCGGATGTGGTGTTGGTCACCCACCCCCTCGTGTGCCATGTCGACCTTCATAGGTATTTGCTAACGGCACTTGACTCTACAGTCTTAGGCTACAGGGAGGTCTTTGTCTTTGTGTGCGTGTACGTGTGTGCGCGTGCACGCGCGTATGTGTGCGTGTGCAGGTGTTTGGGGAAGAGAAGTTCCTGCGCGATGCACTCGAGTGCGGCGAGGTGGTGTGGCAACGTGGCCTCCTGCGCAAGGGCTACGGCCTGTGCCACGGCGTCGCGGGCAACGCCTACGCCTTCCTGGCACTCTACCGCGCCACGGGGGAGCACGCGCACCTCTACCGCGCGTGTCGGGTGAGGCGACGCTCACCACCGCCACTGGCCGCCGACTTGCACTGCTGGCCCCCACCAGGAGTCCCGCATCCACAGCTTGCAAGCTCGCTAGGTGTCTCCCGCTGCGATAATGAAAATCACCATCGTCACCACAACGCGCCGCTCTCTCCGCCGGTAGTGCACGGTGCGGTGGTTTGGTGAGCGAGCGCCCCACACCCGGCCGCCTTTGTCTCCCTAGTGGAAATGTCTACACGCTGCACTAGGTACTCATGAGACTGAATCGACGTAGGGGAGGCCCGGGACCGGTTCATAAAATCGTCACTGGTGTTGGCCGTGAGCGGGGATCGAACTCGGGACACCGGGTTTGTAGCCCAAAGCGCTAACCACTGAGCCATCGCTCCCCACACACGTATGCACACCACCGCTAGTCCTTCACTCCACATCATAAATCCGTACTGCTTAAGTAACGTGCTTGATGTCAGGTTCGTGCCTGACACCGATGTTGCGTCTTGATTCTCAGTTTGCGGAGTGGTGCTTGGATTATGGGAAGCACGGATGCCGCATTCCTGATCGTCCCTTCTCACTGTTTGAAGGTAAAACCAGCCCGCGCAAGTGTGTATGTGTGGCACCGTGTTGCGGGGAGTGGCGCTGCTGTCTCGCAGCAAGGTTCCAGGTTTGATTCCCGGCTCGGTTTAAATCTCGTTCTTCCCCGTGTCCACGTGGGTTTTCGCCGGGTACTCTGGTCCCATGTTGGGCTGACATCATATGCTGAGTATAGCCCAACCTTGCACGCTCTGTCTGCTGAGACAGGCTCGTGCTGCGCAAGACCTTGTACGGGATTAAGCGGGTACTGACAACGATAAATGTGCGCACATACGCCAGATCTGCTTTGCTCAAAGATCGCTTTATATACAGCCTTTAAACATTTCACGACATACATCCGTGACCTACTTCAGACACCCTTCTCAACACGACAACTTCGATCCTCCAATACGGGCTTTCTGCATGTGCCCGCGCAAGAAGACAGAGCCTTCTTGCGCGCTGCTCCCAGACGTTGGAACTCCCTGCCATTGTAAATTCGCTTAGCTAAGTCCCTGGGAATCATCTTCAATTCCCGTCTCAAGACTCATTTGTTCTGTAAGGCTTTGAAGTCCACTGGCTGGGACTGTTGTTGTTGTTCACTGTTGTTATGCTCGGATGCTAACTCGCTCTTTACCTGCGCCTGCTCAGGAACACTTATTCCTTCATTTATTTAACAATATTTGTTTCTGTTCTTTGTCTTTCATTCATTTATAGCCATTGTTTTACTCTAATTGATCTACTCTGTTGTTGTAAACGTGCCGTTCTCTGCACAGCTGTGTACAGCGCTTTGTGACCCATGGGTTGCACTCTAGAAGTGCAAATATTATTGATTTGCTCATTTGCTGTAAGCGAGGACCTATGTGCCGGCTGGCACGGCACACGAGGGCGGGGGTATGGGTGACCCGCACCAGACCATGTCGCCCTCATGCCATGATGTTTCAACTGGCCACGCCATGCAACCCGTGTGTGCACCGCAGGGATGGCCGGGACCATTCACTTCCTCGTGGACATGCTGAGGCCCGACGCTTCCCGCTTCCCCGCTTTCGAGTTGTAGCCGGCGACGTGGTCACGACGCGGCGGTACAGCAAGTAGGTTGACGACCTGTCTCCGCATGCCGTTTTGAGTGCTCTCCTGTGTTATGCGTGTGCCTCAGTTTCTTACGTCCATGCGGCTTTCTACTCAGTTGCCAAAACTTACTTTCGAACGGGAATTGGCCAAACCAGATGAAGGACAGGACTAAGTCGGTATCTGTTAACAGTATTGAAATATACAACAAGCAGCGGATGTCAGCCAAACAATTCCGTGATAGCAAACACTGCAAACTTAACGTGACGGGTGGCTTCGATGAGTTCGCACTGAATTACGGGCAGTCCCCGGGTTACCAGTGGTATCCGTTCGCGTTTCAATTTGTCTGCTTGTCGGAACGCGATACGGTATTGAATGTTATAGTCTGCGTACGAAGCATTAATGCACTCCGTGCTTTCAGGATTTGGACATTATTAGTACTATTGTAGATTTCTATAGTTTATAAACCATAAATCAATTTTAAAAATATTTAATGTTAGCGTCCATGCAGTGTACTGTACACTGCAATTAATACTGTCTAGTGGGAGCTAATGCATCAGGGCGAGTGTTGTTAACAAACGAGCGTTCGTGAGCCAGGGACTGCCTTTACTAATGGGACGGATGCTAAGATTTTCTGCCCTTGCTCTTTGGTAAATTTAGTTGTAGGGTGGCGCCGTGGTAGCTGTCTGACAAGGTGGTTCGCATCCTGCCTCGGACACCTTTCTGTGTGGAGTTTGTGTGTTCTCTCCCCCTGTTCCGTGTGGACTTCTTCCGGATTCTCCACTTTCACTCATTAATTGGCTGGTAACATCGGACGCATTGCTTGGTGGTTTTAGCGCCGAGTGGCTGCCTTCCCCATTTAATGCATGCCGTGCGAATTATTCATTGAAATACTGAATTAACGGTCACAGTTTGATTCGAAGATTTATTTTTTTTGTAACTGTGGTCAGTGTAGCGACCTCTAGTGGCTGAAGTGGGCACGCTTCCTGGGATTGTCACGATATGGCAAAGATCGACATTTATCGCGTCATGTTTTGCAAAATATCGACTGCTGTTGCGCTCGTTTTTATTTTTTGACAAAATATTTGTGAATAAGCAGTCATTTAAGATTTAACAAGTCGCGAAGTCAATACTTGGTAGTAGATTTTATGGGCCAACCGTATGCATGCCCGTTGTACGTTTTCAGTTAATTTGATTTTCTTCAGTTTAACGGACAGCATGTACAAGTCTGAGATTGTAACGTTACCATGAAACGGCTTAACAATGAACACATTTGTGCGTAACAGTCTTAAAGAGTATATAATAGGCAGTGCTTTAGGCAATGGCCCTTCTTTGAAGCGCACAGGCCAGGGGTAGAAAAGCGGCCTCTTGTGCTTGAAGAGCCATCGTCTTGACTCACCACCGATTACAAGAAATGGTTTCCAATGCGGGGCGGCACGGTGGCCCAGTGGTTAGCGCTGACGCCTCACAGCAAGAAGGTCCCGGGTTCGAATCTCTCGGCTCGGGTGCCTTTCTGTGTGGAGTTTGCATGCTCTCCCCGTGGGTTTTCGCCGGGTACTTCAGTTTCCTCCCACAGTCCAAAAGCATGCTCCTGGATAGGTTGATTGGCTCGCAGACTAAAATTGTCCCGCAATGCCCTGCGATGGACTGGCGTCCCGTCGTCGGGTGTATCCCTGCCTTGTACCCTGTATTTCCGGGATAGGCTCCGGCTCACCGTAACCCTATATAGGATTAAGCGGTTTCAGATGAGATGAGTTTCCAATGCGGTAAACTGTCACATTAGTACATCACCAATGAGCTTTAAGTGCTTATTGAAGGATGTTGACTTGTGACTTGTACACCAAAGCAGGATGACCTCATTTAGTTCATACGTGATCTCGAGGCTGATTGGAAGTGCAGCAAAGCACAAAAGCAGTACATATGAAATAGAAAATATATATGCTCGAAAGTGATATTGTGAAGTGTAATTTCAGCCCTAAAACGTAAACCCGTCACATGTATGAATCACTAAAAATTGCTTGCTACGTGATTCAATGCATGTATCCTGAGCCATTCATTGATCCAACCTCAGCTATTCCTTCACTGTTGCCCTCAGTCCTTTGTCAAAGATTACATTGCTAGAACATTTACCCAGTGTGCATTTATTAAAACCTCTTCCAAGGCTGTAATGTTGTTCTGCATGAGACGTTTACTTTTTCGAAAGTGGTTTTGGTTGGTGTTTGCATTTTGTAAAAAGCAATCCCTTAAAATCCGATTAAAAACTGATCTTTGTGAAAACGCGTTTTTGCCAGTGGCAGCTGAGGCATGTGGGGGCAGTGGATTGTGACCACCTTACACATTTCCTTCATGTATTGAGATCTTGACGTGCCGTTCTCTCCGCAACTGTGCAGCGCTTTGTGACCCTCGGGTGAAAAGTGCTCTATAAATGAAATTATGTTTTAATAGCTCCATGTTGTAGCCGTATGAATCAGGCCATATCCAGGTTGGTGGGTTGCATCCTAACGGTGGGGGTGTATTGGAGCAGAATTACAGGCAGATTCCCTTTCTGATGCAAACCTTTAATCGGAGTCTTCAGATCGTCTGGAACGTCCTCCAACCAGACCAGTTCACCCAAAGACCTTAGCAGTATTATACTTCACCGGAACACCCAACTCCACAAGGGTGTTTGCTTCAGTGAGCTGCTCTTTCGGGATAGCCGTGTCTTAACTTTGTGACATTTCAACCTCCCCACATTGGAGAAGCATCCTCAGGCGTTAACTAAGAATGCCTACACCGTGGGAGGTAAAACGTGGCAAAGGTGAGAGGAATAGCGATCGACACTATCCCAAACAGCAGGTTTTGGAAGCAATCACCATTCATTAAGCCATGAAAACCTACATCAGTACGAGGTTATAATCCATGTCAATTGCTTTTACTAGTTGGTCTCCCTGTAAAGCTTCCAACGGAATGGGTCATCCCCACAGGTAGCAGGTAAATAAAAATACCTTTAGACCAGATTTTTTCGTCTTAAGTTTTCAAGTTACCTGAGGATGCTGATTGCAATTATCAGCAAAAAGTCGTATTCATGGTTATTGGTCATGAAAGCCGTCGTGTTAGTTGCAAACCTCTGGGTAGGATACCCTTCTGAAAACCAGAAAACTGGAGAAACTACTGTTAAGCAGGGGAAACTGCTCTCTTCACTGGCGTTCCTCAAGAGATGCAGGGATTTAAAGGTGTTGCATATACATTTCTCCCTATGGGTCCTTGCACAGGTAGGCACAGGACATCACAATCTCCCTATATATAAAAAACCCACATCTCCGGATTGGCTCTTCCCAAATTAGTTTGTTACCTAATGACGCTGACTGCTCTCGTTATCAGAGTCTTGAGTTTTCCGTGTTTCTAATCATGTACAACATTGGAGACCTAAGTAGTCACCTAGCGAGCATGTATTGCAGTTCATACACCACCACTAACCACATTGCTCCACAAAACAACATGTTTCACAATAAAGGGGATCTTTATTTTTGGACAACACAAGAGCAGAGAGGCTGTGGAGGCTACCACGCTGCCAACACACATTTGTACAAATGTGCCTAACTGCAAGTGACAAGTGCAGCGGTTTCTAACCAGAGGTGTTCTGCGTAGTTATTAAGAGCAGGTGGGACCAGTGAACAATTTACAAAGCCTGCTGATGCTCCTCGGCCAACCTCTCAGCCTTCGTGACAACCTCTTCAATGGGCCCCACCATGTAGAACGCAACTTCTGGTAGGTGATCCAATTCACCTGTGGGCCACAAGCACCCGTCCGTTTGTCACTATTTGTTTTTTGCATACAGCGACTTTCATTGATAATTACACATTATAATGGCGCACATTCGTTTTATGTCAGAATTACTCAGGTGCACGTAAACAAGAGGTGGGGAGGGGAAAAGCAGCCACGTGGTTAGCCAGCACCAACATTTGCCAAACACTTTGCCCTATAAATAATGATGGTATGTGCCAATTCATTAATGAGGTTTTTATTATGGGAGGAAACCGGAGTATCCCGAGGAAATCTAAGCGGAACAGGGGGACTGAACAAAAGCATCACACAGAAATGTGCCTGAGGTAGGAATCAAACCATCTCCAGCAAGACCTGTGAAGCATATGTTACCACTGCACCACCCGCCTAATCGTGTACAGTATCGTAGTGAGCCTATCCCGGTCTTTTGCGATTCCAAAAAAAAATCACCCAAACACGTCATAGACAACAATTAAATGTGATGACGCTGTGCAATCCGCACCTCCGAGGATCATCTTGAATCCCTTGATGGTGTCGGCGAGAGGCACCAGCTTGCCCTGATGGCCTGTGAACACCTCGGCCACCTACGGGCGTCACAGGGAGACAGACACGTGTCGGTCTCCGTCAGCCGGGGAAAACATTTCACTTCGGGAGGGGTGGTCGGAGCAAAGTCGGTTACACACTAAATACCGCCACATAGAGAGAAGGGCTTTTGTCGGCAACAGATTAATGGGCCGACAATGTGAAGATGTAAAAGAGATGTTACCATTACTACTGGCAATAATACAAGTGTTAAGGTCTTGAAATACCAAATACACACCATTCACAGTTTCAAGTTTGCAAAAAGTCACAATGACGGTGGCAAAATGTATTTATAATGTACGCATTGTCCTTGAAACAGATTGGCACAGAGCAGTAATGGCTTTCTTTAGAGCCTGGTCTCACATCTTAGGACAACGCAGATATCAATGCTTTAGTAGCTCGGGTCGAGCTGTAAAAAATACCCATATCTGACATGTGAATTTAGGTGCACTGTGTGACTGTGCGGATGATGCAATGGTGAATTGTAAAGTGGTCCAATGAAGAATATGGAAAATTTTAACATACGAGGGAAAGTCAAGTTTTTACAGGATAACTCAATTCACTTTTTAGAATCGGGAAACTACAAATGCAACACTCATTAAACTGCAAACAGACTAGACAATGGTGAGTAAAAAAAACTAATATTAGGGATACAGTTTTCTGCAACAAGATTTTTTAACACATTAATCACATTGACATGCTACAGCCATGCGTCAATCGATACGCACGATCGTTTACCCATGGACTAAGAGTTGGTAAAAAGACATCACCACACAGGTCAGTACAAGCTGTGGGGGTGAAGGTAGGCATCTCAACCAGGACAAGTTCACAACCATTAACTCAGGCCAGAAATCGCACCCATGCCTTCATTCACAGCAACGTGTAAACACTGCCCCACAGCACAGAAAAAGCTACAAAGGCAATCAAAAGTTGATTCATCCACATGTTGAGGCGAGGATCCACCCTCACTCACCTGGAAGGGCTGCGACAGGAAGCGCTGGATCTTGCGAGCACGGGCGACAGTCAGTTTGTCCTCCTCTGACAACTCGTCCATTCCCAGGATAGCGATGATGTCCTGCAGGGACTTGTAGTCCTGAAAGTGGCAGCGAGGGATGAGAATCAAACGAGGCTTTCGATTGGCAAAACAATCCCACGCAGCTATCCTGACGGTCAACTAACCCTCACTCTTTTCATCATCTGTGTACCAGCAAGGACGTCCCCACATTTCCCTAATACCCCATATGCACTGGCACATCTGAGGCACATAGTAGAGGTAGCTTATCCATTTCGTTACTTAGCACCATTTGTGTGCTGCTGACATAGAAAATGATTTTCACGTTCTGTTCACGTCATCATTATCAATACATGCGTAATCCCGCACAGGGTCATGGGGTGCTGGAGCCTATCCCAGCAGACAGAGGATGCAAGGCGGGGCTATACCCAGAATGTTACGTCATTACATCGCAGATGCTCTGTTCAAGTGACAAAACCTAACTGGCCATGTTGTTGGGTGGAGGCGGGTTTCATTTTACTTGACCCAACCTCAAAAGTCCTCCATCGGACACATAACCCCTATCTGCGACTGGCAAAGGCACCACGCACCTGAAGGATCTTCTGCACCCCACGCGCCACCTCGTAGTGCTCGAGGCCCACGATATTGGGGTCCATGATGCGGGAGGTGGAGTCGAGGGGGTCCACGGCCGGATAGATACCCAACTCGGCGATTGCACGCGACAGCACGGTGGTGGCGTCCAAGTGAGCGAAGGTGGTGGCCGGGGCAGGGTCAGTCAAGTCGTCGGCAGGCACGTAGATGGCCTGCGTGGCGGAAAGGGCGGTAGGGAGCAAGTGGACACTTCGAGTTCACCGCCAACACTACAACAGGCAGCGATGGTAACATCTCACTCCACCTGCGTCACCCGATGGTCGTGACTGAGGCTTATTTGGGTAATTTAAATAAATACGGAAAAGCAATAACTTATCGGACTTGACAAACACTTTATCTAAGAACGCTCAAGGCATGTGTATGAAAACAATACCGCAACAAGGTTACAACACAATAAGAACATAAACATAGTTACGGACAGTCAAGAAGTAATAGCGTCACTTATACTGTAAGGGGGCAACATGGTGTCTTCGCGAGTATCGCGGCCACCTCTCAGCAAGGTGCAATGCTTAAGCCTTGTCAGCGTTACGGAATATTTCTGACGAATATTCATGTGGTCCTTCTTACTTGCGATGCCCATACCAAACACATACGTGCCTAGCCAACGCACAACATTGACATGTGCGTAAGGAACACTGGACCACCATCACCTACTCCAGTGCCCAGGACTCTGCACAATCTCTTATATCCCTTCGCAATCCCTTCACCAGCACGGTGGTGCAGTGAGTCGCGCTGTCGCCTCACAGCAAAAAGAACCCAGGTTCGATTCCCGGCTCGGGCACCTTAAATGTGGAGTTTGCGTGTTCTCCCTGTTCCCGTGTGGATTTTTGTCGGTTACTTCGGTTTTCACCCACTGTCCAGACACGCCGCTGCCTAGGTTGATTGGCCGGCTGAATAAATTTCTCAAAAAAGTGTTCCTTGCGATGTACTGTAGTCACATCCTGGGTATTCCCTGGCCCTGTGCCCTGTCGGCTGGGATAGGCTACAGCCCCCCCACGATCCTGTAGAGGATTAAGCGGGTATTGATAATGAATAAATCCTTTCGCCATCCCTCAACGCAGCACCCTCTTCCTCCTCCTCTGTTCACTGCGCCTCACCTGCACGGAGGTGATGGAGCCCTTCTTGGTGGTGGTGATGCGCTCCTGCATGGTACCCATGTCCGTGGCAAGCGTGGGCTGGTAACCCACAGCGGAGGGGATTCGGCCGAGAAGCGCGGACACCTATGTGCGGTAAGGGAACGGAAAGGGTCAGCGCAAGCACCCCTCCCCCCCACACTTACAGCCTCCCCTAGCCACTGCATTATCCCAGGGGAATCACTATCCACGCTGTCTCATCAACAAGTGTTCCTGATTTTATTCTAGGTGTGCTAGTTGGATATTTAAAAAATCCTGTGATGAAACTCGAAAAACACATTTGTCAGCAATGATAAAAACATTTTCTCGTGCCGAAAATAGACTAGGCTCAAGTGCTGTTAGCAAGCACCTATGTTTATATATTTGAAAATTCTACTGCAGAACACCACTGCAAACCCTCCTCAGTTAAACAGAAGTTAACATCACGGCTTTCAGAAGAACGAAAGTCATAATTTTTTTCATCATCGGAGGGAACATCTGCAGCAAAATCGCATGCGCGTAGACAGATGTTTATTATTACAGCAGAAAATACCCAGTGAGCTTGCAAGCTCTAAATGCGGGACTCTTGCAACACCACAAATGTATTAACCGACCAACGCAACAATGTACAAACTTAAATGGTAACTAACACAAACCGCACAAATTCGTGCAAAAATAAAACCCTAACAACTGAACCTTTCAAGACTCATTATCAATGATGGTTATAATTGTATTGTGATATATTTCTGTGCCGTATCACATTGCGCATCAAGTTAGCTGCGTAATAGCTGTGCGTCAATGTCAGCAGTGCGTGCACGCTAGCCCCGCGCCACGCTAGCCGTGTGTGTGCCACGCGACTCCCCCCAGTGCACCTCGGAGCCGGCCTGCGTGAAGCGGAAAATGTTGTCGATAAAGAGCAGCACGTCCTGCCCCTCTTGGTCACGGAAGTACTCAGCCACGGTGAGCCCCGTCAGGGCAACGCGGGCGCGTGCACCGGGCGGCTCGTTCATCTGCCCGTACACCAGCGCCACCTGTGGGGAGCGACAATGCGAGCGACCGCATCACCCAGTGGGCCCGTTGAGGCCATGGAGAGCGTACCGGACGAGCGGGTGCGCGGAGCGGATGTGGGAGAACCGCTGAAAGGGCGAGTAACAGCCCTCGCTTACCAGGTGCCTGCCTGCCCAAGTGTCTGGATGTCTGCTTAATTCGCTCTGTGCAATGCTAGCTCTGTACGGCGCTTTGTGATCCTCGGGTGAAAGGCACTCAAGAAGTGCAAATATTGTAAATTGTCTGGAAGGATGGATGACCGCCTAGCTAGTTGGGTGGCTTTTATGCTGGGTAGCTGGGTGGCACAGCGGTCACATCTGCGCCTCACAAATTCCTGCCTGAAGCAGTTCGGCTCCCGGCTCAGGTGCATTTGTGTGGAGTTTGAATTCTCTCTCTCCCCCGTTCTGCGTGGGTTTCCTCCGTGTTCCCCGGTTTCCTTCCACATCAAAAAAAACTAATTAAATTAGCCGATAACATCGTGATATAACGAAGTGTCTGGCAAACGTTGGTGCTCGCTGAATGCATGGCTGCCTTCCCCTCGCCTCTGTGGTTATCTTACTACACCTCTGTAATGATGCAAGTCACCCTGGATAAGAGCGTCTACTAAATAATAATAATTAATCAAATGGCTGATAAATCATAATATACAGGAAGCAGAGTCTGGCAAATGTTGGTGCCAGGCGACCATGTGGCTGCATTCCCCCCTGCAGTTTTCTAGCCTCCGTATCCGCGTCTCGTTCACGACCGGGCGTGGAGTTTACGCGCCTCAAACATTATTTTATTTTTTACTGGCTTGCCGGCTTAATCATGTCTAGCTTCAAGGTCGTCCTATAAGCTGCGCGGCTACAGCAACTTGAACACCTGAGTGTCTGAGTTGCACAGCTGACACTGATAAGCCGACCTGCCCTACCTTTCCGCGTGTCAATTTGAATGGATGGCTACCTGCATGTCCCTGCCTCACGGGGTTAGCCACCAATTTGCTTTGCTAGGCTGACTGACCAGCTACATAAATGTAACTTCTGAGAGCCTTAGGTGACTGGTTAACTGACCACTTGTCTCGTTCAGTTCCCTGTGCCACAAGGAACTGGTTGGCTCCTTCTGTCACTGGCTAACCAGTTAGCGCCTGGTATCACTGCTGATTAGCTCCTTGCCGAACAATGGCTTGCAGATTGGTTTTACTCTCTATCCGTGCGCCTTGCGGCCTTACTAGCTCTCCTGCCTAAATGTTAAGGTGTCTGTATCTAGCTGACCACATGGTCGTGTGTGCACGCAAGCCACATGCTGAGCAAGCCCGACGTTGGTGGTGGGGACGGGCGGCCGAGCAGCACCTTGGAGGTGGTGTCCTTGAGGTTGATGACGCCAGACTCGATCATCTCATGGTAAAGATCGTTGCCCTCGCGGGTTCGCTCCCCGACGCCAGCGAACACGGAGTAACCTCCGTGCGCCTTCGCCACGTTGTTGATCAGCTCCATAATGAGCACGGTCTTCCCCACGCCGGCACCGCCAAACAGGCCTGTACCACGCGAGTCAAAGGGACTGAGCGGAAGCATCTTTGCCACTTGTTGGGGAGATTAGCGAGTTGATCCAAACAACTGCTCAAATCCTGTCTCACGACGTGGGAAATAAACACCTGCCATAGGAATAAGGCATATCTACCAGCCTTGGACTGTAGATAAGAGATGAGCACCGCATCATTGCTCACTTGAGCAAAAACTCACTATTTTTTTATTATTAACCATGACACATTTACTGTCCGCTTCACAGTGGATGCTAAAAACCTTGTAAAGCCACTGTTAAAAACAGCAGGATGTGTGCTCCACCGGCACGGCATAAATCCAACAAATTAGCAAATTACTTGTTTGGTTAAAAACTCGGCAATATCGCCAGAGTTTGAAATTGCATATGACGGGCCAGTTTTTAATTTATGACCACCACGGTCAACATCACACACAGACCATCACGCAGACATGTGCACACACCTATGTGAGTGTTGACGCTAAAGTGAACCACTGCTGTCGAATGTTGATTAAGCTAAACATGCATGAACCTAATATAAACACCCCTTCAAACCCTCCTCAGTCTAAAAAAATAACATCACGGCTTTCAAAAGAACTAAAGTCATAATTTTTCTCATCATCGGAAGGAAGAGGTTTGCAGCAATGTCACACGTTAATAAACACTTAATCAGAAACTGAACCTATAACCTTCAATAGTCAGATGTAATGAGAATTGCTCTTAGAAGTTGAGCTTTCAGTTGAACCTTCCTCAGCTCTCCTATTTTTGTAAGGCATCAATCCTGGAGTTTGGCACCATCAAGCCCAAAGATGCCTCCAACTTCAAAGGCAAAGCATCGCGAAGGAGAGAAGGAAAGCTCGACACTGCTCACCCTGTAACAGCAGTTCTCGTGCAACATCTATAAAGGCAATTATTTAAAGCAGCACTAAGTTGCTGGTCATAGCAGACAAATACGGGTCTTAACCATTGGGACTTATTATCAAGCGAGGCAACGTTGTACGATCTCCAACCCACAACCGGCTCACCGATTTTGCCACCCTTGGCGTAAGGGGCTAATAGGTCGACCACCTTGATGCCAGTCACCAGGATCTCCTGCTCCACACTCATCTCCACGAACTCGGGCGCCTCCGCATGGATGGCAGCAAACCTGCACGGCAACACACGTGTACACACACACGCGTACACACACACACGCGAGACACGCGTACACACGCACATGCGAACACAAGCACAAGCGTACACACGCACACACGTGAGCACGCACGTGAGCACACGTAAGCACACACGTGAGCACACGCACACACGTGAGCACGCGCGCACACGTGAGCGCGCGCGCACACGTGAGCGCGCGCGCGAGCGCGCGCGCGAGCGCGCGAGCGCGCGCGCGAGCGCGCGCGCGAGCACGCGCGCGAGCACGCGCGCGAGCACGCGCGCGAGCACGCGCGTGAGCACACGCACACCTGTACACAAAGTTCCCCCGTTAGGGCAAATGCCGCTATAAAGCACCTATAAAGTCTGGCAAGGCACACGAGGGGGTGGGTAGCCGGCAACACCCATCCACTTGTTTCCCCGGTGGTGTTTACTCACCGCACCAGGTACCCGTTTAATGCTGAATCAACTCATGAGAGCTCCCGGACAAGTTCAGATATCCATCGATGAGTTCTCCGAGTACTTTTGCCGATTGGGCCACACTATTCATCAACGATATTGGTCGTGAGCGGGAAGGCCATATTCACTGTGTGCTGTGCTAACCACTGCACCACTCGCCATGCGTGCTAAGATCAACCACTGCTATAGGCACAAAGAGTGAACTACTGCAACTGCAAACCCTCCTCAGTAAAAAAAAATGTGACATCATGGTTTTCAGAAGAACGAAAGTCATAATGTTTCTCATCACCGGAGGGGAAATGCTTCTGCAGTAACACGTGTGGCAGGCACATCATCCCTGAATAACAACGGCAGTTAACACTACCACTGGATTCAATATTTTTATACACATTTCCAACACATTAGCTGTGCTCATACATTCTAACATTTGCTTTAAAAATAATTATTTGATCACTCATCATTAAGGCGTTTGTTTGGTAGCCATTACCAGGGATCATTCTTTTCCACGTTTTCCCATCCTTTCCACTGTCTTTGTCCACGTTTTGATTGGCCTCCTACCTCTACGAACTTGCCCCGCCTTCCTATTAAAATTTCATGCAAGCTTTGATCCAGTTATCATTTTCTTTCCGCTAAACATGACCGACCCATCTCAACCTACTCTTTCTTAACACGGCCGTTATTGTCTATCTCTGCATGCTCTCTTTTAATTCTACACTGGTTATTTTGTCACTATGATCATTGCTGGTGAATCACCGATTGGAATTTACAAAATAAACTGAGCTGGCTATCACTTCAATACACCCCTTAGCAATCAAATGTGGTTTAAAAAGCAGTGGATTTAAAATGATTGCCTTTGTACTCCAGTTGAAAATAAATGTTCAGTGCGCAACCCAGAAAGATTTTTGACCACAGATTTCATGACGGTAAATCACAACAAATTTACATTAGAACCAGCAATGCGACCCAGGGCTTGACAGACGGCAAGCCAGTAATGTACTGTGAAAACCGCTGGTTTAAGTAATGTCACCTCATTAAAATACCGTCGAGCACGGCTAAACTTAAGTGGAACGTTAAAGTGCGACAATCTCTTTTGTGGCTGGTTTGAGACCATAAAGCTGTAAACGGATCAAAAACTAGTGCAGGTTTAGCATCCCCAACTAAGCCAGTGTGAGCTCGGTGGTTGTAAGCAAACCACCTGCAAATGTCTGTTTACCAGGCTCAATTACATCAGTGGCCCTGGAATGGTGGTGGGCATTCCACATTCCATTGACTTATGCATAGAGGTGGTTATTTCAATACAGCGTACATCTTGTAACATATATACGCGATCGCAACTAATGTGCTACCTCTGCTCTGTAGTCTCAAATAACATGAGTGAATAATCTCAACTGTCAGTCAGTCATGCTGTGGTTGATAGTCACGGTCATCGTCACGGTCATCGTCACACATGTCCTCATCAACCCATAATCAATCGTGTGGTCAACGCTCAAAATGTCGATGCCCAAGTTGACGATACGGTCGACGGACTCTAAGGGTTGGGATTATGTAAGTTGGCGACAACTGCAACAAAGCCCGTCCCCGCGATATGGTCTCCAGCGAACCTCGTCGCGAGGATGAACACCGCTCCGCGCAGACACTACTCACTGCTTGGAGCTGATGGGACCCCTCTCGTCGATGGGCTCGCCGATGACGTTCATGATGCGCCCCAGCGTCTCGGGCCCCACGGGGATGCGGATGGGCGTGCCCGTGTCCAGGCATACCTGCCCACGCACCAGCCCCTCCGTGCCGTCCATGGCGATGGTGCGCACCGTGCTCTCCCCTGCACAACCATGGCTACGAGTTTACGTTTATCGAACGTGCCGCGGCACGTCTTTCCGGTGCGACACGCTAACCACCGTGCAAACTGCTCCCCTTGATGCATAATTAACAGCTGCGTTAAATAACCGCATTTATCCAGGGAAGAGATCGGCGAGGCTCAACACTTTCAGGCGAGGCCCCGCATTGTGATGTTAGACAAATTGCTTGAACATTCTGCAAGTTAAAAAAAACGTCTGGAAACCAAGAAACACGAACACACGAGGGAACAACCTTCACATGTGTAGACAGGTCAACGCTCACCTTCCCGATAATCTCACGTCATCGCAAGTAAAACATGTTTAAAGCGTCACTGAACGAGGGTCGACGATTTACGTTCACCGCCGGTCGTTTCGCATTGGTCGCTAATAATACTCCACGGGACGAACGGCGGACACGCGCGCAGCTGCCGAGGGGGGGCGCCAGAGCGCGGACGATGGATGTGACCTTCGCTCGACTGCTCTGCCGCATACCCACGTGGGCCGCCAGCGTGGGACCCACGTGAGCCGCCAGCGTGGGACCCACGTGGGCCGCCAGCGTGGGACCCACGTGGGCCGCCAGCGTGGGGCACGTTGGATCAAACCAGAGGAGCGGGCAGCATCACACCGTGACAGCGAGCTGCGAAGTGCTCTTGCGGCCCGGCCGGCCCACATCTCTCCCTCCGCCGCGACTGCACGAACGTATGTACTTGCATTATCGGGACATGGCTTTCACTCGTCTGTGCAACTAAACATGTTTTGATGCTGGGGGTTAACAATGGTGTAAAACTACTGACTTTTGGTGAAAATAACGGTCGGTTAACACGACTGTTTTAATGAAAATGAATGCATCCTGCCACACACATAACTTGTATATGGTTTGCATTAAGCATCACATTCTTGATTTAAGGTTACTGAATACCTATAAACAAAGGCCTGCTTCCTGACCTACAAAACTACTATACAAGATGCGCAAGGTTCAAGGGCAGGTAAAGGATAACTGGAGCATCATCATCGTCTATAACACGAACCAAATCATTGCATTGGCGAGGGTCGGTGAAGTCAACGTTAGAGGTGGACGTGGTGGTCACAGCGGTGGCAACAGTAGTGTTTTCCAAGGTGGGAGTGCTGGTAGTGGAGCTGGTGCACCGCTAGGGATAACAGCTGGTGCTGGCAGCGGCACAAATGGTGACAGCAGCGGTAGTGATGACACTGGTGGCAAACGTAGGTGGTGAAGGTGTGGCGATGGCAGCTTTGATAATAGTTGTGGTAGTGGTGGCAGTGTTCGTAGTGGTTACAGCAGGACTGATAAGAGATTATGGCGGTGTCGCTGATAGAGGTGGTCATTGCAGAATTCATACACGTGGTGGTGGCAGTATATTTTTTTACAATACATTTATTTGTTACTCGATGTTCTTCATTGATTTATAGTCATTATTTCTTTCAATTCATCTATTATGTTGACGTGCCGATCACGCCACAGCTCTGTACAGCATTTTGTGAACCTCGGGTGAAAGGCGCTTTAGAAATGCAAATATCATGATAGTGGTGGTGTTAGCAGCGGTGCGAATGTTGGTAAGTGGGAGTCTCAGTTAATGTTCAAACGGGAAGGAGCGGTTCAGCAATGTCGCTCGTTTTACCCAGGTGCTGCGCCACCTCGAGCACGAGGCGCGTGTCACGGCCCTGCACCTCCAGCGCGTTGAGGATGGGCGGCAGTCCCACATCGAACTGCACATCCACCACGGCGCCGATCACCGCCACGATGCGGCCCTTGGCCAGGGGGGCCGTGGCCGCCTTGGCCGGCGGTGCCGCGGCATAGTCTCGGCCTGTGGTGGTGGGGGGGGGAGTAAGGGCGGTCGCAGTGGTATATAACCCTACCGTATGTATACAAATGCATCGAGCCGTGAAAACCTACATCATTACAATAACACATGTTATTTTTATTAGTTATAGCTTCGCTGCATGAATGAAACTGCAACATTCCATGCTCGGTTCTGGGTCTGAAAAATACCTTTGTCGATACTAAAGTCTGTGTCTGCACTTGAGATCCTCTCCCGTTTTCATTGCGTCGTTCCTACAAAGTAACACTTCTCGA